>ONZH01009767.1:0-277397 GCA_900303285.1 Rhinella marina | reverse complement strand
TTCTGGAGTGTTGTAAGAGGAGGCTGATATCAGTCACATATGTGAATGTCTCTGTTATATCAGTAGGAGCGTTATAAGAGGAGTGGCTGATATGTCACATATGATGTAATGTCTCTGGAGGTTATATCAGTTCTGGAGCATTATAAGAGGAGTGGCTGATATGTCACATATGGTGTAATGTCTCTGGAGGTTATATCAGTTCTGGAGCATTATAAGAGGAGTGGCTGATATGTCACATATGGTGTAATGTCTCTGGAGATTATATCAGTACTGGAGCGTTATAAGAGGAGCGGCTGATATCAGTCACATATGATGTAATGTCTCTGGAGGTTATATCAGTGCTGGAGCATTATAAGAGGAGTGGCTGATATGTCACATATGGTGTAATGTCTCTGGAAGTTATATCAGTTCTGGAGTGTTGTAAGAGGAGCGGCTGATATCAGTCACATATGATGTAATGTCTCTGGAGGTTATATCAGTGCTGGAGCATTATAAGAGGAGTGGCTGATATGTCACATATGGTGTAATGTCTCTGGAAGTTATATCAGTTCTGGAGTGTTGTAAGAGGAGCGGCTGATATCAGTCATATATGATGTAATGTCTCTGGAGGTTATATCAGTACTGGAGCGTTATAAGAGGAGTGGCTGATATGTCACATATGTTGTAATGTCTCTGGAGGGTATATCAGTACTAGAGCGTTATAAGAGGAGCAGCTGATATCAGTCACACATGATGTAATGTTTCTGGAGGTTATATATGTACTGGAGAGTTATAAGAGGAGTGGCTATCAGTCACATATGATGTAATGTCTCTGGAGGTTATATCAGTACTGGAGCATTATAAGAGGAGTGGCTGATATAAATATAAATACTGGCGGCACTACAGGGTGAGCATTATAACAGTAGGGGCAGTATACATACTGAGGGCACTTCAGGGTGAGCATTATAACAGTAGGGGCAGTATAAATACTGGGGGCACTGTGGGGGGAATTTTAAATCCAGGGTACATTATAGGCGTTCTTATTACTACTGGGGTCTCTATAGGAGGGACTTATAGATCCTCCTTATTTCTACTAAGAGCACTATGGGGGGCTTATTACTACTAAGGGCGCTGTAGAGCGCTTTATTACCACTGGGGGAACAATAGAGGGGTCTTATTTCTACTGTGGGCTGTGTGAGGGCATTATTAATACTGGAGGGTTCTTCTACTAATGGGGACACTCTTGGGGAGCATTATCAGTACTGGGGTCAGTGTAGAAGGGAAATACTATGACCATGACCAGGAGCACTGCTTTTTCTTCAGGATAGTATTTGGAGGTTTTGGGGGGCACAGCGAGCAGCAGGATAACACTGTGGGGACTCCAGGTTGGGGGATGATAGAAATGTGAGGAAGCTAAGATGTCCGTTGTCACATTCTGCCGAGAAGAGGCGGCTGAGAGAAGTTGTCCGGACCAAATGGAGAAGATGATGACAGAGAAGATCTTCATCAGAGGAGACGTCACCTGGAGGCCCTGGATGTCAGAGGTATGTGCTGCTGCGGAAGGTGGGGGCGGTCGGTCGATGTATGCATTAAGCCATATGCACTGGGGCTTGGGCCCCGGATCTTTTGAGACCCTAGCAACGCCCCTGTGGCATCCCCTCGTGCAACTTCCATCACTGTGGGGCCCACTATCAGCAGGAGCTACAAGTATCGGCGGATGTTGCGGGAGTACCTGGCAGACCGTACCCCTGTCCTCCCCGATCCCTCGGCGTCCTACACTTACTGGGTCTCCAAGTTGGACACGTGACTGGAACTGTCCCTGTATGCCTTGGAGGTGCTTGCCTGCCCTGCCGCCAGCGTGCTATCAGAAAGAGTGTTCAGCGCAGCTGGGGGCATTATAACCGATAAGCGCAGCCGCCTGTCAACCGACAGTGCGGACAGGCTGACGCTAATCAAAATGAACAGCAAGTGGATTGACCCGGACTTTGCTTCTACAACAGTGGAAAGCAGCCAAAAGTGAAGTGCCATCTGTATGAAGTGCCATTTCCTCCTCCTCCTCCTCCTTAACCGCCGTAGATTTGCTCCATTAAAAAAAAAAAGAAAAAATTATTATGGCTATGGCTCAGCTACAATTTTAAGAGGTCTAGCTCTTGGGCCTAATACAATTTTTAAGAGGTCTTAGCTCTTGGCCTCCACACAATTTTTAAGAGGTCTCAGCTCTTGGGCCTTAATCAATTTTTTAAGAGGTCTCAGCTCTTGGGCCTCCACACAATTTTTAAGAGGTCTCAGGCTCTTGGGCCTCCACACAATTTTTAAGAGGTCTCAGCTTGGGCTCCACACATTTTAAGAGGCAGCTCTTGGCCTTAATACAATTTTTAAGAGGTCTCAGCTCTTGGGCCTTAATACAATTTTTAAGAGGTCTCAGCTCTTGGGCCTCCACACAATTTTTAAGAGGTCTCACCCTCTTGGGCCTTAATACAGTTTTTAAGAGGTCTCAGCTCTTGGGCCTCCACACAATTTTTAAGAGGTCTCAGCTCTTGGGCCTCCACACAATTTTTAAGAGGTCTCAGCTCTTGGGCCTCCACACAATTTTTAAGAGGTCTAAGCTCTTGGGCCTTCACACAATTTTTAAGAGGTCTCAGCTCTTGGGCCTTAATACAATTTTAAGAGGTCTCAGCTCTTGGGCCTCCACACAATTTTTAAGAGGTCTCAGCTCTTGGGCATTAAAACAATTTTTAAGAGGTCCTCAGCTCTTGTGCCTCCACACAATTTTTAAGAGGTCTCAGCTCTTGGGCCTCCACACAATTTTTAAGAGGTCTCAGCTCTTGGGCCTCCACACAATTTTTAAGAGGTCTTAGCTCTTGGGCCTTAATACAATTTTTAAGAGGTCTAAGCTCTTGGGCCTCCACACAATTTTTAAGAGGTCTCAGCTCTTGGGCCTCCACACAATTTTTAAGAGGTCTCAGCTCTTGGGCCTCCACACAATTTTTAAGAGGTCTAAGCTCTTGGGCCTCCACACAATTTTTAAGAGGTCTCAGCTCTTGGGCCTTAATACAATTTTTAAGAGGTCTCAGCTCTTGGGCATTAAAACAATTTTTAAGAGGTCTCAGCTCTTGGGCCTCCACACAATTTTTAAGAGGTCTCAGCTCTTGGGCCTCCACACAATTTTTAAGAGGTCTCAGCTCTTGGGCCTCCACACAATTTTTAAGAGGTCTCAGCTCTTGGGCCTCCACACAATTTTTAAGAGGTCTTAGCTCTTGGGCCTTAATACAATTTTTAAGAGGTCTCAGCTCTTGGGCCTCCACACAATTTTTAAGAGGTCTCAGCTCTTGGGCCTTAAAACAATTTTTAAGAGGTCTCAGCTCTTGGGCCTTAATACAATTTTTAAGAGGTCTCAGCTCTTGGGCCTCCACACATTTTTTAAGAGTTCTTCTCTCTTGGGCCTCCACACAATTTTTAAGAGGTCTCAGCTCTTGGGCCTCCACACAGTTTTTAAGAGGTCTCAGCTCTTGGGCCTCCACACAATTTTTAAGAGGTCTTAGCTCTTGGGCCTCCACACAATTTTTAAGAGGTCTTAGCTCTTGGGCCTTAATACAATTTTTAAGAGGTCTTAGCTCTTGGGCATCCACACAATTTTTAAGAGGTCTCAGCTCTTGGGCCTTAAAACAATTTTTAAAAGGTCTCAGCTCTTGGGCCTTAATACAATTTTTAAGAGGTCTCAGCTCTTGGGCCTCCACACAATTTTTAAGAGGTCTCACCTCTTGGGCCTCCACATAATTTTTTCGAGGGCTCACCTCAAGGGCCTCCATATAATTTTTTCAAGGTCTCACCTCAAGCTAACTTTGCGCACTCATTAAAATATCTTCACAACAAGGACCTAAGAGCCCTCGATGGGAGAGCTTTGTGTGGGTGCCTGTTATAGGGAAGAGATGTGGCCCTGCGGGCTCTAGCCTGCCTTCTCCATAAGCCTCTGGCCAGCCCACGGCCTCTTCCTGCCTTTTGCGGTCCTACGCATCCCTCAACATCCCCACTGCTTTACCTGCTAGACATGACACTGGGCCAGGTCGGGTCACTGACATCTCAAGCGCCAACAATTTGGGCATTTTAAGGCTTCTGCATGTGTTTGAGTTGTTTTTACATTTTAAAGAAGACATGTCTGACCACATCTCACACACACAATGACAATTAGGGGTGGGGTCTATTTGCTTTCCCCCTTGCCTATGCCATCTGTGGTTGTCATAGGCAATGTGATTTTAAGGGGTGCAGAATTTCTTCTTCTTTTTTGTACAGTTTGGCTTGGGGTCCATGGCAATGTAGAGGAAAGAAGGTTTCCTTGTATGGTCTCACTTTACATAGAAGTTATATTGTGTTTGGAGTGTATTGTTGAGAGGCTATGATAGTGGCGTAATAGTGCGACTTGGGCGCGTTATATGCACCCAGACATGCTTCCCCTGCTGTCCCAGTTGCATTCCAGCAGTGTTGGCATCATTTTCTGAGGTTTCAGGGTGGACTTGGTGACCTCCAAGTGGTCGAATTGAGATTTCCAAGTGGCGAGCATTTTTTTCCCATAGACTATAATGGGATTCGATATTCGGTCGAATAGTCGAATAACGCGGTCTATTCGAATCGAAATTCGAACTTTCGAATATTTCACTACTCGCTCATCTCTAATGACAACCTCTTTCTAACAAAGCTAGAACCAGTCCTGTACCTCACATGGATCCAGAGATCTCCCCATTCATTGCTCTGCTAGATTTATATCAAGCTGACAGCTCAAGGGGAGTGTCTATCACAGCTCAGGAGGCGTGTCTCAGCTCTCCCTATCACAGCTCAGGAGGCGCATCTCAGCTCTGCCTATCACAGCTCAGGAGGCGTGTCTCAGCTCTGCCTAACACAGCTCAGGAGGCGTGTCTCAGCTCTGCCTATCACAGCTCAGGAGGCGTGTCTCAGCTCTCCCTATCACAGCTCAGGGGGCGTGTCCATGCGCTACCTATCACAGCTCAGGAGGCAGGTGAAAGATGAAACCTCATGTGCAGCCATTTTAGTGAGGTGGACAAAGAAATAAGAAAAAGAACAAACAGCAAGTGGCGCTATACAGATAGATTTTATTGAATAACTCACTGGCTATGCAAAATTTTTAATTATATGCAATTACAAAAGTATTCAGATCAAGGAGCTGGTTTAAAAACTGCAAAATATTTTTCATGGGGCATTATTATTTTTTTAGGGGCACTCATGGGACATTATTACTAGTAATGAATGAAGTGAGCTTCAGATGCTACATCCGAAGTCGCTTCATTCAAAATTTCGGATTTATACTGTACGAAGATCTGTCTCCATAGAATATTAAAATGTATGGGTGCCGATGAGCCAAAGTCAGTTATTTGCGAAGTCAGGTAGACGATTCATGTAAACAATGAGGTGTCTGCGGCGGCTGACCGAGCACCGCGGCGCCTCCAGCTGATCGATGGAGGTGATAGGTGTCGGAAAACCCCTTCTTACGATATGATCTTGTGCACACACTAGGTCATCCACGCTGTTAACCTTTTTGGTACACTGTACAAGTGGTGGTGGCGAATATGGCACCGCAAAAAGACAATATTCCATATTGCTGCAGATTATTTGCAGCACAAAAATAAAAAAGTTATTATTTTATGCAGAGATAAGAAATAATAATAAAAAAAGGGTAGGAGGCCCTAAAGCTTCAAAAACAACCCGGTCCTATAGAGTTTAATGGGGAGTTGGACTAATGTGGCTGACCACCCTGTGATACTTTCAGGGGTATTTTGTAGCACTCTTGGCCGGGCACCTCCATTGATAATAATACTATAATGGGAGTAACATGATCATCTTCAGTCATTCTTCTGGTAAGTTCCTGACAATTCAAGGCTCTGTGGTAAAGGAAGGGTTAACGCTATGTTGACAGTGCTCCGGGGGCGTGGCCCTTAGGCAGCACTACTGTTCTGTATTCGAACGTCTGAAGCCGTCTCCATAGCGACCCTACTATCTGTAACTAACCCCGAGCGACCAGCCCGGGCGGGGGGCGGGGAAGAGGTGACAGGCGGGGACTTCCACCAATCACTGAGGAGGGTTCTGTCCAGTCAGCCAATCGGAAAGCCAAGCTTCGGAGTAAAGGGGCGGTTCTAGCATACCTGCTGAATGAGAGCCGCTTCCATAGTTTCAGGTGGAAGCTCCGGGTCGCTGCTGGAAGGATCCGCATCTCGAGACTGAAAGGTGACATTCTAGGAATCTATAAGTGCCCTTTATATCTCTTCTGCTTCTTCTTCTGCTACTTTAGAAACTTCTGCATCTCATCCATACAACTTAGGCGATAGGTGGGGTCTGCTATGTTAAAGGGGTCTTCTGACATTGGATAGTGGCCCTCCATGTACAGATCTAGACAGTATGGGGCTGATATGGATTGGCTCAGAATCCAGTCTTACAAGCAGGTGTGCCGTCGCCCAAAATAGGGTAAAAGTGGGTTCCAGAGAGGTACGTATAGGTCATCGACTGCATAGGGACACAGTGGTATTCGCCGCTGGTGGTAAAAGAATACAGCCTGGCACGTGTTTTACAGAGGCCCTCGGTATAGGGCGATCCTGTGCAGTAAATAGGTAAGCTGACATCATATACTGGGCCGACGGAGGACAAAAGGACCATCTCTCATCCATCTCGTGATTATATGTTTCAAATATGTGGCACCGAAATCTGCAATCAAATCCACGTTTTTCCAGGAGATTTCATTGCGTATCTCTCTTTTTGCATGGTCATGATTGAAATTCGCATAGAAAATTTATGAGGGCGTGCCCTCATCAGATAGGGCGTGGATCTGGGTATTTTTTTGTTTGAATTGAGTGAATCGGGTTTGTGAATACCACAGTGTACTGCGGAATTAGCAACCTTAGGGCTCATGCAAACGACCGTATGTATTTTACAGTCCGCAAAAAAACGGATCCTCAAAAAATACGGATGGTGTCCATGTGCATTCCGTATTTTGCAGAACGGAACAGCTGGCCCCTAATAGAACAGTCCTATCCTTGTCTGTAATGCGGACAATAATAGGACATGTTCTATTTTTTTTGCGGAACGGAAATACGGACATACGGAAACGGAATGCACACGGAGTAGCTTCCGTTTATTTTGCAGACCCATTGAAATGAATGTATACGGTCCGCCAAAAAAACTGGAACAGACACAGAAAGAAAATACGTTCGTGAGCCCTTAGGCTAGATTCACACAACCGTATGTGTTTTCTGGTCTGCAAAATGCGGAGCCACAAAAAAAAAGAGATGACGTCCATATGGCATCCGTTTTTTTTTGCGGATCCATTGTAACAATTCCTATCCTTGTCCGCAAAACGGACAAGAATAGGACATGTTCTATTTTTTTTGCAGGGCTACAGAACGGACATACAGATGCGGACATCACACGGTGTGCTGTCCGCATTTTTTGCGGACCCATCGAAATGAATGGGCCCTCATTCAATCCGCCAAAAAACGGAACGGACGTGAAAACAAAATATGTTCGTGTGACTCTCACACACGACCGTATATATTTTGCGATCCGCAAAACACGGATTCACAAAAAAAAAAAAACGGATGACGTCCGTGTGACATCCGTATTGCATCCATTTTTTTTTGCAGATCCATTGTAACAATGCCTGTGCCTGTCCGCAAAACGGACAAGTATACGACAAGTTCTATTTTTTTGCGGAACGGACATGTAGACATACAGAAACGGAATGCACACAGAGTAATTTCCGTTTTTTTTTGCGGATCCATTGAAGTGAATGGTTCTGCATACGGACCTGTCCCCTTCTCACCTGGCAGGACCTGTCGAGGGAAGCATACCTACCTGCTCACCGGCGCCCAGTATTATAAATGCCCCCGCCCACCAATCTTGAGAATGGGAGTCCTGTGCCCCCAGTTGTGCATGTTTGCTGCCCCTTCATGGGACTGCAGATAAGAAGCAGAACACAGCTATTTCCAGCATCTCTTAGAGAATTTAAGCTGAATGCAATTCAATGAATTCAATGAATGCAGCAGCAGACATGTGCGACCTGTTACTGAGGGTGCCAGTGGTGGACTGTGATCAATGTGGATCCCAGTGGTGGACGTGATCAGTGGGTGTCCAAGTGGTGGACTGTGATCAATGTGGATCCCAGTGGTGGACGTGATCAGTGGGTGTTTAAGCGGTGGACTGTGATCAGTGTGGATCCCAATGGTGGACCGTGATCAGTGGGTATCCAATTGGTGGACCGTAATCAGTGGGGGACTGTGATCAATGGGGGTTGTAGGGCTGGATCATGATTAATGGGGATCCAGCGGCGGACTGTGATCAGTGAGAATCCTAGCAGAGGACTTTGATCATTGGAGGTCCCAGTAGTGGACCATGATTAATGGAGGTCCCAGTGGTGGACCATGTTCAGTTGGGGTTTCAGTGGTGGACCATAATCAATGGGGGTCCCAGGACTGGACCATAATTAATGGGGCTTCCAGCGGTGGACTGTAATCAGGGAGGTCCCAGCGGTGGACTGCAATCAGTGGAGGTCCCAGTGGTGGACCACAATTAATGGAGGTGGTGGACTGTGATCAGTGGGGGTCCCAGTGTTAGACTGTGATCAATGGGGGTTCCAGGGCTGGATCATGATTAATGGGGATCCCATAGTGGACTGTGATCAGTGGAGGTCCCGAGGGTGGACCTCTACCCAACCGCTGAGAAAAGGTATGGTGCTGTTTTGGGAAGACAGCAGACGTGTTTTTTCGTCTGTCCTGACGCCCACCAACCTGTTATTCTGGAGAAGAAAGAATTTGGCATTGTAGTAATATTTAACCAGGCCTATCAATCAATAACAGAGATTGGGCACAACCTCGGGGATCGGGTCTGAGGTGAGATGAAATCTCTGAATAATCAGAACAAAGACTCTTCTGTGGAGCCGTCCCTGCCGTCTGGTGCCGAGAGAGCAGAAACTGAGTAATATGACGGCGCGGGGGTGCTCTGACTCTGTACAGGGACAGGATGAGCTCTTTAGAATGCACCCCACCGTCGGTAGCGCTGTCAGCCATTCGGTAACACAATGGACTACTGTGGTAATTGGCTAGTCTGAAAACTGATGGCAGCCATGAGTGAGTGGCGGGCTGTATATAGATAAAGTGTGATAATACCGCAACCTGCCGTCAAGCAGTCCAGTGGACTGTGGTTCATCACTGAGGGGTCATCAGGTTGTAATACAGTAAAGGGGTTGTCTCATCAGAAATCTGTCCAGTCAGCCATATTCCCTGCACCGGTCATGTAGTATAGAATGGACTTCCCAGATATGAACCATCAACCCGTACATTGTCCTCCACCAGGGATCCTAACTCCTAATCTTTCTTCTGATTCTGAGATGAACCCCACATTAGTCCTAGACCACCAGTTATTTTGACAGTAAATCTCCATTACTTCCCCAGACCACTAGGGATACTGAAATTAACCCACTGTACTGCCCTAGACCAGCAGGTATACTGACATGGCCAGGGGCACTGTTATCTCCCTTTATTCATTGGACAGAGTGCTCCTAAATTGCCCTGCCTTATCATAGAGAGAACTGCGCAGCCATCTCCTCTATCCCTCCCGCTCTCATATATAGGATTAGTGCAGCCAGAAAATAGAAAGTTACAGCCAGGACAATGCTGGATCCTGTAGAGGTGAGTAAGCAATGCTCTAGGCCACCAGGGATCCTGACGTTAAAGGATCACTGAGTTTTTGTAAAACTTTTTATTTGCCACATAACATCTGGGAAAATAGTATTAAACAGCATTTAGGACTAGCACAATTAAAGTTAATGTCTACACCCTTGGTGGTCTGGGGCATGGAAGGGGTTGAAGGGTCACTGAGTTTTGGTAAAACTTTTGATTTGCTACATAACATCTGGGAAAATAGTATTCAACAACATTCAGGACTAGCACAATGAAGGTTATGGTCTACACCCTTGGTGGTCTAGGGCCTAGAAGGGGTTGAAGGGTCACTGAATTTTGGTAAAACTTTTGATATATCACAGAGAAATATCAAATGTTTTGATCTGTGAAGGTTTCACACTCCAGCTATCACTAGAACAAGGAGAGAGAAGTGCAGGCGTATCACGCTCTCTCTCCTCCCTGCAACAGAGGACTTCTGTAGAGCCCGTCTTCTGCACTGAGGAGAAAGCTTGCTAGGCAGGGGCTTCTGTCTTCTCATTCTAGCGATCGGTTTGATTTGCCACATAACATCTAAAAATAGTATTCAGGACTAGTGTAGTGAAGGTTATTGTCTACACCCCTGGTGGTCTACTGCATGGAAGGGGTTGAAGAGTCACTGAGTTTTGGTAAAACTTTTCATTTGCTACATAACATCTGGATAAATGGTATTAATCAGCATTCAGGACTAGCACAATTAAGGTTATTGTCTACATCCTTGGTGGTCTAGGCCTAGAAGTGGTTGAAGGGTCACTGAGTTTTGGTAAAACTTTTGATATATCATAGAGCTATATCAAAAGTTTTGATCTGTGAAGGGTCTGAGCACTCAGACCGCCAATGAAAACTAAAACAGGGAGAGAGAAGTGCACACATATCACGCTCTCTCTCCTCCCCGCAGCAGAGGACTTCTGTAGAGCCTGTCTCCTGCATTGAGGAGAGAGTGTGCTAGGCAGGGGCTTCTGTCTCCTCGTTCTAGCGATTGGTGGGGGTCTCAGCACTCAAACCCCCTATGATCATATTGTTTACTATGTCTCTATAGCATATCAAAAGTTTCACCAAAAGTCATTGAACCTTTAACCCCTTCCCTGCCCTAGACCACCAAGGATGCAGACGATAACTTTCATTGCACTAGTCCTGGAAGCTGTTTAATATAGTTTTTCCGGATGTTACGTGGCCCTGTGTATCCAGTTGCAGATCAGTACTTCCCACTTAGTGGGAACAGTGCTCAGGTCCCAAAGTGCCCAGGTCCCAAGGTGCCCAGGTCCCAAAGTGCCCCGCTCGCTAACTATAAAAGCTTAGAAGGAAAAAGAAGCAGGGGCTGTCATCATGGAGCAGTTCCTTTAAGGTAGATAAGATTTCCATTGTAACTTTGGTATGTGCCCAGCGATCGGCATGGTAGAGCCACAATATCTTTAACATCTTCCATGTTTTCTCTGTATCCTCTAGATGGCTGGCACGGCAAGGCACGACCGCGATATGGCGATGCAGGCAAAGAAAAACCTGTCCGCCTGCACAGACCCATTAGAGAAGCTTCGCCTGCAATGTCTCTCCCGGGGCTCTGCGGGAATTAAAGGCCTGGGAAGGTGAGCAATTAAGGTTTTGCCCCCCTCCCCCCTTTGCTCCAGATATTTAAAGGGACTGCCTCCTGTATATAATTGTCGTCTCAGTAATTATTTGTCACTTTGTAAAAGAGAAATAACGTGGTTATTCAGGTTTTTATTGTGTAGTAGCTATTTTTTTTATTTTTAAAACCTTCCTTGGTGGCGGCCATATTGAAGACATGCCTGTCCTGTATTATCTGTCTAGACAGTGCCACAAAGTGTGTATGATTTGTGACAGCTGCAATGAATGGGAGCGCATTGACGGAGAAGTGACTTTGATTATTAGTCTCAGGGAAGTGATGATGTACAACCCCTCCTCCAGAAACCATGGAGTGACAGGGGAGCTGCATACAGAGCCTTATCTGTGCATGTAGCATATAGTATTACTTTCAGAGCAATTTTTTATGATTGCATTTTACACATTTTGGGCTAAAAATAATTTTTTCAATTAGTCTTTATTAAACATTTTCAGCAGTTTTTGTGATGCATGTGGTTAAAAATCAGTCTATTTGCAGAATGTCCCTCCTGAATTCCATCAGCTGACAGCTCATGTGAAGCCTTATCTCTACTCTCCTGACCTGATAAACACTCATTATAGCTAAACTTGTATCAAACTGATGAATATGGCTTAAAAGAGAGTCAGGAGATCAGAGATAAGGCTTTACATGAGCTGTCAGCTGATGGAACTCAGGGCGGACAGTCTGAAAATAGACTGATTTTTAACCACATGTATCACAAAGACCAATTAAAATGAAAAAAAAAAAAGCAGTCAAACTAGTAAACTGCAATCATAAAAAAATTGCTCCGAAAGTAATCTTATTGTATGTATCACAAAAATTGCTGAAACTCTTTTTTTTAATAAAGACTAATTGAAAAAAAAAATTTGAGTCCAAAAAGAGTAAAATGCAGTGATTAAAAATATTGCCCTGAGCTTTTCCATAGCCTTTAACTCTCCTGTCCTTTAAAGATAATGAGATGACTCTGCTCGTTCTGTCCCAGTCTATACAGCAAAGTCTCCACTAGTAAGAATGATCATGGCTTTTGTCTTTCCGCAGAGTATTTAAGATCATGGATGATGATAACAGCAGGTCACTGGATTTTAAGGAATTCTTAAAAGGACTGAATGACTATGGTGTGATGATAGACAAAAATGAGGCTCAGCAGCTTTTCTCCGTATTCGACAAAGACGGAAACGGAACGATAGACTTTGATGAATTCTTGGTCACATTGCGGGTGAGTGACTGTGATGAAAAGTGAGTCCCATTCTTCTGATAGGTAGGACACAAACTTATCATAAAATGATGGCATATCCTGTGGACAAGGCAAAAATGCCTAAAGAACATATATCAGCAGGATCAACCCCATTAAACCAGACATGGTTTAAATGGTATTGAAACATCAAATACATTTTAAAGGGGTATTCCCATCAGAACAGATCTTAGAATTAACCCTATTAAACCAGGCATGCTGCCTGGTAGGGTTGCCTTGTCTCTCTTTGCTAGTTTGTTACAATGTATCAGTCTGGAGTCCGGGATGTTTAGCTCACAGAGCATTGTCTAGACTGGATACAACTGTACTAGTTTGTTACAATGTATCAGTCTGGAGTCCAGGCTGTTTAGCTCACAGAACATTGTCTAGACTGGATACAACTGTACTAGTTTGTTACAATGTATCAGTCTGGAGTCCAGGCTGTTTAGCTCACAGAGCATTGTCTAGACTGGATACAACTGTACTAGTTTGCTACAATGTATCAGTCTGGAGTCCAGGCTGTTTAGCTCACAGAGCATTGTCTAGACTGGATACAACTGTACTAGTTTGCTACAATGTATCAGTCTGGAGTCCGGGCTGTTTAGCTCACAGAGCATTGTCTAGACTGGATACAACTGTACTAGTTTGTTACAATGTATCTGTAATAGGGAATATTAATTATTGATATTTTGGGATGTACCAATAATTAATATTCATAAATAGGAGTAACCCCGCTTTCGCTAGTTCCACCTATTTATACCTTTGTAATTACCTACTGCCTTACACACGACCTAAAATGGACTCAAAGTACAAGTTACAAAAATAACACTACACACTGTATTATAAATAATAACTATATTTATTATTTAATACCAATACAGTACAACAAAACCTAACTACACTTGCACAATCCCGTTTAACTCCAACCGCGTTACTTACTAAACAATACACTCACACACACTTATAGCAGCCCTCCCCAACCTATCTACGTTACTATCCCTAGGGAAGCAAAGGGTTAAATTGCACTCACTACAGAGGAGTAACTAACAGGGGATAATATGGTAATGGCAGGGAAGGGGTTAATGGTATAGGGTTGACAACAGGGAGGTTCAGGGGTTGCAGCAGGGCAGGGGTTAATTCAAGGGCAGAGCTATGGTAGGGTCAGGGCACCAGGGGTTAATAACAGGGATGAGATAGTGGCAGGATATTGGTGGTTCAGGGGTATGGGCAGGATAGTTGCAGGGGGTTAAATGGTAGGGCAAGGGTTCAGGGCCAGGGGTAGCAGGACTATGGTAGGGTACTACAGGGGTTATTGCAGGGCAGGGCACCAGGGGTTAATAATGGCAGGGCAGTCAGGGTTTACAGGGGTAAATGCAGGGGTACTCAGCCAATAGTTGCTCGTCTCTAGGGGTTAATGCTCGTTCCAGGGGATGATCCTCGCTTGCCAGCTCGTTGTCCAGGGGATGATTCTTGCTGGTGAGTTGCTCGTTGTCTTCTGGGGATGATTCTTCTAGGGGCTGCACGGCTCAATCTGATGAGCGCAGCGCGATCGGGTTATTTAAACCCGGTCGCGCTCGCTCCCGTGCTCCCGCGCTGCCGGCGAGCGAGCGCCGGCGCGGTGATATGACGTCACCGCGCCGGCCCGCGCGGTTTCCCGGGCGGAGGATCTCTTTGATCCTCCGCCTGGGGAGCGCTTTGCATCTCCGGCGCTTGTAATTACAAGCGCCGGAGGTACGCGCCATACAGAGGCAGGGAAACCTTTTGTTTCCCTGTCCTGTTAATTGCCCCCAGCAGCGCTGAGGAAAATTAACAGAAGGGACAGAAGATCATATCGATCTTCTGTCCCTTTGAAGTACCTGGGACTGAACTAATTAGTCCAGTCCCATGTCTCCAGCTATCCCCAGCAGATGGCCATTGTCCATCTGCTGGGGCTATGGAGGGGGGGGCACCCTGGTTGTTACATGTATATAGATACATGTACATAACTGGGGATCATGTACATGAATCTATATACTTCTAGAGGATATAAGGGGTCATTATATAAAGGGGGAAAAGGGGCATCATTTAATATATAAATATATAGATATAGGTGCATGCTATTGGGGCACATGCACACATATCTATATACAGTTAGAGCACCTGGTGGATATACACTTCCACCAGGGTTACAGGCCTATATCGCCGTGGGGCCACAGACCCTCAATTTGGGGCCACCCATATATGTATATACATAGGGGTATATACATATATTATTGGCTGCACCCACACTTCCTTCTACAGTATCAGTCTGGAGTCCGGGCTGTTTAGCTCACAGAGCATTGTCTAGACTGGATACAACTGTGCTAGTTTGTTACAATGTATCAGTCTGGAGTCCAGGCTGTTTAGCTCACAGAGCATTGTCTAGACTGGATACAACTGTGCTAGTTTGTTACAATGTATCAGTCTGGAGTCCAGGCTGTTTAGCTCACAGAGCATTGTCTAGACTGGATACAACTGTGCTAGTTTGTTACAATGTATCAGTCTGGAGTCCGGGCTGTTTAGCTCACAGAGCATTGTCTAGACTGGATACAACTGTACTAGTTTGTTACAATGTATCAGTCTGGAGTCCGGGCTGTTTAGCTCACAGAGCATTGTCTAGACTGGATACAACTGTGCTAGTTTGTTACAATGTATCAGTCTGGAGTCCGGGCTGTTTAGCTCACAGAGCATTGTCTAGACTGGATACAACTGTGCTAGTTTGTTACAATGTGTCAGTCTGGAGTCTGGGCTGTTTAGATCACAGAGCATTGTCTAGACTGGATACAACTCTGCTAGTTTGTTACAATGTATCAGTCTGGAGTCCGGGCTGTTTAGCTCACAGAGCACTGTCTAGACTGGATACAACTGTGCTAGTTTGTTACAATGTATCAGTCTGGAGTCTGGGCTGTTTAGATCACAGAGCATTGTCTAGACTGGACACAACTCTGCTAGTTTGTTACAATGTATCAGTCTGGAGTCCAGGCTGTTTAGCTCACAGAGCATTGTCTAGACTCAGAGGCGTAGCTAGAGGTTCAGCACAGGGGGGGGCGAAACATACTTGAGTGGGCCCCCCACTTGGCTTCCCAAACGCACGTTTCCAACTTCACAGGCACATACTACTAGTTGTGGTTATAATACTGTATTAGAAAGATTACTATATAAACTGCTAGATCATCTATGCTGTTAAGTACAGTACAATAGACTTTCTACATACCCTACTCTAAATACTCTACCACATAATGCAGTGAAATATAGGAGTAATAGGAGTAAAAAACAAGAGGACTCCTATGTTAAAGGAAACCTGTCCACAGTTTTTACATCACTAAACTAACAGTCCCCTGCCCCCATCAGACCTCAGATCATCAGAATGTGCCCCCCATCAGACCTCAGATCAGTGTATTGTGCCCCACCAGACCTCAGATCAGCGTATTGTGCCCCATCAGACCTCAGATCAGCAGAATGTGCCCCCATCAGACCTCAGATCAGTGTATTGTGCCCCACCAGACCTCAGATCAGCGTATTGTGCCCCCATCAGACCTCACATCAGCCTACTGTGCCCCCATCAGACCTCAGATCAGCGTATTGTGCCCCATCAGACCTCACATCAGCCTACTGTGCCCCCATCAGACCTCACATCAGCGTATTGTGCCCCATCAGACCTCAGATCAGCAGAATGTGCCCCCATCAGACCTCAGATCAGCGTATTGTACCCCATCAGACCTCAGATCAGCAGAATGTGCCCCCATTAGTCCTCACATCAGCCTACTGTGCCCCCATCATACCTCAGATCAGCGTATTGTGCCCCCATCAGACCTCCGATCAACAGAATGTGCCCCCATCAGACCTCAGATCAGCGTATTGTGCCACATCAGACCTCAGATCAGCATATTGTGCCCCCATCAGACCTCAGATCAGCAGAATGTGCCCCCATCAGACCTCAGATCAGCGTATTGTGCCCCATCAGACCTCAGATCAGCGTACTGTGCCCCCATCAGACCTCAGATCAGCGTACTGTGCCCCCATCAGACCTCAGATCAGCGTACTGTGCCCCCATCAGACCTCAGATCAGCGTATTGTGCCCCATCAGACCTCAGATCAGCGTATTGTGCCCAATCAGACCTCAGATCAGCGTACTGTGCCCCCATCAGACCTCAGATCAGCAGAATGTGCCCCCATCAGACCTCACATCAGCCTACTGTGCCCCCATCAGACCTCAGATCAGCGTATTGTGCCCCCCACCAGACCTCAGATCAGCGTATTGTGCCCCCATCAGACCTCAGATCAGCGTATTGTGCCCCCCATCAGACCTCACATCAGCGTATTGTGCCCCCATCAGACCTCAGATCAGCTTAATGTGCTCCCATCAGACCTCAGATCAGCGTATTGTGCCCCCATCAGACCTCATATCAGCAGACTGTGCCCCCATCAGACCTCATATCAGCAGACTGTGCCCCCATCAGACCTCATATCAGCCTACTGTGCCCCTATCAGACCTCAGATCAGCATATTGTGCCCCCATCAGACCTCAGATCAGCATATTGTGCCCCCATCAGACCTCATATCAGCAGACTGTGCCCCCATCAGACCTCATATCAGCAGACTGTGCCCCCATCAGACCTCATATCAGCCTACTGTGCCCCTATCAGACCTCAGATCAGCGTATTGTGCCCCCATCAGACCTCAGATCAGCAGACTGTGCCCCCATCAGACCTCATATCAGCAGACTGTGCCCCCATCAGACCTCATATCAGCCTATTGTGCCCCTATGAGACCTCAGATCAGCATATTGTGCCCCCATCAGACCTCAGATCAGCATATTGTGCCCCCATCAGACCTCATATCAGCAGACTGTGCCCCCATCAGACCTCATATCAGCCTACTGTGCCCCTATCAGACCTCAGATCAGCGTATTGTGCCCCCATCAGACCTCAGATCAGCAGACTGTGCCCCCATCAGACCTCATATCAGCAGACTGTGCCCCCATCAGACCTCATATCAGCCTACTGTGCCCCTATCAGACCTCAGATCAGCCCACCCAGCCACATAGGATTAAAATAAAAAACTTTACTTACCTGTTCTGCGCTGCGGCTGCCCTCCGGTCCGCGCTCCGCTCTCTTCCCTGGCCCGCGCACACTATGACCTGACGCTGCGTGCAGCGTCAGGTCATAGTGCGCGCCGCCAGGGAAGAGAGCAGAGCGCGGACCGGAGGGCAGCCGCAGCGCAGAACAGGTAAGTAAAGTTTTTTATTTTAATCCTATGTGGCTGGGTGGGCTGATCTGAGGTCTGATGGGGGTCCCTAAATACAAGTGAGCGCTTCCATAATGGAAGCGCTCACTTGTATTCGCCTGATAGAAGGCAAGGTCATCCTTGCTGGGGCCCCCCTGAGTCACTGGGCCCGGAGCCGTCGCCCCCCCTGCCCCCCCGGTAGCTACGCCACTGTCTAGACTGGATACAACTGTACTAGTTTGTTACAATGTATCAGTCTGGAGTCCAGGCTGTTTAGCTCACAGAGCATTGTCTAGACTGGATACAACTGTGCTAGTTTGTTACAATGTATCAGTCTGGAGTCCAGGCTCTTTAGCTCACAGAGCATTGTCTAGACTGGATACAACTGTACTAGTTTGTTACAATGTATCAGTCTGGAGTCCAGGCTGTTTAGCTCACAGAACATTGTCTAGACTGTATACAACTCTTCTAGTTTGTTACAATGTATCAGTCTGGAGTCTGGGCTGTTTAGCTCACAGAGCATTGTCTAGACTGGATAAAACTGTGCTAGTTTGTTACAATGTATCAGTCTGGAGTCTGGGCTGTTTAGCTCACAGAGCATTGTCTAGACTGGATACAACTGTGCTAGTTTATTACAATGTATCAGTCTGGAGTCCGGGCTGTTTAGCTCACAGAGCATTGTCTAGACTGGATACAACTGTGCTAGTTTGTTACAATGTATCAGTCTGGAGTCCGGGCTGTTTAGCTCACAGAGCATTGTCTAGACTGGATACAACTGTACTAGTTTGTTACAGTGTATCAGTCTGGAGTCCAGGCTGTTTAGCTCACAGAGCATTGTCTAGACTGGATACAACTGTATCTACTTCTCAGCTGAGAGCAGGAGGAGCTATGGACAGGATTACTGCCTCTGAATGGAAACAAGCAAATGTTGAGAATTTGTTGAGGAATTGTAACACAAAGTCTAATACAATGTTGTAGAATGTTTCATTTATTCAGTAAGTTTACACCCAAAGCCCCTTTTATATACCCCATGGGGTCCAGAAAGACTTTCTGCTCCTCAGATGCTTACCAAGTTTGGCTGTTTTTCGTCTTCTTCCAGCCGCCTATGTCGAATGCAAGGAAGGAAATAATCATGCAGGCCTTTAGAAAGCTGGATAAAACTGGGGACGGGGTTGTCACCATCGAGGATTTGCGAGGTGTCTATAATGCAAAATACCATCCAAAGTATCAGAACGGGGAGTGGACAGAAGATCAAGTTTTTAGGAGTTTTCTAGACAACTTTGACTCTCCGTATGACAAAGACGGTCAGGTAATTGACACCCTCTGATCTGTGCATTTATAGATTGCATAAAGTTCTCAAAACTATCAAAGCAGGCAATACTACTCATTGTATGACTACACGATAGATATCGATTCATACTTGTATATGTGGTTTTCTCACCCAGCACTGAAGGTCCTGGTCTTTGCATCCCCCTCTGTGTCTATTTCATGGCTCTTGATTATAACCATCCCCTTTACCCCTCGTTCCTCTAGAGAAGGGAGTCCTGCACAGTAGTAAAGCAGATGGGACCAACGAGACCTGGACATCTTTTCTCTAGGGGTCCGATGTCATGTGGTCTGGATCATACATTTTGTATCCAGTTCCCTCCAGGTTACACCCACAAGGGGTAAATCCCTGATGACCACAGTGTCCCTTCCTTGTCATTGGTACCTCTCCTGTGTGTAGACTCCATCAATCAAGCCCTCATATCTCAGAGACTTATGTCTTATGTCCAGATTGTAAATGCCCCCCTCCCCAATGGACCTTTGTGCTGACAGATTTTATTGAGATATTTTTAAGTTTTTCCTATTTCTGTCCAAATTTATTTTGATAAAAATCTGATTACTAGTGCTGCATGGGATGGTTACGTGAGAGCAACCAAGCCATCTTTCCTCTTCTCTGTCCTCAGCTCATGGTCTGCAGCTGGAGACTTGAGCCAGACAGGTTGCTATGTTTCCAGTGTTAGTCAGGGTCTCCTTAGAGGTGGAGACTGCTGCAGCGATCGCCTCCACAGTATGGGGAGAAGATGTCTCTAATACCATCACTCGTCTCCATACAGACTCGTCGTTTGCCGGCTGCAGATTGCTTTTACACATCATGATCCGCTTCTGGCAAGCAATAATTTTTCTGTCTGCACAAACGACTGGATTACACGATGAACGAGCGTTTCACTCATTCATCGGGTAATCGGCAGTACATTTACACCGACAGATAATCATAATTCCTATGAACACTCGTTAGTGATTATCTTTGGGATTCTCGGCCCATGTAAAGGGCCCTTTAGTCTGTCTTAAAGGTATTATCTAAAAAATCTGATTACTAGTGCAATAGGGGATAATTTAGTGTGTAGCATTAGCGCAACCAAGCTATCTTGCCGCTTCTCTGTCCTCAGCTCATGGTCTTGATATGGAGACTTGAGCCAGACTGGTTTCTAGGTTGTCAGTGTTAGGCTTTCCCTAGAAACAAGTAACATAGTAACATAGTTTGTAAGGCCGAAAAAAGACATCTGTCCATCCAGTTCAGCCTGTTTTCCTACAAGTTGATCCAGAGGAAGGCAAAAAAACCCCTGTGAGGTAGAAGCCAATTTTCCTCACTTTAGGGGGAAAAATTCCTTCCCAACTCCAATCAGGCAATCAGAATAACTCCCTGGATCAACGACCCCTCTCTGTCTTAAAAGCCTGGTAAAACCCCGGACAACTCGGCTTGTAATACAACAGGTATCAGCAATCTTCTGTACTTCTGCTTTTCTTAAACTACAACTCCCAGAATCCTCCTTTCACTATATGGTTAGTTACAACAACAGGTGAGCATGCTGAGAGTTGTAGTTTTACAGCATCTAGAGTGCTGAAGGTTACTGAGCCCTATGATACAACATGTACTCTATGGAAAGCAGCCTCCATTGGCTTTATCAGAAATTCGCCAGGAGTCTCTGGGACAGTTTTAGTTGAACAGAGTCTTGATGAGACAGAACCTTTATATGCTGGCTGTTCAGCACTAACCTGGTACTGTGCTGACAGTGGATTGCAGAAAACACTATACCACTCTGCATTATTAATCAGATTTTTCTGAAAATAACAGTAGACTTCTAACCTCTTTAAATGACCATGTTAACCTGCCATAAATGACACTCAACCCATGTTTTCTCCAGGTTCATTAGGATTTCTGCAAGAAAACGAAAAGTTTGCAGAGGAAAAAAAACAAAGTTGTATAATTCTTATCTTCTAACCCGTAACAGGTCACTCCGGACGAATTCACAAACTACTACGCTGGAGTCAGTGCTTCCATCGACACGGACGTTTACTTCATCACCATGATGAAGAACGCCTGGCGGCTCTAAGTGTAATTACGCGGACTGTGTGCCAGCTTTGTCACTAACCTATAACACTCTGGTGGTGGCGCTCGCACTATTGTGTCAGGAACGCTAACGAATTGTACTAACCTTCACGAAATCGCTGTCTTAATCATTGCATTTCACTCACTTTTTTAATTTTTTTTTTTTTTAATTTTTACTCCTGTTTTTAAATTTAAAAACTGGCAGGATTTTATTTTAAATCTCGGGTCAATCCTGCATTGAAGGAGTTTTCCCAGGATTCAGGATAGATCATCAACATCAGATCAGTGGAAGCCCGTCACCCAACATCCCCACTGATCACCTGTTTTCCAGTGGCGGAAACTATACGGTGCATGGAAGTTTCCGGCAGCATCATTTGCCTGAGTGGGATCTGAGCTGCAGTACCCGGCACGGCAACTACACAGTGAATGGAGCCTTCTGCTCCACTGCATGAAACAGCTGATTGGTGGGGGTGTCAGGTTTCGGACCACCACCAATCTGATATTGATAACTTATCCTGTGTGTATGCCATTCATGGGAACCAATATGGACTCGGGCAGTGTGAAAAGTAGATAACTGGAGGGGGGAGGGCTGCTTCAGATGGTGATATCTCCTCAATGGTAGCAGCTAGAAAGCTGCAACTGGTCTTGTCTGAAAGCAGGTTTTCAAACAAGACCACAATGACTGCTATAGTCCAAGCAACAGAGGAGAAATCATTGTTAGAAATCAAGTCGGGAATAATCACAATTAAAACCTGTTTTTACTTTCATTTTCAGATGCAACAGCATACCGATTTCTGTCAGTGATATCTTTCTCCATCATTTTGGTATTGTCTGAAAGCCTGGACTGTCAGATTTCAAACAAGACCAGGTGCATGTTTCTAGCTGCTACCATTCAGGAGGTAGCAGCATCTAAACAGCCCTCCTCCCTCCAGGTAGCTACTTTTCCCACTGCTGGAGCTCCACTCCGGCAAAACAGTCAGGTGGTTAAAGGGGTGCAATTATAATGGTGGCCTATCAGGATTGGACCTATGCCGCCGTCCCTGATCAGACTCATTTTAATTTTCTTTTTTAGTATGTGTTTTTTCGGGATACTTTAGTGTTATCCCATTTTTTAAAGTAATTTTTATTTTTTTATTCTTTTGTATACCCAAAAAAATGTAAAAAAAAAAAATTACGGGAAAAATAATTTTTTTTTTAAAATTTCTAAATTAGTTTTTTAATTGCACATAGTGCAACTAAAAATCCCTACACATCATTTACACATCATTTAATTTGCTTTGTTTCAGTTTTGTTTTTGTCTTTTATTGTATTATTTATTTATCTATTTTACACTTTGTGAACTTTGTGCCTTCCCCCCTCCCCCAACATGAGGTTATACAAACCTATTGGGGGACATTTTAACAGGTCTGACATATTAGCCCTAGTTACAGGAGTTACTTCCTGATCTGTATATGCAGCAGTCCTTGAGCAGGGATGGATTGTGTCTACAGCTCCTATGCAGATCGATGAGGCCTAAGGCTACTTTCACACTAGCGTTTTTAAATTCCGGTATTGAGTTCTGTCATAGGGGCTCAATACCGGAAAAAAACGCTTCAGTTTTGTCCCCATTCATTGTCAATGGGGACAAAACTGAACTGAAGACAACTGAATGCTCCTGAAAGCATTCCGTTCCGTCTTCAGACCGGAGAACAAACCGCAGCATGCTGCGGTTTGCTCTCCGGTCCAGGCATCCGCACCAAGACGGATCCGGAATGACCCCCAATGCAAGTCAATGGGGACGGATCCGTTTGGTGTGGACACACCAGTAATCCGGATCTGTCCTCCATTGATTTCCAATGGGGGGTCATTCCGGATCCGGCTACATACATACAGACATACATACAGACATACATACAGACATACAGACATACATACATACATACACACAGACATACAAACAAACATACAGACATACATACAAACATACAGACATACAGACATACATACATACACACATACATACTCACATACTCCAGGGACGCCGGCAGCATGTCTTCACGCGCCTCCTGCGCGCAGCTATGACGTTTCCCCACTGCGCCCAGCAGAGGGCGCTGTGGGGAATCGTCATCACTGCGCGCAGGAGGCGCGTGAAGACGTTTTGCCGGCGTCCCTGGAGTATGTGAGTATGTATGTATGTCTGTATGTTTGTATGTATGTCTGTATGTTTGTTTGTATGTATGTCTGTGTCTTGTTTCAATGTGTGTCATGTGTGGGGCCGGAGCGCTGCTCCGGCTCCACACATGTATCAGCGTTAGCACGGATCCGTTGGCACCCTTTAGGTGCCGGATCCGTGCTAACGCTAGTGTGAAAGAGGCCTAAAGTGTAGTAAAATAAGAATGGGGATAATGATAATGACTTCTGTATGACTTCCGTCGGTGTAATTAGCAAAACGTTTGTCTCATAACCATTAATGGCAATCATATGTATAATGTATTGTTATTAACCCTTTATCCTAAGCTTTTCCAGCCTGTATAATACTCTTTGATTCTCTTGGTGGTGGGTCTGATAAAGTTTCTTTTTATTCACTTCGTCTTGTGGATCACTTGCAGCATGTCTGAAGAACCTCTTTCACGAATCTCACTGTATCTGATGTATGTTAATGTAACTTGAATGGGACAAGATGCAGTACCAGGCATGACCACTAGTATGGACGAGCCATCGTGCCCAGGTGAATGCGGCCCTTTCACTGCACTGCACAACAGGGGTCCTGGAGGTTGGATCCCCACCTGTCAAATATTGATTTCCTATCTTTAGAATAGGCTGTGAATGCTTTAGTCCTGGAGAACCCCTTTAATACGGTGAATCTCCACCTTTTATTATCATGATATTCTTAGGTCGATTATACTGTGCAAAATAATGTCTTAATTTATCTTTATAGCCATCATAGCTGCATTTTTCATATACAGTGCTTCAAATCCCCTGCATAGTCATAGAATTACATGATAAATTACTGCCACCTGCAATTACCACTAGGGGGATATTAATCAGTATGCAGTAAGCTCCTGAGCTCCCTCTATTGGTGGCTGTATATATCTTTATGTAGTAATCTCCTGAGCTCCCTCTAGTGGTGGCTGTATATATCTGTATGTGGTAATTTCCTGAGCTCCCTCTAGTGGTGGCTGTATATATCTGTATGCAGTAATCTCCTGAGCTCCCCCTAGTGGTGGCTGTATATATCTGTATGTAGTAATAGCCTGAGCTTCCTCTAGTGGTGGCTGTATATATCTGTATGTAGTAATCTCCTGAGCTCCCTCTAGTGGTGGCTGTATATATCTGTATGTAGTAATAGCCTGAGCTCCCTCTAGTGGTGGCTGTATATATCTGTATGCAGTAATCTCCTGAGCTCCCTCTAGTGGTGACTGTCTATATATGTATGCAGTAATCTCCTGAGCTCCCTCTAGTGGTGGCTGTGTATATCTGTATGAAGTAATCTCCTGAGCTCCCTCTAGTGGTGGCTGTATATATCTGTATGCAGTAATCTCCTGAGCTCCCTCTAGTGGAGGCTGTATATATCTGTATGCAGTAATCTCCTGAGCTCCCTCTAGTGGTGGCTGTATATATCTGTATGTAGTAATCTCCCGAGCTCCCTTTAGTGGTGGCTGTATATATCTGTATGTAGTAATCTCCTGAGCTCCCTCTAGTGGTGGCTGTATATATCTGTATGTAGTTATCTCCTGAGCTCCCTCTAGTGGTGGCTGTATATATCTGTATGTAGTAATCTCCCGAGCTCCCTTTAGTGGTGGCTGTATATATCTGTATGTAGTAATCTCCCGAGCTCCCTCTAGTGGTGGCTGTATATATCTGTATGTAGTTATCTCCTGAGCTCCCTCTAGTGGTGGCTGTATATATCTGTATGTAGTAATCTCCCGAGCTCCCTTTAGTGGTGGCTGTATATATCTGTATGTAGTAATCTCCTGACCTCCCTTTAGTGGTGGATGTATATATCTGTATGTAGTAATCACCTGAGCTCCCTCTAGTGGTGGCTGTATATATCTGTATGCAGTAATCTCCTGAGCTCCCTCTAGTGGTGGCTGTATATATCTGTATGCAGTAATCTCCTGAGCTCCCTCTAGTGGTGGCTGTATATATCTGTATGTAGTAATTTCCTGAGCTCCCTCTAGTGGTGGCTGTATATATCTGTATGTAGTAATCTCCTGAGCTCCCTCTAGTGGTGGCTGTATATATCTGTATGTAGTAATTTCCTGAGCTCCCTCTAGTGGTGGCTGTATATATCTGTATGTAGTTATCTCCTGAGCTCAATCTACTGGTAAATGCAGACAGCCACTACTTTATCATTAAATTCTATATCTATGTAGGGGATTTGGAGCTTGGTGTCAGAAAAATGCAGCTCTTACAGCTATAAAGATATATTAAGATGAGCCAGTATGTTTGAAAAAAAGACATATGCCCAGGTGAAGGGAGAGGATTGGAATTGGGTGAAAGTCGGAGATATTCCCAGGATTACAGTTATCACCTATCCACGGGATAGGATTGGCAGATTTATGAAAACTGTCTAAAAGAAAAATTGTCTTTGTTATCCATGGACAACCAATCACAGCGCAGCTCTCATTTTCCAAGAGCAGCATATGGAATGGAAGCTGCGCTGTGATTGGTTGACATGGATAACAAAGGCAGTTTTTCTTTTAGACAGTTTCATAAATCTCCCCCATAAGGACCCGTTCACATGGCAGAATTTGCTGTCAGAATTTTGGCGCCACGCCTAAATTCCGGCGGCAGCCGTATGGTGTATGCCTCCTACTATTCTCAATGCAAGGCAGTGCTGCTGTTCACATGCCGACCGTTTAAAGCTGTATCCGCACCAAGTAGGGACACGTCCCTTTTTGGAGCAGTGGACAGACCGTTGCCGGTTGGAGTGTGGGAGTCCTCTCATTCAGTAGAGCTAAGTCGGCGGCGGGTCAGCAGTATCCAAAGTGAACAACTGCAGCAGAAACCATGGCAGTTTCTGCCACGGTATACATGATGCTGTGTGAACGTGCCCTAGGAGTCTGATTGGTGCAGGTCCAACCGCTGGGGCCCCTGGAGGACTGTGGTGCAGGAAGGGGTTAAATAAGCAAAAAAACAGGACTCAAAAACTTATCTATGGGGGATCTTTTGATTGCATTTTACCTGCTATAATGGGACGTGCAGCTGTAACGGGCACAGAGGTAGCAGTCATACCCAGGCCCTGATACCACAAGGCCTCTGCCACATGAGGAGACCCCAGTATTATAGAGGATAGTTGGGGCCCGAGTAGAGGGCCCAGGATCTGACTGCTACCCTGTGCACAGATGCAACTCCTTGTAATCTTATCACTTGAAGATAATTCAGTTGTTTTTTTTTTCACCCCCCCCCCACTTTTTATTCCAGGTGACAAAAACGGAATTCTTGAACTATTACTCGGGAGTGAGCGCCTCGATCGACAGTGATGTTTACTTTGTGCTGATGATGAAGAACGCCTGGAAGTTGTGATATATGGAAATATATATTTTTTTAACTATTGCGTTTTTTTATTTAAAATTTTCTTGCACCCTCCTGTAAGACGTACGGGTAGAAACTGTAATGACTTTTTACACTTCACATTCGTGGTCTGGACAAAAAAAAAAACAAAAAACAAAACAAAGAAGAAGAATTGGACTCTGACATCTCATCATGACAGAATTATCAAAATCCTGCACATAATGAGCCGCATTCATCAAAACTGTCTTAAAGGGTCCCGCAGACTCTCCTTAGCTACTCGTATCTTGTTTGTACAAGAAAATTTCTAATATGCTTACCGATCAAAAAGTTTTGTGGATCGCCCACTCTGGAACCCGGTCATATAAGGCTCCTCTCCTGAAAATCCTGCTTCCTCCGGTGTCATGTCCTTTACCAGGGTTTCCCACCTGGGCTGTGGACAGGACATCACTTCTTCTGTGGATGGAACCAGAACTGTTCCTCTCCCTGGCGCATGCGCAGATGAGGACAATGTCACGTCCTTTAAAGGGGTATTCTGGTAAAGTAACTTAATTTTTGAAAAACTGCATTGATGCTGCAAGCTGTAACGCAGCCAAAACCCATAACTATACATATAAACAGGGCTTCATTTTACCTTGCAATCCATTTGTCTAGCTCTTGTGTGAGCCTGCAACACACTGACAGTATCATGGCGTCTGATCGTCCCTCACAAAACTACAATCCCCACAATCCCTAGCTTTCCTGCTGTGAGTGTTGATGATTACTGATTGGCTGTCTGATATACAGTCCGGTCACGCCCCCTCTACTCAGTAATCGGCAGCACACTGACATTAGCTAGAGAACTGATAGCAGCACACTGAGCATGCTCGACCTAACAAAGGCTCAGAACTACAGGTCGATGCCATGGTAATTTATGAGGAAACACAGTGAGTAGCAGAGGAAGAAAACTTCTTATAACTAGTGAACGGTAAATATGTGAAAATTACATTATGTAATGACTGATGATGAGTTAGTCTAAAACATAAGTTATATTTATGGTAACCGGAATTCCCCTTTAACAGGTTTTCCCACCTGGGCTTTGGAAAGGATTTCACTTCTGCTGTGGATGGAACTAGAACCATTTATCTCCCTGGCCCATGCGCAGATGAGGACAATGTCACGTCCTTTACCCGTTTTTTTTTTGGCTTGGGCTATGGACAGGACGTCACTTCTACTGTGAATGGAACCAGAACTGTTCCTCTCCCTGGTGCATGCGCAGATAGGTGGATTCAGAGGTTTGCGCATGCTCCATGCGCCATATGTTCTGACCCCATCCACAGCAGAAGTGACATCCAATCCACAGCCCTGGTAGGAAACTTGGTAACGGACGTGACGTGGGTGTAAGGAGGATTTTTTAATCAGGTTCCCAAGCGGTCAGTCCACATGACTTTGAGACATAGACTGTAAGTATATTGTGATCTTTCTACGAGTAATTAAGGAGGGTCATGGAAAACCCTTTAAAAGGGTTGTCTGAGATTTTGACATGGATGGCCTGTCCTCACAATAGGTCATCTATATCTGATTGGTGGGTTCATACTCCTGGCATCCCTGCCGAACAGCTGTTTGAAGAGCCTGCAGCCTCTTCCTTGGCTAGTGATTCTCATTAAAGTGACTGAGCTGCAATACCAAGCACAGCCACTATGCGGAGTACAGCGCTGTGCTTGGTGAGCTGTGAGGAGGCTGCAGCTAATCGGCGCGGTGCAGTGTGACATCCATCGGGTATTGATGTCCTGTCCTCAGCCTTCACAACCAGGCCCGGTTTAGCTCATTTTATTGCTGTATGTTATCTATAACATTTTAATTTTTTAGAATGATTTTTCCAGCTTTATTGTGGCTATTTTTCGTCTTATTTTTACATAATTTTTGCAAATTTTTAGAATGGTTAGGCTTATAGTAGGAAATAAATGACTCTTTTCTAATTTCAAGCTACTTTTTTTTATTAATCCTATGGCATAACACTATAAATATATTGTCTATTTGTATTCACCATCTTCTAGAGGCAATTTTGATATATTGCAAGTAGGGTGACTGAGCCGGGGCCGGTGGGACGGAAGTCATCGGTGAGTGCCCACGTGAGATCAATGGAGGCCAGGGCTGGTGGGATGGAATTGATTGGTGAGTGCCCACTGAGTTACAGGAGTTCTGCCTTGTTTCGGTAATGGTTAGAGCTGTTTTGGGTCCATGTGGCCACCTCCTGGTGATCATGTGATCTGCCACGTGAGACCAATGGAGGCACTGCTACTGGCTGGACACAATACCCCCTCTGGGTGGTCAATCATTTTTGAAAGCCTGGCATCTGAGATTCATCTGCTAGTCGGCCTAACTCGCTGTAATGTGCCGTGGCTTGGCCCAACCACCTTAAGGGGTTAAAGGAAAAAGCAGGTCCAAAGCTTGGCTCTGATTGATGTGGACAACAAGGCCGGTTATTCACCGAGACAGTTTTGATAAATGAGGTCCATAGATTCCATTTGGCCTTTGATAAGATGACATGGCGGCTCGGGATCGGCATGTCCACGTGGCAAGCTTCAACAGTCACCTCGAGACCATGTGTAGACTTTGGAAAAAAAAGTACATTAAAGACAATTGCAGATAATTTATTAAAATTTTTGTGCTGCCTTACATGAAAATGGCGTAAATTGTATCCGGCGCAAGTGCAAGAAACAGACACAAGTGATTTATATATATATATATATATTGGTGTACAGAACTGTGCAAAAGTCAGAGACCAACCTTCTTGTCAGTCTAAAGGAGGTTTCCTAACTTTGCCCACCTTCTAAAACTTCGGCTGGGTGAAGCCACTCATTTTACCCGTACTGGCCACTTTGTATTTTTACTTGGCTCCAATACAAATAAAATGGCCACTGCTTATATAATATATGAGTCCGCCAGTGGCTCTGTCCACGTGGCCTATTAGAGGGAGCACCCAGACAGAGAACCTCTGCCCTCTATGACCTATATACACTACTAGCAGAAGGACCCGGCTTTGCCCGGGTATATTTAATCTATTTCATTTAATGTTTGTGTGTGTGTCGTTAAAAGATATTGAGAATGACCTCTACAGCAGCCCACCCCTTAACAGTCACACCCACAGCGCCCTCCCCTTTAACTGTGACCTCCACAGCAGCTAGGGTGGCCACTGTCTTCACCCCACAAAGCCACCTCACCGGCCATGCCCCCAAATGTGAAGCCACGCCCCCGGTCCCAATGAAGCCACACTCCTAATCATGAGGCCACGCCCCTGGCTCAGTGAAGACACAGAGGAGAAGCTGTCTGAGCGTGAGCTACTGAAAGGGTGGACATCCCTGTGTCCTTCCAGGCACTGCGCTGGACGGAGGACAGGGAGCCAGAAAACCGGACTGTCGGGCCTAAAACCGGAACGTCTGGCCACCCTAACATCAGCCTGCCCCTAGGGTGGCCAGAGGTCCGGTTTTAGGCTGGACAGTCCGGCTTTCAGACTCCCTGTTCTCGGTCGTTCGCAGGGCCTGGATGGACATAGAGATGTCCTTTTGAACAGCTCACTCTCAGACAGCAGCACTGTGCAGTCTGAGCATGAGCTGCAGGGAGAAATTCACCCTCCCTCCCTCCCCTGCAGCTGAAAGAAGGTGATTTTTACCTTCATTTTTTCAATCCCCATCGGCTGCGGAGTGGAAGGGGGCGTGGCCTGATCGAGCCGGGGGCGTGACTTAGTGGGACCTGAGGGTGGGGCTTTTAAGTCCTTCTTTTGAGGGAGGCCTTAATTACAGGTCGATGCCATGGTAATTTATGAGGAAACACAGTGGGTAGCAGTAGAGGAAAACATCTTTTATTACTCCTAATTACGGTAAATATGTGAAATTTACATTATATGAGGTAATGATTGATGATGAGTTAGTCTAAAACATAAGTTATAGTTATGGTAACCGGAATACCCCTTTAACAGTGTCATCCACAGCACCCTGCCCCTTTAAAGCAGACCTATAGCAGTGAACTTACTAGGCTGTTATGGAAACCTGGTGTGAAACTCTGTGTGTGGAGACTAACTGCCTGCGAGCTTCTATTGGCTGATCAGTGTCATGTGACCAGGCTTCTATTGGCTAATGCATTTTTTGGGAATATGTCAGGAACGGTACGTCCTGGAGAGTTGAGACCCGGTCTAAAACCTTCCTGGACACCTGATGTACATGTGTGCCAAATTTCGTGATTGTAGCTGCGACGGTGCGGATTCTTTTAGCGGACATACACACATACATACACTCAGCTTTATATATTAGATGCTATAATAAGGCCAATTATGGACACAATTTGCTTAATTGGGAAAACCAGTTTAAGCCTTGCCTAAAAATGACTTTCCTCTTCACTTCTTCTGTGATTGTGGGTTATTGTATATCTGACCTCAGAAATATCTGCACTTTATGCACCTGAGAAGGAATTGTGCAGGGCTGACACAATCAACTTGGGTAGCTGTTTATGTGAATCCTACTGTCTCTTTAAAAGGTCATGGACTCATTTGGAAAAAAGTTAAAGTGGCAGTAGGGTGCACAAGGGAGGAAGAATGCTCCCTGACTTTTGCACAGGGCATAGAGCATTGCAGTAAATATTGGAAGGATTGAAGTGTTAAAGTGAAAGTAAGGTGGACAAGGAAGTAGGGTGGTCTCTGATTTTTGCACAGTACTGTATAACCAGAAAAGATTAATTGGATACCTGACATAGAGCACTGACCTAAAGATTGGGAGGGTGGAAACATTAAAGTGGCAGTAGGGTGGAGAGATAAAGAAGACTGGTCTCTGATATTTGCACAGTACTGCACACCATGACATAGAGCATTGATGTAAAGATTGGAAGGATGGAAGTGTTAAAGTGGCAGTAGGGTGCACATCTAAGAAAGGATGGTCTCTGACCTTTGCACAGAACTGCATACCATGACATAGAGCATTGACATAAAGATTGGAAGGATGGAAGCGTTAAAGTGGCAGTAGGGTGGACAGATAAGGAAGAAAAGTCCCTGACGTTTTCACAGAGCATTGCAGTAAATATTGGAGGGATGGAAGTGTTCAAGTGACAGTAGGGTGGAAAAGCAAGGCTGGTATCTGATTTTTGCACAGTACTGTATGACCAGAAAAAAATCATTAATTGGGTACCTGACATAGAGCACTGACGTAAAGGAAGGATGGAAGTGTTAAAGTGGCAGTAGGGTGCACAAGTATGGAAGAATGGTCTCTGACCTTTGCACTTCACTACGCAACCACCAGAAATCTTTAGTTGGGGTACAGGATGTAGAGCATTGCAGTAAAGATTTGAAGGGTGGAAGAGTTAAAGTGGCAGTAGGGTATACAAGTAAAGAAGGAAGGACGGTCTATGACTTTTGCACAGTGCTGGATACTCACCAAAGGACATTCATTGGGGTGCATGACATTAAACATTGAAGTAAAGATTTGAAGAATCAAAGTTGCAGTAGGGTGCACGATTAAGGAACAATGGTTTCTGACCTTTGCACAGTACTGCATGTTATGACATAGAGCATTGACTGAAAGATTGGAAGGATGAATGAGTTAAAGTGACAGTAGGGTGCACAAGTAAGGAAGGGTGGACCTTGTACCTTACTGTACAACCACCAGAAATCATTAGTTGGGGTAAAGGACTTAAAGGCTATGTACACCTTTGGGGACATTTTTTTTTAATTATTGCATTTTACTTATTTTGAGCTATAAATCATTTTTATGTGGTGCCCTTTTTTGTATACAGAACTGAGATGCCCTACTAGCTGCCTGTGGATTTTCCATCAGACCAGGAGCTGATGGACTCCTTATCTCTGCTCTCTGACATTATAAACACTCATTGTACAGTCATGGCCAAAAGTTTTGAGAATGACACAAATATTATATTTTCACATGATCTGCTGCCCTCTGGTTTTTATGTGTGTTTGTCAGATGTTTTTATCACATACAGAAATATAATTGCAATCATATTATGAGTAACAAAAGCTTATATTGACAGCTAGAATGAGTTAATGCAGCAAGTCAATATTTGCAGAATTTGTAGGTTTTTGTTTGTCCACCTGTCTCTTGATGATTGACCACAAGTTCTCAATGGGATTAAGATCTGGGGAGTTTCCAGGCCATGGACCCAAAATCTCTATGTTTTGTTCCCTGAGCCATTTAGTTATCACCTTTGCTTTATGGCAAGGTGCTCCATCATGCTGGAAAAGGCATTGTTGATCGCCAAACTGCTCTTGGACGGTTGGGAGAAGTTGCTCTCGGAGGACATTCTGGTACCATTCTTTATTCATGGCTGTGTTTTTAGGCAAGACTGTGAGAGAGCCGATTCCCTTGGCTGAGAAGTAACCCCACACATGAATGGTTTCAGGATGCTTTACAGTTGGCATGAGACAAGACTGGTGGTAGCGCTCACCTCGTCTTCTCCGAATAAGCTGTTTTCCAGATGTCCCAAACAATCGAAAAGGGGATTCATCAGAGAAAGTGACTTTACCCCAGTCCTCAGCAGTCCACTCCCTGTACCTTTTGCAGAATATCAGTCTGTCCCTGATGTTTTTTCTGGAGAGAAGTGGCTTCTTTGCTGCCCTCCTTGAGACCAGGCCTTGCTCCAAGAGTCTCCGCCTCACAGTGCGTGCAGATGCACTCACACCTGCCTGCTGCCATTCCTGAGCAAGCTCTGCACTGCTGGTAGCCCGATCCCGCAGCTGAAACACTTTTAAGAGACGGTCCTGGCGCTTGCTGGTCTTTCTTGGGCGCCCTGGAGCCTTTTTGGCAACAATGGAACCTCTCTCCTTGAAGTTCTTGATGATGCGATAGATTGTTGACTGAGGTGCAATCTTTCTAGCTGCGATACTCTTCCCTGTTAGGCCATTTTTGTGCAGTGCAATGATGACTGCACGTGTTTCTTTAGAGATAACCATGGTTAACAGAAGAAAAACAATGATGCCAAGCACCAGCCTCCTTTTAAAGTGTCCAGTGGTGTCATTCTTACTTAATCATGACAGATTGATCTCCAGCCCTGTCCTCATCAACACCCACACCTTTGTTAATGGAGCAATCACTGAAACGATGTTAGCTGGTCCTTTTAAGGCAGGGCTGCAATGATGTTGAAATGTGTTTCGGGGGATAAAGTTCATTTTCTAGGCAAATATTGACTTTGCAAGTAATTGCTGTTAAGCTAATCACTCTTTATAACATTCTGGAGTATATGCAAATTGCCATTATAAAAACTGAAGCAGTAGACTTTGTAAAAATTAATATTTGTATCATTCTCAAAACTTTTGGCCATGACTGTAGATCAGTTCTTGTCTTTCTGATAAGAATGTGGCTTAAATAAGTGTTAATGACCTTTCAGTAGTTTAGAGATGAGGTCTATTAGATGACCGCGCAAAGTGAAAGTACAAGTCACACAGCTAGAAAAAGTTAACCGTTTGTGACAGAATGGCTTAATATTTTTAATAAAGGCCAATTGAAGATAAGATTTTTAGCCAAAAATGAGTACAATAAACAAAACATAAACAAAAATTGCCTCCAAAGTTGTACATAGCCTTTAAGAGCAGTGGAGTAAAGATTGGAAAGATAGAAAAGTTAAAGAGGCAGCAGAAGGTAAACCACCTCATCCTTCACTGTATATCACCCGAACCTGATGATCTTGATGGGACCGGCTGACTATCTATGTATATGGGGGCCTCCCGACTCTCCAAGTCAGCAGATGCCCTCTCAGGTAAGTCCGGGGTATAGAGGTGTCTGGCAGCGGCTCTTTCCCCATTGAGAACACGTCACACATATCCAGGCTATTATGGAGTTTCTGAACTGCAGAATACAAATACTGTCTGTGTTGCATCTGCATTTTTTTGTGGCCTCATTGACTTCATGGGTCCGTGGTCTACGTTTTCTGTCTTTTCGCGGAATGGACATACGGATGCGGAATGCACACGGATCATATGTGTGCTTTCTGCATCCATATGTCCGTTCCGCAAAAAGATAGACGAAAACAATGGATCCACCAATAAAATGCGTACGGCACACAGATCACATCTGTATTTTTCAGATCCACGTTTTGCGGACCGCAAAATGGATAAGGTCATGTGCATGAGGCCTTAGTCTACAGGCCTTTGTCTATTGGTCGGGAAATGTGTGAGGTCACTTGTCCAGAATTTAAAGGTGTTATTCCATGAAAAACATTCTGCAGTTTTCAAACCAGCACCTGAATACTTTTGTAATTGCATGTAATTAATAATTTAGGGGGTCATTTTATAAGGCCAGCGCTTTATACGCTGCTTTTAATAAGTTCCTGTGCTGGCAGTGGATCTCGAAAGTTATGTAGAGACAGGTGCTTCTTCATAACTTCGGCTTTCCTGCCGGCCCGTCCCCTTCCCGCCCACGCCCCCCTTTTTTTATAGACCTGGCGTGAGCGAGGAAGAAGTCACAGTTTCTGCTGCGATATGGTGTGCCACAGAATCTGTGCCAGATGTACACCACAAAAGTGGCATATATCTGTTTGTATCACCACTGGGTTATTCAATGAAATCTATCTGTATGGCGCCACCTTCTGTTTGTTATTTTTTCTGTTTCTCTGTCCACCTCGCCTAGGTGGCTGCACATGCTCAGTTCCATTCTTTAACTGCCCCCTGAGCTGTGATAGGGAGACAGCTGCAGCAGAAAGGACACATCTCCTATTTTGCAGATCAAGATCTTCCAACTTGAAATAAATCTAGTAGAGTAATTGAAGCAATGAATGTGGAGATCTCTGGATCCATGTGAGGTACAGGGCTGGTTCTAGCTTTGTTAGAAAGATGTTGTAATTTACTATATCATGTCTGATTTTCATTTATTACATTACCCCTTTAAATATTGATGACCTATCCTCCGGTCTGTGGGGTACCCCACCCAGCACCCCTACTAATCAGCTATTGTAATGGGCCACAACGCTTGGCAGTCCCATAGAGAATGAATGGAGCAGCAGGGTACATGCTTGGGTATGGGACCTCTGTTTTTGGGATCAGTGGGGGTCCTGTGAATAGGGGATAACTTTTAGGTACCGGAGTACCCCTTTAACGTCTCTGCTTCTTGGTCTAGTTTTTACTTTCAGGAAATGCACTTTCAGCCAGTCGCTGGCCACGACAGGCATTTCCCATGTGTCGAGACAAGGACCGTGAGTGAAGACCAGCGGGAACCTGATCTCCGCATCCTCTGGAAAGACATCCCAAGAAAAGGCTAAGCACAAAGCGGGAGATTTACTAATCAAAATGTGACAGAATTGTGGCTCAGTTTATGTCCAAAACTGGCTTGCATGCTTTGCACCACATTTAGCTGATCCTACAAGGGGGTGGCTTAAAGCAGAAGGTGTTGTAGGTTGCCAAAAACGGGGTGGCAAATTGTGGCAAAATTTTGGCACAAAATTCTAGTTCAAAGTAAGACGGTATAAACTTGGCCTAAAGAGTACAAGTGTGCCAGATTTATCCTCCAGCATCAGCCACTGTGAAAGATCTGGCACATTTTTCCATGTCTGTGTGCCGGCAGTAACTCAGGAGCCAGCTCCTGCCCCGGGAGACCACTTCTTGTAGCCTCTAGGCAGGTAATAGTGGCTGTCATGTACGATAGTACTGCCTGTTCACTGGAATAGTAATGGAGCCCGATCAGTGTTATAGACTGTAGGTCCTGACCTGGACCCTGCTGGATCACCAGGATCTCTGGGCCATTAGTTTTCATATTAAAGGCCCTGATTGTACCCTCCATACCCTTTACCGTAATTGACAAAAAACCCAACTCACAAGATCCATTCTGTCAGTGTATTTACTGGACTACAATCACATTTACACAGATACTTGAAGATACATGACATTCATAATATACTGCGACCAATATTGTCCAGCAGAGCAGGAATACATTCAGCAGGGAGAGGTATACTGTTACATAATACCGCCTATAGTGAGCGGAACAAGGCTAATATAGAAGAGGATCCTGCATGTATCCTCGGAGCAGCAGATTCCTCACAGCAGCGGTCTCCAACTGATGGCTCCCAAATATAACTCCCAGCATGTGGCTGTCAGGGCATTGCTGGGAGTTGTGCTTCTGAAACACATGGGGAACTACCAAAGCACTGCCTTAATGTGACTGTCCACCTTCTGTGGATGTTAACTCTTGAATACATCTTTATAGCTGTTGGTGCCTATTTTATGACACAGAGCTCTAAATCCCCTGCATAGACATAAGAGATATATGATAAATTGACTGCCAGCAGCCAGCACTAGGGGGAGCTCAGGAGCTTACTGCAGACTGTATATCTACTGATTTCAATAGTAACAGTATCGAATAATCTCCAGTGCTCACTCTAGTGGTGGCTGTATATATCTGTATGTAGTAATCTCCTGAGCTCCCTCTAGTGGTGGCTGTATATATCTGTATGCAGTAATCTCCTGAGCTCCCTCTAGTGGTGGCTGTATATATCTGTATGCAGTAATCTCCTGAGCTCCCTCTAGTGGTGACTGTATATATCTGTATGTAGTAATCTCCTGAGCTTCCTCTAGTGGTGGCTGTATATATCTGTATGTAGTAATCTCCTGAGCTCTCTCTAGTGGTGACTGTATATATCTGTATGCAGTAATCTCCTGAGCTCCCTCTAGTGGTGGTTGTATATATCTGTATGTAGTAATCTTCTGAGCTCCCTCTAGTGGTGACTGTATATATCTGTATGCAGTAATCTCCTGAGCTCCCTCTAGTGGTGGTTGTATATATCTGTATGTAGTAATCTCCTGAGCTCCCTCTAGTGGTGGCTGTATATATCTGTATGTAGTAATCTCCTGACCTCCCTCTAGTGGTGGCTGTATATATCTGTATGCAGTAATCTCCTTAGCTCCCTCTAGTGGTGGCTGTATATATCTGTATGCAGTAATCTCCTGAGCTCCCTCTAGTGGTGACTGTATATATCTGTATGTAGTAATCTCCTGAGCTTCCTCTAGTGGTGGCTGTATATATCTGTATGCAATAATCTCCTGAGCTCTCTCTAGTGGTGGCTGTATATATCTGTATGTAGTAATCTTCTGAGCTCCCTCTAGTGGTGACTGTATATATCTGTATGCAGTAATCTCCTGAGCTCCCTCTAGTGGTGGTTGTATATATCTGTATGTAGTAATCTCCTGAGCTCCCTCTAGTGGTGGCTGTATATATCTGTATGTAGTAATCTCCTGAGCTCCATCTAGGGGTGGCTGTATATATTTGTATACAGTAATCTTCTGAGCTCCCTCTAGTGGTGGCTGTATATATCTGTATGCAGTAATCTCCTCAGCTCCCTCTAATGGTGGCTGCAGGCAGCTGAATTATATCAGATAATACTATGCCTGCCCAGAAGATTTGGAGCTCTGTAGCAGAAGAGCAGTGCTCTGACCGCTGTAAAGAAATTAATCAGCTGGAGTAATCTGACTTAAAAATAACTTAAAGATACAAGGTGGAGATTCACTCAAAGGGTTCATCTGGTGTGAACAACATCTTCTTACATTATGGCTCTACAGCCAGCATTGGAAACCAGGGGCAGTGTGGGGCACCCTAGCTGCCTGGAACCTCCATGATAAGCTGTTACCAGCAGGGGGAGCAGCAGTAAAATGGTTTTAAGAAAGAGCCAGTGAAATCAATGGATAGCAGCTGTGGATCTCTAGTGACAAGAGCCAAGCTAGAATCTGCTCAGCTTGGGGAGGGATGTTAACATGGACGCCCCTTCGTAGAAGATGTAGTCTGAGCAGATAAACCATATATAATATCAATAGACAGTTTTTGTACTTAGCAGCTTTAGTTATGGAAGAAATGTCTCTGCATAGTAGCAGCTTATACAAGCGAGTATATTTCTATATACAGGACCTTCAAATATTTTACCATTGCCTTTTGGGATACCTAGTAAGGATCACATAAGACTACCACCAGTATAGCTGCCTTTTTGCAGCCAGGGACAAGAGTGGGGTCTCCCATTGTTGTATATCTGTGCCATTCTTTGTTACAGATTAGGTGATTCCACCTGTTGCAAAATTACGACTCCCAGCATGCAGGGTGACTGCAACCTCAAATTTCTTTGTCCTAGTAAAGTTACACTTCAGACTTTTTCCACTATGTTGTCACGGCTCATTGGTAAGGTCGCTGTGGAGACTTAGCTTTTAGTTATAAAATTACAGGTGTCACAACATGGATGATATAAACTGCAGATAAAATTCACTCCTACTATCACCACTAGAGGGAGTTCAGGAGCTTACTGCATACAGGTATATACAACCACCACTAGAGTGAGCTCAGGAGATTACTACATAAAGATATATACAGCCACCACTAGAGGGAGCTCAGGAGATTACTACATACAGATATATACAGCCACCACTAGAGGGAGCTCAGGAGATTACTACATACAGATATATACAGCCACCACTAGAGGGAGCTCAGGAGATTACTACATACAGATATATACAGCCACCACTAGAGGGAGCTCAGGAGATTACTACATACAGATATATACAGCCACCACTAGAGGGAGCTCAGGAGATTACTACATACAGATACCCCTAGGGCAGGATTACTAATACAGATATACAACAACCACTAGAGGGAGGTCAGGAGATTACTACATACAGATATATACAGCCACCACTAGAGGGAGCTCAGGAGATTACTGTATACAGATATATACAGCCACTACTAGAGGGAGCTCAGGAGATTACTACATACAGATATATACAGCCACCACTAGAGGGAGCTCAGGAGATTACTACATACAGATATATACAGCCACCACTAGAGGGAGGTCAGGAGATTACTACATACAGATATATACAGCCACCACTAGAGGGAGCTCAGGAGATTACTACATACAGATATATACAGCCACCACTAGAGGGAGCTCAGGAGATTACTGCATACAGATATATACAGCCACCACTAGAGGGAGCTCAGGAGATTACTACATACAGATATATACAGCCACCACTAGAGGGAGCTCAGGAGCTTACTGCATACAGATATATACAGCCACCACTAGAGGGAGCTCAGGAGATTACTGCATACAGATATATACAGCCACCACTAGAGGGAGCTCATAAGATTACTGCATACAGATATGTACAACCACCACTAGAGGGAGCTCAGGAGATTACTACATACAGATATATACAGCCATCACTAGAGGGAGCTCAGGAGATTACTGCATACAGATATATACAGTCACCACTAGAGGGAGCTCAGGAGATTACTACATACAGATATATACAGCCACCACTAGAGGGAGCTCAGGAGCTTACTACATACAGAGATATATACAGCCACCACTAGAGGGAGCTCAGTAGATTACTGTTCTATGAGCTGAAACCAATATGAACGCAGTGTGCAGTAAGTTCCTGTGCCCCTCCTATTGGTAGCTGTATGTGTCTGTATGTGATATGTTCCTGGGCTCCCTCTAGTAGTGTCTGTATATATCTGTATACTGTAATCTCCTGAGCTCCCCCAAGTGATGGCTGTACATATCTGTTGGCAGTAATTTCCTGAGCTCTCTCTAGTGGTGGCTGTATATATCCGTATACAGTAATCTCCTGAGCTCCCTGTAGTGGTGGCTGTATATTTCTGTATGCAGTAATCTCCTGAGCTCCCTCTAGTGGTGACTGTATATATCTGTATACAGTAATCTCCTGAGCTCCCTGTAGTGGTGGCTGTATATATCTGTATACAGTAATCTCCTGAGCAACCTGTAGTGGCAGCTGTATAAAACTATATGCAGCAAGATCCTGAGCTCCCTCTAGTGGTGGCTGTATATAATAATCTCCTGGGCTCCCTCTAGTGGTGGCTGTATATATCTGTATGTAGTAATCTCCTGAGCTCCCTCTAGTGGTGGCTGTATATATCTGTATACAGTAAGCTCCCCCTAGTGGTGACTGTATATATCTGTATGCAGTAATCTCTTGTGGTCCCTCTAGTGGTGGCTGTATATATCTGTATGCAATAATCTCCTTAGCTCCTTCTAGCAGTGGCTGTATATATCTGTATACAGTAAGCTCCCCCTAGTGGTGGCTGTATGTGTCTGTATGCAGTGATCTCCTGAGCTCCCTCTAGTGGTGGCTGTTTATATCTGTATGTAGTAATCTCCTGAGCTCCTTCTAGCAGTGGCTGTATATATCTGTATGTAGTAATCTCCTGAGCTCCCTCTAGTGGTGGCTGTTTATATCTGTATGTAGTAATCTCCTGAGCTCCCTCTAGTGGTGGCTGTTTATATCTGTATGTAGTAATCTCCTGAGCTCCTTCTAGCAGTGGCTGTATATATTTGTGTGCAGTGATCTCCTGAGCCACCCTAATAGTAGCTGGTTTGCAACAAGATTCTAAGCTCTTTATACTATGCCTATACCGGGGTTTTGGTTGCTCTGGGCAAGCGACTCCTTTTTCTTTTGAACCACTTCTGATAAAGCTCTCTCACTAAGGGAGATTATCAGAATTATTATAAGTGATAAATGAAGCAACTGCTCTTAGCAAATATCAAATGCATTACATTCATTACATTTTCTATGGCGCGATACCTATACCACATGGCCAAAAATATGTGGACATCCAAAAGCCCCACCCATGAGGAGCTGGTCCTGTCTGCTGCCCTCAGGATGATCTCCTCTGGTGGGCCCAGTCCGGCACTGCCTTATGATGCTTGTCTATAGAAATTGTATAGATATAGGATTGTTTTTATGGATCTGTTAGTAATAATAGAAACTGAAATACCTGATGCCACCGAGGGGGTGCACATACTTTTAGCCATGCATGATATACAGTATATATTTTATGCATCCACAAATAAAATACAGTTCAGTTACTCTTACACAGATCATTAGCAGCTAATATCTAACATTCATTGAGCATGAAGTAGTGGAGTGATGGTCCAGTGATCTATGGATATCAGCACAGTGCACACTTTTTCGATGGGGATTATCATCCATCGTTTACGTGTGTACTTTTTTCGCCCCAGTAGGATGTGTAGCTGGAGACGCCATGTATCATGGCTAGATACAGTGTCAGCCTATAGGCCATGCATTGCTATACATTGTATAGTATATGGAAATTGCCACAAAGAGCTCCCCCTTGTGGTACTCTGGAGTAGTACTCCACCAAGCATGAGTACTACAGTTCATATACTATGGTGTGGTCTCTTTTTGAAGCATTAGAAAGCATTTTTAGGGACTTGCTTTATGGCATTGCTAGGTGTCTTGAAGGCAGACATAGCTATATAAATATCTTCCCAGCATAGCCCTGTTAATCCATTTCCTGAATGTTTTACTGGCTCCGACACGATCCCGTTGCTGCCGTTTGATGTGTTGCATTTCTTAAAGATGCCGTCACCAGGTAGCAGTGTGACAGTTCCGGAATTAGGAGGATCCAATGAAGAATTTTCACCAGGATTTGTACATTGTCCAGTGTTATTTGCATTAGTGGAAGGTCCTGTGCTGCCCTCTGCAGGAGGCAGATGGATATTACCAGTATGGACGGACAGTTTCTCCATGCTGCTGGCTGGGGTGCCGATCTCGTGGATATCTTCTAGGATCTCTTTTGCCTTGATATAATCTATTTTATTTATGGGAATGTTCTCGTAGTAGTCAGGATTGAAGCTTATGTGCAAGTTCTGTAGGACAAATAGCAAATAAATACCTAAATATCAGTGTTACCAATATGCCTTTATATACATTTATATCATTTATATACAGTAGCACTAAGTAAGTCACATTGTTTCCTGGTACCAGTCAGACATTCATGTGCACAATAAGTGGGGAAGCAGGACTCACATGCATTCTCAAGAAAAACAGGACTCACAGGCTATATCTATGAGTAGGTGTGGTAAGCAAGACTCAAAGGCTTTCTCTATGAGTAGGTGGGGGAAGCAGGACTCACAGGCTTTATCTATCAGTGGGCAGGGGAAGCAGGACTCACAGGCTTCTCTATGAGTGGGTGGGGGAAGCAGGACTCACAGGTTTTATCTATCAGTGGGCAGGGGAAGCAGGACTCACAGGCTTCTCTATGAGTGGGTTGGGGAAGCAGGACTCACAGGCTTTCTCTATGATTGGGCGGGGGAAGCAGGACTCCAAGGCTTTCTCTATGATTGGGCGGGGGAAGCAGGACTCCAAGGCTTTCTCTATGAGTGAATGGTGGAAGCAGGACTCACAGACGTTCTCTATAATTTAGCAGGGGTGAAGCAGATCTCATAGGTTTTCTGTATGAGTGGGTGAATGGGTGGTTGAAGCAGGACTTAAAGGCTTCCTCTATGAGTGGAATGGGGAAGCAGGACTCACAGGCTTTTTCTATGAGCTTGTGGGGAAGCAGGAATGAATGGGCTTCTCTATGAGTCAGCAGGGGAAGCAGGATGAATGGGCTCCTCTATGAGTGGGCAATGGAGGCAGGACTCTCAGACTTTCTCTGTGAGTTGGTGGGGAAGAAGGACTCCCAGGCGCTTTAAGTTTTTCCAAGGAAATAGAAAGAAATGTAATGCATGCTTTGTTCACTCCTTCCTATCATCCACCCTACATTTATGGTGCAGTTATGGTGCATGCTCAGAACTCGAGAAAGCCCCCAGGTCTACCATCTTTGTACACCTATTAAGCCCTGCTAGAGGCACAATACTATATATTGTATATATATAATAAAATATGTATGTATATATAATACAATAAAAGTATTGCAGTGTATTATCTTAGCGATCAGGAGCTCAGATACTTAAAGACTATGTGTACTTTTTATGATTGCATTTTACTCTTTTTGGGCAAAAAAAATAATTTTTTCACTTGGTCTTTGTTTCAAAATATTGAGCCTCTCTCAATCCTAAAGGGTTATCTGTTTTTCTAACTGTGCAAATCGTACTTTCAATTTCTCTTTGTGCTGGACATCTGATCAATCTCTTAATTACTGACAGGCCATAAATACTTATTTAAGCCACATTCTTATCCATAAGATAAGAATTGAGCTATAATGAGTGTTTGTAAGGTCAGAGATAAGGAGCCATCAGCTGAGCTGCCTGATGGAACAGAATGAAATTTCTGATCCTGCTACTAGAGAAACTGAAGGCTATTAATGCATTAATAAAAAAAACTGTCCCCGAAAGGTGTACATAGCCTTTACGTATCCAAGTGATATCACATGGCGATCTAGCCTGCTTATGTGGTTGTTGGTGTTGATACATTGCACGATATCTCCTATAATGTAAGTTTACTAAATCACGAGAACATGGGGCATGTACATTCAGTGGACAAACGCCATGTCGATCACAGTGGTTCATACCTGTTTTGGCTTGTTACAGAACTTCTCCAGCGTTTTTTTATGATTTGGAATTTCTGGCCAGATGAAAGGTTTAATTCTGCAAATGTAAGGTTACAGATGGTCATTTCTTCTAGGAAAAATATAATCGTTCACTTAGCATGTACCAAAAATCAGTTAAAGGAACGGCCACGCAAATCTAGTGTTATGTTAGTGTCAGGCCTGAGGGGGTGAAGCATGACACAGCGTCTCAGACAACAACAATAAGAGAATGTCTCTCTAATGCTCCGACCCCTCAGGCCTTTGCTTTACCTAGAGAATTGTTTCAGCAATTAAAGCTCATTCATTATACAATTTCCCAGTACACAGTATACAGTTCTTTCTCTATTAATGACTTTCAAAATTTTGTCTTTCTGTAATTTTATAATAACTCTGATTGGAGTGGATTAAAAAAACTTGTCCTTACCATGTAACGGACACACAGTTGTCCAGCTCTTTACTGTGGCATCTGTATGTACACCACATGGCCACTAGGGGTGTTTGTTCACTGCTAACTGATTTATTGTTCAGTTCAATAAGAGCTCCCCCTAGTGGTGGCTACAGGCAGGCAGAATTTATATCCCTCTAAGTGTGAAGAGAAGCTATGGATTCAGAGCTCTGAATTTTGGACCTACGGTATTTAGATTAAGTAGAATAATTCCTGCACCATCCCAAACCACCAGCAATATTAGGCATTAATTTTACACCTGAAAGAGGCCATAAAGCAAACCTTCCAACCATTCACTTTTCTGCAGGAATATCCTGTGAGATGAACCTCAAACCAAGTGGGGGCTTAAGCAGATATGTCCGAAAGTGAACATTTCTGGGAGAGCATACTGCTTAAATACAACTCATAGAACATAAAATACATTATAATACATAGGTCTTTTATTTACTTACCTGCTTTTCCAAAATATGGCAATTAATATAACTATAATAAGCAAGAAAAAAGGGATGCTTATACTTAAAGCCACTGGTATAGTTGAAGTCTGATCCCCTTTGGACAAAAAAATAGACAAAAAACAAATAAGTAACAGTTGTATTGGTCTGTTTGTAATATATCAAGGGTAGGTCCACCTTTTAGCACAGTTTTTATATTTTACATACACTCAGTACAGTGCATTCAGAAAGTCTTCAGACCTTTTCACTTTTCTCAAATTTTCTTATGTTAAAAAGTTCTCCTTTACTCAGGACATAAGTATTCACACCCTTTACTCAGGACATAAGTCTTCAGCCCCTTTACTCAGGACTTAGTTGAAGCCCTTCTGGCAGTGATTCCAGCCTCCAGTCTTCTTGGTGATGATACCACGAGGTTTACACCTGGATTAGGGGATTTTCTCTCATTCTTCTCTGCAGATCCTCTCCAGCTCTGTCAGGTTGAATGAGGACCATCGGTGGACGATCATTTCAGGTCTCTCCAGAGATGTTCCATTGGGATCAGGTCAGGGCTCTGGCTGGGCCACTTAAGGACATTCACAGAGTTGTTCCCTCAGCCTCTCCTGTGTTGTCCTGGCTGTGTGCTTAGGGTCATTGTCTTGTTGGAAGGTGAACCTTCAGCCCAGTCTGAGGTCCAGAGCTCTGGATCAGGTTTTCATTAAGAATATCTCTGTACTTTACTCCATTCAGCTTTCCCTCCACCCTGACCAGTCTCCCTGCCCCCCCAGTATGATGCTGCCACCTCCATGCTTCTCTGTAGGGATGGTATTAGGCAGGTGATGAGCAGGGCCCGGTTTCCTCCAGACATGATGTTTAGAATTGAAGCTAAAAAGTTCAGTCTTGATTTCATCAGACCAGAGAATCTTGTTTCTTGCAGCCTGAGGGTCCTTTAGGAACTTTTTTGCAAACTCCAGGCTTTCATGTGTCTTTTACTAAGGAGAAGCTTCTTTTGGCCCATCTGCCATAAAGCCCAGATTGGTGGAGGCTGTATTGATGGTCTGCACACAGGATCTTTGGCGCTCAGCCAGAGTGATGACTGGGTTCCTGGTCACTTTTCTTACTGAGGCCCTTCTCCTCAGATTACTTAGTTTGGTGAAGTGGCCAGCTCTAGGAAGAACCCTGCTTATTCCATTTAAGAATTATGGAGAACACTGTGCACTTGGAAACTTTTATTGTAGCAGACATTCTCTAGATACCACACAATCCTGTCTCTGAGCTCTACAGGCAGTTCTTTCCTCCTCATGACTTGGTTTTTGCTCTGATATACATTGTCAGCTGTGAGATCTTATATAGATAGGGCTGTGTCTTTCCAAGTCATGTCCAAAGGGACTGAATACGTATGTCCAAGCAAAGTTTTAGTTTTTCCATTTAATACATTTGCAAAAATTAAAAAACAAAAACTAAAATTGTGTTTTCATTTTTTTTTAACTAAGAGGAATTTAGTGTAGAATGGTGGGGAAAACTTGAATTCTTTGAATTATTTTGATTTTAGCACAAGGAGCAACATAACAAAATGAGAAAAAAAAATAAAAGTGACTGAAGACTTTCCAAATACACTACATAAAATAAGTCACTGTGTGCATACCTTACATTACTTATCATGTCCTGATCCTGAGTTACATCCTGTATTATACTCCAGGGCTGCACTCACTATTCTGCTGGTGGAGTCACTGTGTACATACATTACTTATCCTGTACTGATCCTGAGTTACATCCTGTATTATACTCCAGAGCTGCACTCACTATTCTGCTGATGCAGTCACTGTGTACATACATTACATTACTTATCCTGTACTCATCCTAAGTTACATCCTGTATTATACTCCAGAGCTGCACTCACTATTCTGCTGGTGCAGTCACTGTGTACATACATTACTTATCTTGTACTGATCCTGAGTTACATCCTGTATTATACTCCAGAGCTGCACTCACTCTTCTGCTGGTGGTGTCACTGTGTACATACATTACATTACTTATCCTGTACTGATCCTGAGTTATATCCTGTATTATACTCCAGAGCTGCACTCACTCTTCTGCTGGTGGTGTCACTGTGTACATACATTACATTACTTATCCTGTACTGATCCTGAGTTATATCCTGTATTATACTCCAGAGCTGCACTCACTATTCTGCTGGTGCAGTCACTGTGTACATACATTACATTACTTATCTTGTACTGATCCTGAGTTACATCCTGTATTATACTCCAGAGCTGTAATCACTATTCTGCTGGTGCAGTCACTGTGTACATACATTACTTATCCTGTACTGATCCTGAGTTACATCCTGTATTATACTCCAGAGCTGTACTCACTATTCTGCTGGTGCAGTCACTGTGTACATACATTACTTATCCTGTACTGATCCTGAGTTACATCCTGTATTATACTCCAGAGCTGTACTCACTATTCTGCTGGTGCAATCACTGTGTACATACATACATTACATATCCTGTACTCATCCTTAGTTACATCCAGATCTAATATTCCCATCTTGGACATTTATGACAATCTCTAGGATGTTCCATAAATTCTCCGGGACCCACTGCTATTTAAACAACAAGGCCTTGGATTAAATGAAGATCACACTGCGCATGCACAGTGTCCTCTCTATTCACTGCTATTGGACTTCCAAAAATAGGCAGACGAGGATGCTCGACTAATTTCAGAGGTTCCGTAGTAGTAAAGAGAGGATGGTGGCAAATGTGCGGCTTGCTTTCCCTTCATTTTAGGAGTCCTGTTATAGAGATAGGTGATGGTCTCAACTCTGGGACCTGCTTCTATCAAATATTTTTGGCATATCCTCATGTCCCAGATGGAAATACTTTATCCCCCTGTTCTACTAGAAATCATCAAGGAGGAGGACATTACACTAGACCATTATAAAATCACATAATTAGATGTTAGCCTAGACCACCAGTAAATCAAACATGACCCCCCTTCTATCCTAGACCACCGCCATCTGGTGATCAGATATCCTACTGACATAAGAAGCATTCCCTAGCATTCAGCAGTCTCTGCGGCAGAGGGGATATCTCCATTTCTCTCACCCTCGTCCATCTCTGTCTGGAACGTGGTCACTTCACTCCACGGGCTCCAGAAGCCGTCATAGAAATCCCCTATAGGGATGGATCTCACTCTTGCCTCATACGTTGTCGAATATTCAAGATTTCTCCTCGAAACATAGAACAAGTCCTCTTCTGTTCTAAAACACTAAGAGATAAGAATGCGAAGAGGCAAAAAATAGGTCAGAGTTTTACTTTGCAAGATTTTTCATTTCTTAAAACCGTCTGGTTTTGCCAGGAGATGAAAGGGTTAATGCTGAAGCATGGACGGCATTTTGTCGGACATCAAATAATGAATAAATTAATTTAATTTATTTGGGCTTTAATTTTACTTTACTTATTGAGTTTTTACTGGAAACAGTCAGCAATATGCTGTTGATGGATCCATTGTTCCTACACCTATGGAGAATGGAGGTTCCGCTTCCACCTTATGAAGTGGCGCATGCCCGAGCATCAAATGGCAAATGAATGGAGAGGGGGCCTTGGGTCTCTTCATTCTGTTCTATGGGAGTAACGCCATACCAGAACGGGACAAGAACGTGGTGGTCTGAATATGAGCAAGGGCAGATTTGACCACCATGGGGCTCCACGCAATTGCATGGGACCTCTATGGATCCAGCTGAATACAGAAGTGAAGCAGGATGTGGTCACCTCCCTGGTGGCATGGTGCCAGCAGGCAGGATGAAGTGACGTCACCGCTACGGCTGCGCCTACCTGCCACACAGAACAGAACCGATCTGCACTGTTCGTTGTGGGCATATGGACTCGTGGTTTGGAGACGCTAAAGGGGCACCATACTGTTTTCCAAACATGTGAGGGGCACATAAAGATGACCATATTGTGTTGGGGATACATTATGGGCACCAGTTGAGGGGACATAAGGGATGTCAGCTTGTGTTGGGGGCTTATAAGGGGCTCCATATTTTCAGGGGGGGCATAAGGGGAAACCATATTGTGTTGGAGGGGGGGATACAAAGTGCACCCTATTGTATTAAGGGTACTCCACAGAAGGGACTCAATTTTGTGTTTAGGGCACGTAAGGGGCACTATACTGTGTTGGGGACACATTACAGGCATCGTAATGTGTTTTTTGGGTAAATAAGGGGGCACCATATTGCACTGGGGTAATATAAGGGGGCACCATATTGTGCTGGGGTAATATAAGGGGGCACCATATTGTACTGGGGAAATATAAGGGGGCATCATATTGTACTCGGGTAATATAAGGGGCATCATATTGTGCTGGGGTAATATAAGAGAGCACCATATTGTACTGGGGTAATATAAAGGGGGCATCATATTGTACTGGGGTAATATAAGGGGGACCCATATTGTGCTGGGGTAATATAAGAGGGCACCATATTGTACTGGGGTAATATAAGAGGGCATCATATTGTACTGGGGTAATATAAAGGGGCACCATATTGTGCTGGGGTAATATAAGAGAGCACCATATTGTACTGGGGTAATATAAGGGGGACCCATATTGTGCTGGGGTAATATAAGAGAGCACCATATTGTGCTGGGGTAATATAAGGGGGCACCATATTGTTCTGGGGTAATATAAGAGAGCACCATATTGTACTGGGGTAATATAAGAGAGCACCACATTGTACTGGGGTAATATAAGAGAGCACCATATTGTACTGGGGTAATATAAGAGAGCACCATATTGTGCTGGGGTAATATAAGAGAGCACCATATTTGGTATAACCTTCTGGGGTAATATAAGAGAGCACCATATTGTAACTGGGTAATATAAGAGAGCACCATATTGTGCTGGGGTAATATAAGAGAGCACCATATTTTTCTGGGGTAATATAAGAGGGCACCATATTGTACTGGGGTAATATAAGAGAGCACCATATTGTACTGGGGTAATATAAGAGAGCACCACATTGTACTGGGGTAATATAAGAGAGCACCATATTGTTCTGGGGTAATATAAGAGAGCACCATATTGTACTGGGGTAATATAAGAGAGCACCATATTGTGCTGGGGTAATATAAGAGAGCACCATATTTTTCTGGGGTAATATAAGAGGGCACCATATTGTACTGGGGTAATATAAGAGAGACCACATTGTACTGGGGTAAATAAGAGAGCACCATATTGTTCTGGGGTAATATAAGAGAGCACCATATTGTACTGGGGTAATATAAAGGGGCACCATATTGTACTGGGGTAATAAAAGGGGGACCCATATTGTGCTGGGGTAATATAAGAGGGCACTATATTGTTCTGGGGTAATATAAGAGGGCACCATATTGTTCTGGGGTAATATAAGGGGGCATCATATTGTACTGGGGTAATATAAGAGAGCACCATATTGTACTGGGGTAATATAAAGGGCACCACATTGTACTGGGGTAATATAAAGGGCACCATATTGTTCTAGGGTAATATAAGAGGGCACACATTGGTAACTGGGTAATATAAAGGGCACCCATATTGTTCTAGGGTAATATAAGAGGGCATCATATTGTACTGGGGTAATATAAAGGGCACCACATTGTACTGGGGTAATATAAGAGGGCACCATATTGTTCTAGGGTAATATAAGAGGGCACCATATTGTACTGGGGTAATATAAGAGGGCACCATATTGTACTGGGTAATATAAGAGAGCACCATATTGTGCTGAGGGTAATATTAAGAGGGCACCATATGTACTGGGGTAATATAAGGGGCATCAATTGTACTGGGGTAATATAAGAGAGCACCATATTGTACTGGGAGTAATATAAGAGAGCACCACATTGTACTGGGGGTAATGATAAGAGGGCACCATCATTGTACTGGGGTAATATAAGAGGGGCACCATATTGTACTTGGGGGTGAATTAATATTAAGAGAGGCACCATATTGTGCTGGGGTAATATAGAGGGCACCATATTAGTACATGGGGTAATATAAGAGAGGGCCACCATATTTGTTACTGGGTAATATAAGAGAGCACCATATTGTACTGGGGTAATATAAGGAGGGCCACCAATTGTACTGGGGTAATATAAAGAGGGCACCACATTGTTACTGGGGTCAATATAAGAGGCACCATATTGTACCCTGGGTAATATAAGCAGGGCACCACTCCCTCCCTCCCTCGGGGTCAATAAAAGGGGGAACCCCGATATTGTGCATGGGTATATAAGAGGGCACCATATTGTTTCTGGGGTAATATAAGAGGGCACCATATTGTACTGGGGTAATATAAGAGGCGCACCATATTGTACGTGGGGTAATATACAGAGGGCACCCATATTGTGCTGGGGTAATATAAGAGAGGGCACCATATTGCTGGGGTAATATAAGAGAGCACCATATTGTACTGGGGTAATATAAGGAGCACCATATTGTACTGGGTAATATAAGAGAGCACCATATTGTACTGGGGTAAATATAAGGGACCCATATTGTGCTGGGGTAATATAGAGGCACCATATTGTGCTGGTAATATAAGGGGGCACCATAATATATAAGATTGCTGGGGTAATATAAAGAGAGCACCATATTGTACTGGGGTATATATAAGAGAGACCATATTGTGCTGGGTAATATAAGGCACCATATTGTTCTGGGGTAATATAAGAGAGCACCATATTGTACTGGGGTAATATAAGGAGAGCACCATATTGTACTGGGGTAATATAAGAGAGGACCATATTGTACTGGGGTAAATATAAGAGAGCACCATATTGTGCTGGGGTAATATAAGAGAGCACCAATATTGTCTGGGGTAATAAAAGAGCACCATATTGTACTGGGGTATATAAGAGAGCACCATATTGTGCTGGGGTATATAAGAGAGCACCATATTTTCTGGGTAATATAAGAGGGCACCATATTGTACTGGGGTAATATATACTGGGTATAAGAGAGCACCACATTGTACTGGGGTAATATAAGAGAGCACCATATTGTTCTGGGGTAATATAAGAGAGCACCATATTGTACTGGGGTAATATAAGGGGCACCATATTGTACTGGGTAATAAAGGGGGACCCATATTGTGCTGGGGTAATATAGAGGGCACCATATTGTTCTGGGGTAATATAGAGAGCACCATATTGTACTGGGGTAATATAAAGGGGCACCATATTGTACTGGGGTAATAAAAGGGGGACCCATATTGTACTGGGTAATATAAGAGGGCACCATATTGTTCTGGGTAAAATAAGGGCATTTACTGGGGTAATATGGGTAATATAATATTGTGGGGTAATATAAGAGAGCACCATATTTGTACTGGGGTAATATAAGAGAGCACCATATTGTACTGGGGTAATATAAGAGAGCACCATATTGTACTGGGGAATATAAGAGGGCACCATATTGTACTGGGGTAATATAAGAGAGCACCATAATTGTGCTGGGGTAATATAAGAGAGACCATATTTTTCTGGGGTAATATAAGAGGGCACCATATTGTACTGGGGTATATAAGAAGACCACCATATTGTACTGGGGTATATAAGAGAGCACCATATTGTACTGGGGTAATAAAAGGGGACCATATTGTACTGGGTAATATAGAGGGCACCATTTGTCTGGGGTAATATAGAGGGCACTATACTGGGGTAATATAAAGGGCACCATATTGTTCTGGGTAATATAGGGGGCATCATATTGTACTGGGGTAATTAAGAGGCAATATTGTACTGGGTAATATAAAGGGCACCACATTGTACTGGGGTAATAAAAGGGCACATATTGTTCTGGGGTAATATAAGAGGGCACCATATTGTACTGGGGTAATATAAAGGGCACCATATTGTTCTGGGTAATATAAGAGGGCATCAATATTGTACTGGGGTAATATAAGGGCACCATTGTACTGGGTAATATAAGAGGGCACCATATTGGGGTAATATAAAGGGCACCATATTGTACTTGGGTAATTAAGAGGGACCATATTGTCTGGGGTAATATAAGAGAGCACCATATTGTGCTGGGTAATCAATATACTGGGTAATATAAAGGCACCATATTGTACTGGGGTAATATAAGAGGGCATACAATATTGTACTGGGGTAATATAAGAGAGCACCATATTGTACTGGGGTAATATAAGAGAGCACCAATTGTACTGGGGTAATATAAGAGGGCACCATATTGTACTGGGGTAATATAAGAGGCACCATATTGTACTGGGGTAATATAAGAGAGCACCATATTGTGCTGGGGTAATATAAGAGGGCACCATATTGTACTGGGGTAAATAAGAGGGCACCATATTGTACTGGGGTAATATAAGAAGCACCCTGGGGTAATATAAGCACCATATTGTACTGGGGTAATATAAGAGAGCACCATATTGTACTGGGGTAATATAAGAGGGCACCATATTGTACTGGGGTAATATATAGAGAGCACCATATTGGGGTATTGTGCTGGGGTATATAAGGGGCACCATATTGTTGCTGGGGGTAATATAAGAGGGCACCATATTGTCTGGGGTAATATAAGAGGGCACCATATTGTACTGGGGTAATATAAGAGGGCACCAATATTGTGCTGGGTAATATAAGAGGGCACCATATTGTGCTGGGGTAATATAAGAGGCACCATATGTGTACTGGGGTAATATAAGGGCACCATATATTAAGAGGCACCATTGTACTGGGGTAATATAAAGGGCACCATATTGTACTGGGGGCACATATTGTATGGGGTAATAATATAACTGGGGTAATTAAGAGGGCACCATATTGTGCTGGGGTAATATAAGAGGGCACCATATTGTACTGGGTAAATATAAGAGGGCCCCATATATATTGTACTGGGGTAATATAAGAGGCACCATATTGTGCTGGGTAATATAAGAGAGCACCATATTGTACTGGGGATATAGAGGGCAATATTGTACTGGGGTAATTGTACTGGGGTAATATAAGAGAGCACCACATTGTACTGGTAATATAAGAGGGCACCATATTGTACTGGGGTAATATAAGAGGGCACCATATTGTACTGGGGTAATATAAGAGGGCACCATATTGTGCTGGGGTAATATAAGAGGCACCATATTGTACTGGGGTAATATAAGAGGGCACCATATTGTACTGGGGTAATATAAGAGAGCACCATATTGTACTGGGTATATAAGAAGCACCACATTGTACTGGGGTAATATAAGAGGCACCATATTGTACTGGTAATATAAGAGAGCACCATATTGTACTGGGGTAATAAAAGGGACCCATATTGTTGGGTATAAGAGGGCACCATTTCTGTATATAAGGGCACCATATGCTGGGTAATATAAGAGGGCACCATATTGTACTGGGTAATATAAGAGGGCACCATATTATGGGGTAATATATAGAGGGCAATATTGGCTGGGGTAATATAAAGAGGCACCCTGGGGTATATGTACTGGGGTAATATAAGAGGGCACCATATTGTACTGGGGTAATATAAGAGGGCACCATATTGTGGTAAGGGCACATATGGGGTATAAGAGGCACCATATTGTACTGGGGTAATATAAGAGGGCACCATATTGTGCTGGGGTAATATAAGGGAGGGCACCATATTGTGCTGGGGTAATATAAGAGAGCACCATATTGTACTGGGGTAATATAAGGGGCACCATATTGTGCTGGGGTAATATAAGGGCACCATATGTGCTGGCTGGGTAATATAAGAGGGCACCATATTGTGCTGGGGTAATATAAGAGAGCACCATATTGGTAGCTGGGTATATAAGAGGAGTATAACACCATATTGTACTGGGTAATATAAGGGGGACCCATATTGTGCTGGGGTAATATAAGGGGGCACCATATGTGCTGGGGTAAATATAAGAGAGCACCATATTTCTGGGTAATATAAGAGGGCACCATATTGTACTGGGTAAAATATAAGAGAGCACCATATTGTCTGGGGTAATATAAGAGAGCACCATATTGTTCGGGTAAATATAAGAGAAGCACCATATTGTGCTGGGGTAAATATAAGAGAGCACCATATTTTCTGGGGTAATATAAGAGAATTTTCTGGGTAAATAAGAGGCACCATATATTGTACTGGGGTAATATAAGAGAGCACCATATTGTACTGGGGTAATTAAGGGAGCACCATATTGTCTGGGGGGGGGGGAGACCACTGGGTAATAGGGTATATGCGGGCAGAGGGCACCATAATTGTAAGGGTAACTAAGGGGCGCCCCAGAAATATATAAGAGAGCATCATATTGTTCTGGGGTAATATAAGAGAGCACCATATTGTACTGGGGTATATAAGAGAGCACCATACTGTACTGGGGTAATATAAAGAGCACCAATATTGTACTGGGGTAATATAAGAGAGCACCACATTGTACTGGGGTAATATAAAGAGCACCATATTGTACTGGGGTAATATAAGAGAGCACCATATGTTACTGGGGTAATATAAGAGAGCACCATATTGTACTGGGTATAGGGGAGCCATATCTGGGGTAATAATAAGAGAGCACCATATTGTACTGGGGTAAATAAATAGGGGCCCATATTGTGCTGGGGTAATATAAGAGGGCAACATATTGTTCTGGGGTAATATAAGAGGGCACCATATTGTGCTGGGGAATATAAGGGGGCACCATATTGTACTGGGGTATATGGGGACATCATATTGTACTGGGGTAATATAAGAGGGCACCATATTGTACTGGGGTTATATAATGGGGCATCATATTGTGCTGGGGTAATATAAAGGGGCAGCATATTGTGCTGGGGTAATATAAGAGAGCACCACATTGTACTGGGGTAATATAAGAGGGACGCCCATATTGTTCTAGGGTAATATAAGAGGGCACCATATTGTTCTGGGGTAATATAAGAGGGCACCATATTGTACTGGGGTAATATAAGGGGGCACCATATTGTACTGGGGTAATATAAGGGGCACCATATTGTTTCTGGGTAATATAAAGGGGCATCATATTGTGCTGGGGTAATATAAGGGGCACCATATTGTACTGGGTATAATGGGGCATCATATTGTGCAGGGTAATATAAGGCGGGCACCGTAAAATAAGAGGCACCATATTTCTGGTAATATAAGAGGGCACATTGGGGTAATATAGGGCATCATATTGTACTGGGGTAATAAAGGGCATATTGGTACTGGGTAAATATAAGGGGCATCATATTGTACTTGGGGTAATATAAAGGGGCACCTGGGGTAATATAAAGAGGGCATCATATTGTACTGGGGTAATATAAGGGCACCATATTGTACTGGGGTAATATAAGGGGCACCATATTGTACTGGGGTAATATAAGGGGCACCATATTGGCACATATTGTACGGTAAAAATAAGGGGCATCATATATAAGGAGGCATCATATTGCTGGGTAATATCATCTGGGGAATATAAGAGAGCACCACATTGTACTGGGGTAAATATAAGAGGGCACCATATTGTACTAGGGTAATATAAGAGGCACCATATTGGTTCTGGGGTAATATAAGAGGGCACCATATTGTAGGGTAATATAAAGGGCACCATATTGTACGGGTACTGGGTAATATAAGTCTGGGTAAAGGGGAATCATATTTGCTGGGGTAATATAAGGAAGCATCATATTGTGGCTGGGGTAATATAAGGGGCACCATATTGTACTGGGTAATATAATGGGGCATCATATTGTGCTGGGGTAATATAAGGGGGCACCATATTGTACTGGGGTAATATAATGGGGCATCATATTGTGCTGGGGTAATATAAGGCGGGCACCGTAAAATAAGAGGGCACCATATTGTGCTGGGGTAATATAAGAGGGCACCATATTGTTCTGGGGTAATATAAGAGGGCACCATATTGTAGTGGGGTAATATAAGGGGCATCATATTGTACTGGGGTAATATAAGGGGCATCATATTGTACTGGGGTAATATAAGGGGCATCATATTGTACTGGGGTAATATAAGGGGGCACCATATTGTACTGGGGTAATATAAGGGGCACCATATTGTACTGGGGTAATATAAGGGGCACCATATTGTACTGGGGTAAAATAAGGGGGCATCATATTGTACTGGGGTAATATAAGGGGCACTGTATTGTGTTGGGACAATATAAGTTGCATTATTCTGTGTTGAGGGCACAAAAGGGGCATTATACTGTGGAGGGGGAGCGCATAAGGGGTCCACAGAGTTAACTTTGGTTTAGGACCCAGAAAAATGCCCAATTATAGGTATTTCAGGGGCTTCCTTGGTGGAACGGGGTTGGATCTAAACTCACTGATTTGGGATTCAGCGTTGGGATACATTTTTAACCTGCACTGTTACACTGTAGCAAACCCTTTATAAACCTAATGCTCATATTAAAAGCAGACTCCAAATTGCAGGGATGGGTTCAGACATGGTAGATAATTCCTTCTTTGGAATTTATCACAAATCCATGGAAAACCCCATAAAAATCCCCAATTTACATGCAGGTTTGCAGCGGATTCCTCTGTATAATTTGTGTAATCTTGTAATCACCCTCTTCACATCTCCGGGTTCACGGAGCAAATGCAGTGTCAGAAAATGCAGTGCAGGGTTCCAGCACCAGTCCTATTAAGTCATGGAAGATGAAAAACGTAAAATGATAAACAAGACCTACGCCTTTCGAATTGAATCATGGCATAAAATATTCAGCCGACCTGCCCCACTTTTTGCAACACAGACCTTAATTATTTTCTGTTAATTACATATATTGTCCAGATACTGTTTGCAATCATTTACTTTGTTGTTGTATAAATTGTATCATGTTTGTCATGTGTTTCATTGTTAAGCCACGCCCCCTCCTGTTTGGCAGGCTGGCCGTATAAAAGTGGGATATGTTGGCATGATTAAGAGTGGGGTGTTCACTCGAAACGTGTAGGTATTGTATATGATTTTACTGTTTTAACCTTCCATGACTTAAAGGGGTTCTCCGGGAATTAAGAAAATCAAAATACTTAAATATTACTTCATTATTAATATATTCTCAAATACTTTTCATCATAGATAATGGCTCGTTTTGTCTGGGGAGCAATCATTAGGAGAAATAAAATGGCCGCCGTCCTATTAGTACACACAAAACCTGTCCTAATCACACAGGAGGACAAGTTACTTCACAACACTGAGGTAAAGAGCTGCCTCATCCTCCTCTCTGCTCTGCTTGTCAGGGATTATGGTCCTGAATAGAGATGATAAGATCTTCAGCTGAATCTCTGTAGGAATAGAGTTCATGAGGAGACTAGACAGGAAGTACAGAGTGGACGGACAGGACAGACTGTGGTAATGGAGACTGCATACAAGTGGTGCTGCTCATCAACCATATCCTCACCTCCTTTCTGTACTTCATGTCTCCTCATGAACTCCAGTCCTACAGAGATTCAGCTGAAGATCTTATCATCTGTATTCAGGATCATTATCCCTGACAAGCAGAGCAGAGAGGAGGATGAGGCAGCTCTTTACCTCAGTGTTGTGAAGTAACTTGTCCTGCTGTGTGATTAGGACAGTTTCTGTGTGTACTGATAGGACGGCGGCCATTTTTTTTCTCCTGATGATTGCTCCCCAGACAAAACGAGCCATTATAAGTAATGAAAGGTATTTGAGAATATATTAATAATGAAGTAATATTTAAGTATTTTCATTTTCTTAATTCCCGGAGAAACCCTTTAATAAAGGACGTTTTAAGCTTGACTGGTGCAGGACCCTTGCACTTTCTTGTATGACAGCTCTCAGCAGGACTTCTGTACGTACCACCTTGTAGTGTTTCACGTTGTACGGTTCATCCTTACAGTCCTGCAATATAAAAACTGACATGAAGGTGACAGCTCTCAGTTCTCAGCAGTGCCTCATCAATAGTCCCAGTCCCATAGCAGTACCCACACGTTGGACCCCATACAGCGGGGGCAGCACATCTGTGCTCATACAATACTGCCATACGCCATCCCTAACAGTACCAGCTATAGTGCCCATTAATACTATGAGCCATATGCCTCTCTCAGCTATACAGGCCATGGATGGTGCCACTCCAAAAACAAGGGTCTGAAGTGGGGTCACCTCCTCCTATATGATTGTCAGTGTCCCAAATAGAGCATATGGACAGGGGTTGTGTGATGTCAGGGCCAGCTGAGATTGGAGGGCCCATGGTCATCACAGAACACACAGAACCAGCCCTGTAGACATGGCAGCTGCTATGGAGGCCAGAAACTAAGGGGCTCATCTCTACACAGAAGTAAAATGTACTGAGTGAGACCCTATTGTCTGTTTTATTATTTACCCCAGTGATCACCCTCTATTATGCCAATTATCCCTTTTTTTAGCAATACTTTTTATAGTATCCCTGTACTGTGACATCACTGTGTTTATTATCCCTGTACTGTGACATCACTATGTTTATTATCCCTGTACTGTGACATCACTGTGTTTATTATCTCTGTACTGTGACATCACTGTGTTTATTATCTCTGTACTGTGACATCACTGTGTTTATTATCTCTGTACTGTGACATCACTGTGTTTATTATCCCTGTACAGTGACATCACTGTGTTTATTATCTCTGTACTGTGACATCACCGTGTTTATTACCCTGTACTGTGACATCACTGTATTTATTATCTCTGTACTGTGACATCACTGTGTTTATTATCTCTGTACTGTGACATCACTATGTTATTATCCCTGTACTGTGACATCACTGTGTTTATTATCCCTGTACTGTGACATCACTGTGTTATTATCTCGTACTGTGACCATCTCTGTGTTTATTATCCCTGTACTGTGACATCACTGTGTTTATTATCCTGTACTGTGACATCACTGTGTTTATTATCCCTGTACTGTGAACATCACTGTGTTTATTATCCCTGTTACTGAGACATCACTGTGTTTATTTATCCCTGTACTGTGACATCACTGTGTTTATTATCCCTGTACTGTGACATCATTGTGTTTTTAATCCCTGTACTGTGACATCACTGTGTTTATTATCTCTGTACTGTGACATCACTGTGTTTATTATCCCTGTACTGTGACATCACTGTGTTTATTATCCCTGTACTGTGACATCACTGTGTTTATTATCTCTGTACTCTGACATCACTGTTGTTTATTATCCCCGTACTGTGACATCACTAGGTTTATTATCCCCGTACTGTGACATCACTGTGTTTATTATCCCCGTACTGTGACATCACTGGTGTTTATTATCTCTGTACTGTGACATCACTAGGTTTTATTATCCCTGTACTGAGACATTACTGTTGTTTTATATCTCTGTACTGTGACATCACTGGTGTTTATTATATCTGTACTGTGACATCCTGTGTTTATTATCCTGTACTGTGACATCACTGTGTTTATTATCCTGTACTGTGACATCACTGTGTTATTATCTCTGTACTGTGACATCACTGTGGTTTATTATCCTGTACTGTGACATCACTGTGTTTATTATCCCTGTACTGTGACATCACTGTGTTTATTATCTCTGTGCTGTGACATCACTGTGTTTATTATCCCTGTACTGTGACATCAACTGTGTTTATTATTCTCTGTACTGTGACATCAACTGTGCTTATTAATCTCTGTACTGTGACATCGTGTTATTATCCTGTACGTGAATCACTGTGTTTATTATCTCTGTACTGTGACATCACTGTGTTTATTATCCTGTACTGTGGACATCACTGTGTGTTATTTATCGTACTGTGACATCACTGGTGGTTATTATCCTGACTGTGACATCACTGTGTTTATTATCTCTGTACTGTCGACACATCACTGTGTTTATTATCCCTGTACTGGACATCACTGTGTTTATTATCCCTGTACTGTGACATCACTGTGTTTATTATCCTGTACTGTGACATCACTGTGTTTAATTATCCTGTACTGTGACATCACTGTGTTATTTCCTGTACTGTGACATCACTGTGTTTATCCTGTACTGTGCATCACTGGTTTATCCCTGTACGGTGACATCACTGTGTTTATTATCCCTGTACTGTGACATCACTGTGGTTATTATCCCTGTACTGTGACATCACTGTGTTTATTATCCCTGTACTGTGACATCACTGTGTTTATTATTTCTGTGCTGTGACATCACTGGTTTTATTATCCCTGTACTGTGACATCACTGTGTTTATTATTTCTGTGCTGTGACATCACTGGTTTTATTATCTTTGTACTGTGACATCACTGTGTTTATTATCCCTGTACGGTGACATCACTGTGTTTATTATCCCTGTACTGTGACATCACTGTGGTTATTATCCCTGTACTGTGACATCACTGTGTTTATTATCCCTGTACTGTGACATCACTGTGGTTATTATCCTGAATTGTGACATCACTTTTTACATTATCCTTGGGAATTAGTGAAACCAAAATGATTAGAAGCTTTTCATATTCTAAACTTCCAACTTAAGGTGGTAACGTCAGATTTATTTCCCATTTGTAATCTTTCAGTGGGGTCTCTTGTGCACTTGGTACATTCCCCCCTAGCCCTTCTAAACCCATTGGGACTCCACTTACTGGCCATGCCGTGCCTTCCTTGCGTAGAACAATCTCATGGTTCATTGTGTTTTTGCCCTTTAGATATTCCAAATGATCATATCTCAAAAATATTTGAAACAGGAATTCCTCTGATGTTGTGTCATAGCTGATAGTTACATTGATTGGACTGTCCGGGATTGCTGTGAAATGAGAAGAAAATGAAGTCAGCTTTACGTCCTGTCTTAACATGCAATACATCAAACACAAAGTCCATGACAAATGACACGGACGATCTACACAGAGTCCACTGGTGGCGCCTCTGCCATTCTAGTTGGCTACAATATATAAATGAAGCTCAAATGTATCAACTAGAAGTCCAGGTTGTTTGGCTCCTGGAGAATGAATACAATTGTAGCAAACTCATCTGTTAGATCTGTAAAAAGCATCAGATAAGTAAGTCCAATTCACTGACAGCAAGTAGAGATGGCGAGAAATGTATTAAAAGTATTTTCGGGATTTAGGCAATTACTGATTCATTTCTGTAAATGGGATGGCATTTTATTTGCCTTTTACGCCAGAATTTTAATGTTGACAAGTTGCAAATTTGGTCGCATGCTGTATTTGTGGCAAAATGTATGACTTTTCTGCCCTCCTGCCACTTGTCAAAAGTATATATGCTTTAGTACAGTACTTTTAACCAGTTGACTGCCAGGGTAGGCAATGGCTCATACAAATAGCATCATGAGGCTTGACAAGGATAAGAAGGTGGGAATTGGTCTGGTGGGTCTGTAATGCACCTGCTCCACCACGAAGAAAGGTGTCAAAGCCATAATTTAGAGGGTGTGACCTTTCTGCTGCTGTCTCCCAGTATGTGTATCACAGCTTCTAACTGGTGGCAGTTGATGGATGTTACCAAGCATGAATGACCACCTCAGCTGTGTTACTGAGGTGGACAGAGAAAGGCACCCGATCCGCCACGATGGTGTCAGTCACTTTACCAAATAGATTTAAAAGGCAGGTTTCCATATAATTAGAGATATTGGGACCGTCTATCATTTCTGGTTGGAATTTCTCAATCGGTTCTCAAGATCAAAAGTTTTGGTCAACAGATCAGAAGAAGCCGAGTTACATCTGCAAGTTTCTCACGTGCAGGAAGCTGATCTTCAAGATCTCCAATTCTATCACAGCCTCACTATCTGTCATCTATGGCTGACATGCAAGGGAACTTCTTGGTCTAAGCCAGGGCTGGCCAACCTGCGGCTCTCCAGCTGTTGCAAAACTACAACTCCCAGCATGCTCAGTCTGCCTACAGCTATCATCCTACAGCAGGGCATGGTGGGAGTTGTAGTTTTACAACAGCTGGAGAGCCTCAGGTTGGCCAGCCCTGGTCTAAGCACTCATATTTTTCCGTCTTCTCTGCAGTCTGCAGTTTTCCTAGCACCCACTGCCTGGCTTGAAGTGGCAGCGCCATCTTGAAAATCACAGTCCAATTCTCCAAACCTTGAAGCCTCTTTATTAGCTCAGTTCATGGTGAAAATGGGTAAAACTCCCTTCCAGTGGATCCTGGAGATGGTAAGTACAAATTTACCTTGTTAAGGGGCAGGAAAGAAGATTTTTTTCATGATCAGTAGGATGATCGCACATTGCTAGAGGCTTCTCACATATCTGGCTCAGCCTTACCATTTTCAAGATTTGTACTTGCTATCAGCGAATAACAACATCCTTGTTTCCATTCAGAGGCAGTAAACCTGTCTATAGCTAGGCCTTCTCTCTGCTGAGAAGTGGATACAGTTGTATCCAGTCTAGACAATGCTCTGTGAGCTAAACAGCCTGGACTCCAGACTGATACATTGTAACAAACTAGCACAGTTGTATCCAGTCTAGACAATGCTCTGTGAGCTAAACAGCCTGGACTCCAGACTGATACATTGTAACAAACTAGTACAGTTGTATCCAGTCTAGACAATGCTCTGTGAGCTAAACCGCCCGGACTCCAGACTGATACATTGTAACAAACTAGCACAGTTGTATCCAGTCTAGACAATGTTCTGTGAGCTAAACAGCCCGGACTCCAGACTGATACATTGTAACAAACTAGCACAGTTGTATCCAGTCTAGACAATGCTCTGTGAGCTAAACAGCCCGGACTCCAGACTGATACATTGTAACAAACTAGTACAGTTGTATCCAGTCTAGACAATGCTATGTGAGCTAAACAGCCTGGACTCCAGACTGATACATTGTAACAAACTAGTTACAGTTGTATCCAGTCTAGACAATGCTCTGTGAGCTAAACAGCCCGGACTCCAGACTGATACATTGTAACAAACTAGTACAGTTGTATCCAGTCTAGACAATGCTCTGTGAGCTAAACAGCCCGGACTCCAGACTGATACATTGTAACAAACTAGTACAGTTGTATCCAGTCTAGACAATGCTCTGTGAGCTAAACAGCCTGGACTCCAGACTGATACATTGTAAAAAACTAGTCTAGACAATGCTCTGTGAGCTAAACAGCCTGGACTCCAGACTGATACATTGTAACAAACTAGCACAGTTGTATCCAGTCTAGACAATGCTCTGTGAGCTAAACAGCCCGGACTCCAGACTGATACATTGTAACAAACTAGTACAGTTGTATCCAGTCTAGACAATGCTATGTGAGCTAAACAGCCCGGACTCCAGACTGATACATTGTAACAAACTAGCACAGTTGTATCCAGTCTAGACAATGCTCTGTGAGCTAAACAGCCTGGACTCCAGACTGATACATTGTAAAAAACTAGTCTAGACAATGCTCTGTGAGCTAAACAGCCTGGACTCCAGACTGATACATTGTAACAAACTAGCACAGTTGTATCCAGTCTAGACAATGCTCTGTGAGCTAAACAGCCCGGACTCCAGACTGATACATTGTAACAAACTAGTACAGTTGTATCCAGTCTAGACAATGCTCTGTGAGCTAAACAGCCCGGACTCCAGACTGATACATTGTAACAAACTAGCACAGTTGTATCCAGTCTAGACAATGCTCTGTGAGCTAAACAGCCCGGACTCCAGACTGATACATTGTAACAAACTAGCACAGTTGTATCCAGTCTAGACAATGTTCTGTGAGCTAAACAGCCCGGACTCCAGACTGATACATTGTAACAAACTAGCACAGTTGTATCCAGTCTAGACAATGCTCTGTGAGCTAAACAGCCCGGACTCCAGACTGATACATTGTAACAAACTAGTACAGTTGTATCCAGTCTAGACAATGCTATGTGAGCTAAACAGCCTGGACTCCAGACTGATACATTGTAACAAACTAGTACAGTTGTATCCAGTCTAGACAATGCTCTGTGAGCTAAACAGCCCGGACTCCAGACTGATACATTGTAACAAACTAGCACAGTTGTATCCAGTCTAGACAATGCTCTGTGAGCTAAACAGCCCAGACTCCAGACTGATACATTGTAACAAACTAGTACAGTTGTATCCAGTCTAGACAATGCTCTGTGAGCTAAACAGCCTGGACTCCAGACTAGTACATTGGGGGGGGGGGGGGGGGGCTAGAACTCTATTCGGCTGTATTGCAGGAGAAAGCTTTGGCTTCTCTAAAAGATATATTATGAAATTAACCTAAAAATCACATGACGATAATCGGTGGAGATTCACATGAAAGCTCGTTACACAATAATCACAAATATGAGTTTAGGGGAAATACGCTTCTTACCTATTTTCGGCACATTTATATTTTTGCAGTGTAGCTTCTCCCAGATCATGCAAACCTTATATTCTTTCAAACGCAAACGAAACTCAACATGTTTGTTTTCACGCCAGGGTTTTTTTGATTCACCTCTAGAAAACAGAACTAAAAATGAATGTAACATCTGGCAATGCAGCATTAGAGAAGGAAAGTCCCATTGTGTACCAGAAAATTCACTGTTCCCATTTTTTATTATGTCCAGTCCAGCATTGCCACAAAATAATTTATATTGACTGCGACTAATGTGGTGCCACTTCATACATACCATGCATCATGACATCATCATAGAACCAACCATCTGAGGAGCCACTGGCCACGAGAAGCCATTCAGAAGAGTGGCAGTGATGGAGAAGAAGAAGAATGCAGAGAGTTAGGGGTGGCATGGTCAAGCCTGAAGACGTCAGGAGAAGCTGGAGATGCCAATTTCTTGGTCAAGCCAAGAAGACCTTCATGGCCTGATGATATCATGATTAGTCAGGTTAATGATTTTGATTCATTTAGCTCAAAATCTTCCTGTTGGCTCAGTGGGGATTGAGGACACCATAAAAAGTAAAAGCACCATTCCTAAAAGCACCAAGGCTCTTTTTGGAGGACTGAGTGTGAGGACTTTTAGGCACTTTCTAGAAGACAGCTAACTTTACCTTACTTCATATATCTGGCCACCAGCTTTCACCATATTCAGCCATATCAGTATCTCCCTCCTGGACCATTTCCCCATAGTGCCTTATGCATGGTCTGGTGCAGTCACTGTGTACATATATTACTTATCCTGTACTAATCTTGAGTTACATCCTGTATTATACTCCAGAGCTGCACTCACTATTCTGCTGGTGAAATCACTGTGTACATACATTACTTATCCTGTAGTGATCCTGAGTTACATCCTGTATTATACTCCAGAGCTGCACTCAGTATTCTGCTGCTGTAGTCACTGTGTACATACATTACATTACTTATCCTGTACTCATCCTGAGTTACATCCTGTATTATACTCCAGAGCTGCACTCACTATTCTGCTGGTGCAGTCACTATGTACAAACATTACTTATCCTGTACTGATCCTGAGTTACATCCTGTATTATACTCCAGAGCTGCACTCACTATTCTGCTGGTGCAGTCACTGTGTACATACATTACTTATCCTGTACTGATCCTGAGTTACATCCTGTATTATACTCCAGAGCTGCACTCACTATTCTGCTGGTGGAGTCACTGTGTACATACATACATTACTTATCCTGTACGATCCTGAGTTACATCCTGTATTATACTCCAGAGCTGCAATCACTATTCTGCTGGTGCAGTCACTGTGTACATTTATTACATTACTTATCCTGTACTCATCCTGAGTTACATCCTGTATTATACTCCAGAGCTGCACTCACTATTCTGCTGTTGGAGTCACCGTGTACATACATTACTTATCCTGTACTGATCCTGAGTTACATCCTGTATTATACTCCAGAGCTGCACTCACTATTCTGCTGGTGCAGTCACTGTGTACATACATACATTACTTATCCTGTACTGATCCTGAGTTACATCCTGTATTATACTCCAGAGCTGAACTCACTATTCTGCTGGTGGAGTCACTGTGTACATACATTACATTACTTATCCTGTACTGATCCTGAGTTACATCCTGTATTATACTCCAGAGCTGCACTCACTATTCTGCTGATGGAGTCACTGTGTACATACATACATTACTTATCCTGTACTGATCCTGAGTTACATTCTGTATTATTCTCCAGAGCTGAACTCACTATTCTGCTGGTGGAGTCACTGTGTACATACATTACATTACTTATCCTGTACTGATCCACTGGCCACCAGCTTTCACCATATTCAGCCATATCGGTATTTCCCTCCTGGACCATTTCCCCATAGTGCCTTATGCATGGTCTTACTGGCCCACCAGAGTACCAGAAGATCCTCAGGTGGGGCTGGGCTCTAATACCATAGTGGGTCCCTATTTGTCGGCCTTTGCCTTTCATTTGCCACTAGGGTTTATTACTTTAATTCAGAGCCTATTAGACTTTGAATAGTATAGAGGTTGGGACCCAAGAATATATCCTGTGGTGGGTCCAAGAAACCCCAGTTGGACACTGGCCCCAGGTATCATACCAATACCCTTGGCCATCAATGTGGTCATCAATGTTTTATGGTTGTAGGTCTAAACTCCAAGAAGATTGCCCAGAATGGGAAACTTGAGGAGCTTGGACCCCAACTGATCAAACATTGATGACTTACCTAAAGGTAATATCATTATGACACAGAATACCTATTATATGACTGATGAGGACTTGAATTACCCATTAATGGTTGTCTTCTGCCAAGTTCACATCAATTCTATTAACATAAATTCTAGTCACCCATTACATTATGTCTGGTGAACTTGAGAAACAACCAAGATGGCCGCCACTAAAGCTCCCATAGGGATTTGCATTCAGTTTTTATCTGTAGGCGAGATTGCTGCTGAAGAGTGAAAGCTTGTGGACAACCTGTGGTTCAGCGGTTTGGCTTCAGCCATGTTGGGTGAGTATACTAGGCGATATACACTACTGTAGAGTAATGATAAATTTCAGAACTTACCGAACTTCAAAACTAATGTTCTGTGCTGTCAGAGGTAACTTTGTAACATTACATAAAAGCCTGACATTGCTCATACGAATCTTAGAAAAACAGGCAAAGTCTGCTTCAAGTTCATGATCTTCATCATCTGTAATGAAAAAGTAAAGATCATTTATCTAATTAAAACTTTTAGTCACTGAACTTATCCTGTATTATACTCCAGAGCTGCACTCACTATTCTGCTGGTGGAGTCACTATGTACATACATACATTACATTACTTATCCTGTACTGATCCTGAGTTACCTCCTGTATTATACTCCAGAGCTTCACTCACTATTCTGCTGGTGGAGTCACTGTGCACATACATTACATTACTTATCCTGTACTGATCCTGAGTTACATCCTGTATTATACTCCAGAGCTGCACTCACTATTCTGCTGGTGGAGTCACTGTGTACATACATTACTTATCCTGTACTGATCCTGACTTACATCCCGTATTATACTCCAGAGCTGCACCCACTATTCTGCTGGTGGAGTCACTGTGTACATACATTACTTATCCTGTACTGATCCTGAGTTACATCCTGTATTATACTCCAGATCTGCACTCACTATTCTGCTGGTGCAGTCACTGTGTACATATATTACATTACTTATCCTGTACTGATCCTGAGTTACATCCTGTATTATACTCCAGAGCTGCACTCACTATTCTGCTGGTGCAGTCACTGTGTACATACATTACTTATCCTGTACTGATCCTGAGTTACATCCTGTCTTATAGTCCAGAGCTGCACTCACTATTCTGCTGGTGGAGTCACTGTGTACATACATTACTTATCCTGTACTGATCCTGACTTACATCCTGTATTATACTCCAGAGCAGCACCCACTATTCTGCTGGTGGAGTCACTGTGTACATACATTACTTATCCTGTACTGATCCTGAGTTACATCCTGTATTATACTCCAGAGCTGCACCCACTATTCTGCTGGTGGAGTCACTGTGTACATACATTACTTATCCTGTACTGATCCTGAGTTACATCCTGTATTATACTCCAGAGCTGCACTCACTATTCTGCTGGTGCAGTCACTGTGTACATTTATTACATTACTTATCCTGTACTCATCCTGAGTTACATCCTGTATTATACTCCAGAGCTGCACTCACTATTCTGCTGTTGGAGTCACCGTGTACATACATTACTTATCCTGTACTGATCCTGAGTTACATCCTGTATTATACTCCAGAGCTGCACCCACTATTCTGCTGGTGGAGTCACTGTGTACATACATTACTTATCCTGTACTGATCCTGAGTTATATCCTGTATTATACTCCAGAGCTGCACTCACTATTCTGCTGGTGGAGTCACTGTGTAGATACATTACTTATCCTGTACTGATCCTGAGTTACATCCTGTATTATACTCCAGAGCTGCACCCACTATTCTGCTGGTGGAGTCACTGTGTACATACATACATTACTTATCCTGTACGATCCTGAGTTACATCCTGTATTATACTCCAGAGCTGCAATCACTATTCTGCTGGTGCAGTCACTGTGTACATTTATTACATTACTTATCCTGTACTCATCCTGAGTTACATCCTGTATTATACTCCAGAGCTGCACTCACTATTCTGCTGTTGGAGTCACCGTGTACATACATTACTTATCCTGTACTGATCCTGAGTTACATCCTGTATTATACTCCAGAGCTGCACCCACTATTCTGCTGGTGGAGTCACTGTGTACATACATTACTTATCCTGTACTGATCCTGAGTTACATCCTGTATTATACTCCAGAGCTGCACCCACTATTCTGCTGGTGGAGTCACTGTGTACATACATTACTTATCCTGTACTGATCCTGAGTTACATCCTGTATTATACTCCAGAGCTGCACTCACTATTCTGCTGGTGGAGTCACTGTGTACATACATTACTTATCCTGTACTGATCCTGAGCGGGTGAGGAATGAATATTGTCCTTGGATGTAAATAGGTGTCTGATTTCCATAGTTATTGTCACACCTATATGGCTTTTGCCTGGACTGTGAACACAAGAACACAAAGCGGCCTGACCCGCCCATATTTACTGTCCATGAGTCATTATAAATAATGCACCGCATAGTGTGTATATGAACCTGCAGGTATTGTCTAAAAGATCAATAAACCTTCTATACTCCATCTGCATCTTTCTTTGCAGTCATTTTATGTTTTTTACTTTTATTCATGTTTTTTGTTTTGTCATTTTTTTTTAAATTTTCTTGTTTTTAGTCTATATTTATATTGTATCTTTTTGTTCCTTTTTTAGTAATTAGATTTTTACGGATCAGCTTTTATTTAGTATTTTCTATTGCTTATTATTGAATTGTATTTTTATTCTGCATATTTTTTATCTTTTTTTTGTATTTTTAAAAAATTCAATTTCACCCGGCTGGGGCTATGTGTGCGCGTGTGTGTGCAGAAGGCACAAAAGATTACTGCACAGCATCTATTCAACAAGCGCCTATTAGGAATACAAGACTGCTCTTCCACCAATGCCACCAAAGGCAAGTAAGTCATTGATGTAGCAGCTGTTTATCACTTACAACCCAGCCCAGGCGCTCACTTCCCAGCCCAGACACTAACCTCCCAGCCCAGGCGCTCACTTCCCAGCACAGGCGCTCTCCTCCCAGCCCAGGCGCTCTCCTCCCAGCACAGACGCTCACACTTTGGCATAGACACTCACATCTCAGCACAGACGCTCACATCCCAGCACAGACGCTCACATCCCAGCACAGACGCTCACATCCCAGCACAGACGCTCACGTCCCAGCACAGGCGCTCACGTCCCAGCACAGGCGCTCACGTCCCAGCACAGGCGCTCACGTCCCAGCACAGGCGCTCACGTCCCAGCACAGGCGCTCACGTCCCAGCACAGGCGCTCACGTCCCAGCACAGACACTCACGTCCAGAACAGACACATCCCAGCACAGACACTCACATCCCAGCACAGGCACTCACATCCCCAACAGGCACTCACATCCAGAACAGGCACTCACATCCCAGAACAGGCACTCACATCCCAGAACAGGCACTCACACCCCAGAACAGGCACTCACACCCCAGAACAGACACTCACATCCCAGCACAGGCACTCACATCCCAGCACAGGCACTCACATCCCAGCACAGGCACTCACACCCCAGAACAGGCACTCACACCCCAGAACAGGCACTCACACCCCAGAACAGGCACTCACACCCCAGAACAGGCACTCACACCCCAGCACAGGCACTCACACCCCAGCACAGGCACTCACACCCCAGCACAGGCACTGACATCCCAGCACAGGCACTGACATCCCAGCACAGGCACTGACACCCCAGCACAGGCACTGACACCCCAGCACAGGCACTGACACCCCAGCACAGGCACTGACACCCCAGCACAGGCACTGACATCCCAGCACAGGCACTCACATCCAGGGGCGTAGCTATAGGGGGTGCAGAGGTAGCAGTCGCTACCGGGCCCAAGAGCCTGAGGGGGCCCAAAGACCCTTGTGCTGCATAAGAAGACACACAAAGCACTGAGGGAAGGGGGCCCAAGCTGAACTCTTGCACCAGGGCCCATGAGCCGTTAGCTACGCCCCTGCTCACATCCCAGCACAGGCACTCACAACCCAGGACAGACACTCACACCCCAGCACAGGCACTCACACCCCTCTAGATACTGTTTACACTGTGTTATTTCCCTGTGTAGGCTATCACGTGCAGGTTTGTGATGTCGAGCTCTCGCTGTGGTTACCCACATAATAACATAGCTTGAAATGTGTAAATCTGGCAGAAGATACAATGACATGATAGAGTATAGAGGCAAACACTATATAAGCTGTTCCTAACGATGTATCGAATACACAGTGGTCCCTCCAGATACAATATTAATTGGTTCCAGGACGACCATTGTATGTTGAAACCATTGTAAGTTGAGTAATTGGTTCCAAAGCCCCAAAATGTCATCCAAGATAAGAGAAAAATAAGCAGATAACTAAGACAGATAAGACAAGTCCTTACATATAACAGTCAGGAATAGCTGATAACTAGTAACTAAGGCTACTTTCACATTAGCGTTTTTAAATTCCGGTACTGAGTTCCGTCATAGGGGCTCAATACCGGAAAAAAACGCTTCAGTTTTGTCCCCATTCATTGTCAATGGGGACAAAACTGAACTGAAGACAACGGAGGCTCCTGAAAGCATTCCGTTCCGTCTTCAGACCGGAGAACAAACAGCAGCATGCTGCGTTTTTCTCTCCGGTCCAGGCATCCGCACCAAGACGGATCCGGAATGACCCCCAATGCAAGTCAATGGGGACGAATCCGTCTGGTGTGACCACAATGGTAAACGGATCCGTCCTCTATTGACTTTCAATGGAGTTCATGACGGATCCGTCACCACATACATACAGACAGACATACAGACATACACACACATACACACATACACATACATACTTACATACTCCAGGCAGGCAGGCCGCATGTCTTCATGCCCAGGAGGCGCGCAGCTATGACGATTCCCTACAGCGCCCAGCAGAGGGCACTGTGGGGAATAGTCATAGCTGCGAGCCTCCTGGGTGTGAAGACGTGCGGCCTACCTGCCTGCCTGGAGTATGTAAGTATGTATGTGTGTGTATGTATATGGTACTGTGTGACATGTGTGGGGCCGGAACGCGGTTTCGGCCCCACACATGTCCCTGCGGCAGTCTGGATCTGACGGCACCCTTCACCTGCCGGATCCGGACTGCCGCTAGTGTGAAAGAGGCCTAATACAGGTATTTACCAGAGAAGTGGCCTTGATTGGTTGGATCTGAGTCTAGTTCCAACTTACGATGGGTCAGAAAAGACCATTGTATGCTGAAAATATTGTATCCTGAGGGATCACTGTACTGTACTGTGTATTCTTGCACACGACAGTATGTATTTTGAGGTCTGCAAAAAACGGATCTGCAAAAAATACGGATGACATCCGTGTGCATTACGTATTTTGCGGAACGGAACAGCCGGCCTCTAATAGAACAGTCCTATCCTTGTCCGTAATGTGGACAATCATAGGACATGTTCTATATTTTTGCGGAACGGAAATACGGACATACGGAAACGGAATGCACACGGAGTACCTTCCATTTGTTTTTTGCGGACACATTGAAATGAATGGTTCTGCATACGGTCCGCAAAAAAAAACAGAAGGGACACGGAAAGAAAATACGTTCGTGTGCATGAGCCCTAAGACTGGGCCCCCTCTTGCCCTGGGCTCCATAGCAGTCGCATGGTCTGCGGCTAAGGTAGTTACTCCCCTGCTCAGTATGTAATCGGAGGAGGTCGGACTCCCAGCTGAATGGCACTGAGCTGTGATACCAAGCACAGCCACTATACAATGGATGGCGCTGTGCTTAGTAAGCTGCGAGGAGGCCACAGCAGTCACCAAAGCTTTATGGCCTCCTCAATCAGCTGATCAACGAGGGTCCCGGGTGTCATATCCCAACCAATCACATGCTGATGACCTGTCCAGAGGATAAAACTCATCAGTGTAAAACTCTCAGAAAAAACCCTTTAAACATCTAGATCATTCTTATTTTTCTATCAACAGATCTGTCTGAGGGCTTGTTTTTTTTAGCAGTTTTCATTGGTCAGTTTATAGTTACTAGAGAGGGGTCGTTGATCCAGGGAGTTATTCTGATGTCTGATTGGAGTCAGGAAGGAATTTTTTTCCCTAAAGTGAGGAAAATTGTCTTCTACCTCACAGGGTTTTTTTTTGCCTTCCTCTGGATCAACTTGCAGGATAACAGGCCGAACTGGATGGACAGAGGGCTTTTTTCAGCCTTATAAACTGTTACTATGTTAATTTTGGATACCTGACTTTTTGATCTTCTTTTTTACTTTTTTTGTGAGGTTGTTTGAAAAATGATCGACTATTCAAATTTATGTTTTTTTTTGTGTTTTTTTTTTAAGATGTTCACCATAATGAGTACATAATGTGATTATTTTATTCTAATAAAAATAAATAAATAAAAATAAATAAATAAAAATAAATAAATAAACAGTGATTGGGGGTGGGTTCTATTTATTTTTATTTTTTTTTCATTTTCAAAATGCTGTTTTTTCCTTTCTTAAAGGGAACCTGTCATCTCCGAAACACCCCCTGAACTAGAGTAAGCGGTGTATAGTGTAAGTGATGCTGAATCCGAATATGTAAGTTTTATCTTCATACTCACTTCCATTCCGACGCTGTGCTCCCACAAACCTGCAGTAAAATGCACTCACTGGACTCTTCTTTGAGTCCTCTCCATTATGTGAGTGAGAACTAGTGAGTGCATTTTACTGCAGGTTTGTGGGAGCACAGAGTCAGAATGGAAGTGAGTCTGAAGATAAAACTTACATATTCGGATTCAGCATCACTTACACTATACAACGCTTACTCTAGTTCAGGGGGTGTTTCAGAGCTGACAGGTTCCCTTTAAATTTCCCAGTAGGGGACTTGAACCTGTGGTCCTTGGATCACACATATAACACACTGCTATACTTCTGCATTGCAGTGCATTATGGGAGTTACAGTATAAGGGCTCATGCACACAAGCCTTGCTTGAGAAAGGCCTCTGCGGCCGAAACGTAGCATCCGGATTAAAGGGTTATTCACCTGAAATGACGTGCTGCCTCCATTCAACTTTATTCATATTATTGGTCACCTATGAGCTGTCACCTCTCCTGGATGCTATAGTAAATCCTTGCACTATATTACCCATGATAGAACAATTCTGGAGCATCTTTACTTTTTACTGTGTCATCCTTCTGTTATTCCTACTGGAAATGTATGACTAAGACATGGTTTATATGTAACTGTTTTGCAGTGCCGCCAAATGATTTTAAATCTAGAACCCCGTGCTGCTGTATAAAGCATGACACAGCATTGTATGATATTGTGCGACCTACGACTGTCAGTCCATAATTAAAATCAATCAGTTACTCTACAGGAAGGTCTCAGCGTAGCACAGCCCTAATTGACAGCTGTGAGAAGTACCATTCCGCTTGTCAACAGGATGTGTCCCTATACTGCCTAATACTGTCAGCGATGGTAGGACACAGCAGTCAATTTCTACATACATTTCCAAGAGGAATAACAGAGGAACCACGCAATGCAGAGTTTTAAGAACAGATTGTCCGAAATTGTTATTTCATGGGAAATTACATGTATTTACTAAAACAAAATACGTCAGGAGAGGTGACAGGTCCTCTGATTGTTGTGTCTTCTGCCTCTGACCGCATCTGATCAGTGCTGTATTCTATTACATAACCTGCAGTGCAATAATATTCTGAAATGCGCTTGAGTATACCACTATAGAGTCACTACATGGCGGTAATACATGGTGTCGGTTGGTATATTGCTGGTTTTAGAGTGATAGCATACAGTATACTTGTCCCTGAGGGAAGTAGTAAGTGTGTGCCTCTCCTTAATCATGTGCCGTACAGAAAGGTGTTTGTAGATTCTACTTTTATTTTCCTTTTTATGCTGATGGGTTGTTTGCATGTAACGGAAAACTCACCACAGCCGTCATCAAGCCCTGATTATTTCTGTAATTTGGAGGGGTTGTAAGTGGGCTGGTCAGATATGTGTGCGAGGGCTGGTTTTCCTTCCTAGTCCAGCCCTGAAAGGTTCTACTAATGTTTGTAGTCAGTGAATGAGAACACTTATTTCCATTCAGAGGCAGTAATCCTGTGTACAACTAGTCCTGTTCTCAGCTCAGAAGTGGATACAATTGTATCTAATATAGACAATGCTGTCTGATCTAAACAGACTGATACATTGTAACAAACTAGCACAGTTGTATCCAGTCTAGACAATGCTCTGTGAGCTAAACAGCCTGGACTCCAGACTGATACATTGTAACAAACTAGCACAGTTTTATCCAGTCTAGACAATGATCTTTGAGCTAAACAGCCCGGACTCCAGACTGATACATTGTAACAAACTAGTACAGTTGTATCCAGTCTAGACAATGTTCTGTGAGCTAAACAGCCTGGACTCCAGACTGATACATTGTAACAAACTAGCAGAGTTGTATTCAGTCTAGACAATGCTCTGTGAGCTAAACAGCCCGGACTCCAGACTGATACATTGTAACAAACTAGCACAGTTGTATCCAGTCTAGACAATGCTCTGTGAGCTAAACAGCCCGGACTCCAGACTGATACATTGTAACAAACTAGCACAGTTGTATCCAGTCTAGACAATGCTCTGTGAGCTAAACATCCCGGACTCCAGACTGATACATTGTAACAAACTAGCACAGTTGTATCCAGTCTAGACAATGCTCTGTGAGCTAAACAGCCTGGACTCCAGACTGATACATTGTAACAAACTAGCACAGTTGTATCCAGTCTAGACAATGCTCTGTGATCTAAACAGCCCGGACTCCAGACTGATACATTGTAACAAACTAGCACAGTTGTATCCAGTCTAGACAATGCTATGTAAGCTAAACCCATCAGCAGCAGTTGCACAAATTTCTTTGCTAGTTTGTTACAATGTATCAGTCTGGAGTCCGGGCTGTTTAGCTCACAGATCATTGTCTACACTGGATACAATTGTATCCTCTTCTCAGCTGAGAGCAGGACCAGCTATGGACAGGATTACTGCCTCTGAATGAAAACAGGAGTCTTCTCATTCATTGACAACAAACATAGATCTCGAAAATAGTGAAAAATTGAAACATATAAAGTAGGAGTGGATTTCAACTTTTAATTTAAAATTGACAACTTTGTATTTGTAAAAAAAAACATGATGCAGTCATACATAATCTGCAGGTTTTATCCACCCCTATGAAAAAAACAAACAAATGCTGTCACCGTAATAACAAGAACACGAGCCGGGCGACCTGCCTTTTCCTGTCCCATTAACTGCACAAACCATTTATCCAATGGCAGAAAAATACAAAATGAGTATTTCTACTAATCAGTAAAATATAAGAAGTGTGCGGCATCTACCTGCTTCCCCGGAGAAATCTCCACTTTGCTGCAAAGATGAATGGAGCAGGAGGAGACAGAGAAGTGCGAGAGATGAGGCGTGCATGATACCGAGCCGTCTGTCAGCATACCATCTCTGACTCCACCACAACATTGTACACGTACATAGCTCATCTGAGGCAACCACAGCCAGGAGGAAACGTCGCTACACCAATGAGGGGCGAGAGAGGAAATTACCAAGAGAGTTTTTGAAATATTCTGATACCTTGATAAAATATTGAGGTTGTTTTGTTAGAAGATACAAATTACTAGTAAAATGATATAGCGGGTGTATATTACTCACCGCCATGGGTGGTATCTACACTAAGCAGGGGCAGGCGGTCACAGCCCCCTTATCACCGATCAAGATGCAATTTTTTGTTTATAACTTACGTAATGTAACCTTCTTTTATTTATGTATTTTGTATCCCATATTCTTCTCAGCTGGACTCATGACAATTGTTGGGATGATGAAGCTCTGGACATTGCTAAGACCTGTGAAACTTTTTGAGAAATTTTGGATGAGCCACTCACAGTGTCCCGCAGTGGAAATAACATAACCTGCCTGCTGTCCACCGAAAATACCACCAATATATTAAAATGTACTAGAATATGGACCATTGATGTACATAGAGAAGTAAGGGCCCCATAGCAAGGATCAGACCAGGCCCCCCACACAGGACAGAAGGGTTTCTACCTAAACCTCTTTCAATGTCTCTTGGACCATTTTTCCACTGCCTCATTTGCTAAAAGTTGTTCCTTTAGAGGGTAGAGTCCTGACCAAGTTTTCACCTCCAGTAGAAGAGGAGATGATCCCAACTAAGACTGGGTCCCCTCTTGCCCTGGGCCCCATAGCAGTCCCATGGTCTGCCGCTAAGGTAGTTACACCCCTGATGGGGACATCATTTCAGAAAGAACACTTCCTTAAAGGGGTTGTCCAAAATTACAAAAACATGGCTGATCTCTTGCAGAAACAGCATCACACTGGTCCATGGGTTGCGCCCTGTAGTGCAGGTGAAGTGGAGTTGTAATACCATACGTAGCCTGTGGACAGGTGTGGTGCTGTACCTGGCAGAAAATTGCCATGTTTTTCTAATTCTGGATGAACTTGTGACACATGGTTGGAAATATTTGTCGGTAGAGTAGACTTGAAGAGTCTCAGTGGCCAACATGTCATCATTAAAGGGTCATTGTCATACAGTAGAGACAGAATAGAAGTTGTGTTCTGTGAGGGTCCATTAGCTGAGACCTCAACCGATAGGCTGCCGTGCTCTTCTGAACCCCATGCCCCTTTAAGACAAGTCATTTTTCCTTGGCACTCCTTGGACACAGGTAGTGTACTATCTACAGCAACAACTCACCCCTCGCTGGCCTCAGCTAAGGTGGTTATTTATGACATCTTAAAGGGAACCTGTCACTGGAGACTGGACATAGAGGTGATTCATGGAAGCAAAGTGGGAAATATTGTTATCCTCAGCTGGATTAGAAGAAGGGCACAATGGCCACATGCCTGGCCCAGGACTTCCCTCCAGCTCCTGCAGATGGAGATAAGCAGATGTTTGACACTTCTGTTTCCGCCTACCTCCCAGATGAACAAAAAATGTTAAAATCCAAGAAACCAATCCTTGCTTCCACCAACACAGACACGGATCGACCTCCTACACATCAGATTGTCGATAGATCCTTGGGTTCATGTCCATCTTGGACTCATCTACTGGGAAGAGGCCACCACCATTGTCCAGGTGACCTCCATATTGATTCAGCTCTGTGTCCATCCAAGAGTAACATCAATGTCCATTTATCGTTTGCAGGAAAAATATCCAGATGATCTCCAAGACAAGATGAGTCAAAGTGGAACTTTTTGGCCAACACTGGTCCCATGATGTTAGTTGTAAAGCAAATACAGTATTTGAAAGGAAGAAAATCAAACTTCAGTAGAACCACGGGTGGTCTGGGTAATGTGGCCATAATATACACCCTAAAATGTGACTGTTTTACTGCTGAGTGACACATGATGATGGCGTGAGGATAACTTAAAGGGATCCTGTCACATTGAACATAGGGGCAGCGTGTTATAGAGCAGGAGGATTTCGATTCAGTAGAACTTGCATTTTATTCATATAAATCTCTGTTCTTTCTATGCTTAGGAGTGCAGTGGGCGGGCTCTGCATACACAGGTGTCAGTCACTGAGAAGACCGCCCACTGGACTCCTAAACATAGAAAGAACAGAGATTTCTATGAATAAAATAAAAGTTCTACTGAAATTATATATCAATCTGCTCGGCTCCTCATGCTCGATATCCTGCTGCTTACAGGCTGGACTGCATTTATAATGTGATAGGGGCCCTTTAAGGGGGTGGTCACTTTTTTACATAGGTGATACACGTGTAGTTCTCTGTGCAAAATATTAGGTGGAAGCCTGTAATAAAAAAAAAGGCTGAATAGATCAGAAAGGTTGTATCAAGATTATATAATAAAGTATTGTATGCAAATAAATCCCTGGGGGTCTAGGTTGACTGGGGGATAGTTATAATGTTCCCGGGGGTCTAGGTTGGCTTGTGGTTTTGTAATGCCCTAGGTTGGCCTGGCGTTAGTTATAATTCCTGGAGTCCAGGCTGGCCAGGAGGTTAGTTATAATGTCCCTGATAAATTAGGTTGATTTGGGGGGATGGTTATAATGTTCTTGGTGGTCTAGGTCTTAGAGGTTAGTTATTATGTCCTTAGTGGTCTAGGATGTCTTAGGGGTTAGTTATGTCCCTTGTGGTCTAGGTTGTCTTGGGAGTCAGTTAATATACTCTTCGTAAAGTAGGCTTGCGGGTTACTTATATTGTCCCTGGTGGCCTATGGCCTTGGGGCTTAATTATGATGTCCTTGATGGTCTAGGTTGGCTGTGGGTGACATATTGTCCCTAGTGGTCTAGGTTGGTTCAGGGTTAGTTATAATTCTCGGGTTGTCAAAGGTGGCTTAGCGTTTAACCCCTTAAAGAGGCTCTGTCACTAGTTTTCAACATATAGCATGAGATATATAGGCACATAGGGCTCATCGCCCTTCACCACATATACCTTTATTTCCCAAAAGGATGGAGCTATTAGCCAGGAAAAAGCACTTTTAAAAATTTGCTAATGAGGCATTGGAGCACCGGGAGGTGTGTTCTCCTCTTCTGAGCACCGCATCTGCGGCGCCTACAGAGAAAGGGCTTGCAGAGTTCAGCGCTGCTAGTGTAGTGCGCACGCGCCGTACAACGGGACAGTGTGCAGGCGCGGGATTTCATATCCATCATGAGGCAGGGGGGCGGATTACTTACATGTAGGGTGGTGTTAGGAGCAAGATAGGTGTCGCAGATGCGGTGCTCAGAAGAGGAGAACACACCTCCCAGTGCTCCGATGCCTCATTAGCATATTTTTAAAAGTGCTTTTTCCTGGCTAATGGCTCCTTCCTTCTGGGAAATAAAGGCATGTGTGGTGAAGGGTGATGAACCCTATGTGCCTATATATCTAAAGGTATATGTTGAAAACTAGTGACAGAGCCTCATTAAGTACCAGGCCCATTTTTCGTTTTGCTTTTTCATTTTTTTTGTCTCCCCACGTTCAAACAGACATAGCTTTTTTAATTTTCTGTTTATATACATATGAGGGTTTATTTTTGCGTGATAAGTCGTATTTCTTAAGGGCACCATGTCTGTTAGGCCTCTTTCACACAACAGTATTTTTTGCGGATAGGATGCGGACCCATTCATTCATTTCTATGGGTCCGCAAAAAATGTGTGCTATCCGCATCCGTATGTCCGTTCCGTAGCCCGCAAAAAAAAAAATAGAACATGTCCTATTCTTGTCTGTTTTGCGGACAAGGATAGGGATTGTTACAATGGATCCGCAAAAAAAAACGCAGTACGTATGACTTTTCGATCACTGGTATTTAATTTTTTTTAGAGGGAAAAGATAACTAAAAAAAAAAAGGCGAATCAAGTGGAATTCTTTTTTTTTTCATTATTGCATTCACTGGACAGGATTTTTTTGCAAAATATTTTAATAGTTCAGACGTGGCGATACCTGATGTGTTTATGGTATTTTGTTTGGCACTGCTAGGACGGTATTACCGTATGTGCTGCAGTGTAGTATTTGGAACCACTGGGGAGGTACTTTGTGCTGCACTGTGGTATTTGGCGCTGCTAGGAAGGTATTTTGTTCTGTATTTGTAGTATTCATTTGGTGCAGACGGGGAAGTATTTTGTGTTTTATGTGTCATTTGTTTGGCGCTGCTGGGGAGGTATTTTGTGCTGCACTATGGTATTTGTTTTGTGCTGCTAGAGATGTGCTTTGTGCTGCACTACTGTATTTGGTACTGCTGGGGAGCTGTTCTGTGCTGCATTGTGATGCATGGTACTGGCGCAGAGGTACTTTGTGCTGCATTGCTGTACTTGGTTCTGCAGGGAGGTATTGAAGTATCTGGTGCTGCGGGGAAGTATTTTGTGCTGTATTATATTATTTTGTACTGTATTGTAGTATTTGGTGCTGCCGTGGAGGTGTTTTGTGCTATTTTGTATTATTTTGTGCTGTATTGTAGTACTTTGTGCTGTATTGTATTATTTTGTACTGTATTGTATTATTTTGTACTGTATTGTAGTATTTGGTGCTGCGGGGAGGTGTTTTGTGCTGTTTTGTAGTATTTTGTGCTGTATTGTATTATTTTGTGCTGTATTGTAGTATTTTGTGTTGTATTGTAGTGTTTTGTGCTGTATTGTAGTATTTTGTGTTGTATTGTAGTGTTTTGTGCTGCGGGGAGGTGTTTTGTACTGTATTGTAGTATTTGTGCTGTATTGTAGTATTTTGTACTGTATTGTAGTATTTGGTGCTGCAGGGAGGTGTTTTATGCTGTATTGTAGTATTTTGTACTGTATTGTAGTATTTTTGCTGCCGGGGAGGTGTTTTGTGCTGTATTGTATTATTTTGTACTGTATTGTAGTGTTTTGTGCTGCGGGGAGGTGTTTTGTGCTGTTTTGTAGTATTTTGTACTGTATTGTAGTATTTGGTGCTGCGAGGAGGTGTTTTGTACTGTATTGTAGTATTTTGTGCTGTATTGTAGTGTTTTGTGCTGCGGGGAGGTGTTTTGTGCTGTATTGTAGTATTTTGTACTGTATTGTAGTATTTGGTGCTGCGGGGAGGTGTTTTGTGCTGTATTGTAGTATTTTGTACTGTATTGTAGTATTTTGTACTGTATTGTAGTATTTGTGCTGCCGGGGAGGTGTTTTGTGCTGTATTGTAGTATTTTGTACTGTATTGTAGTATTTGGTGCTGCGGGGAGGTGTTTTATGCTGTATTGTAGTATTTTGTACTGTATTGTAGTATTTGTGCTGCCGGAGAGGTGTTTTGTGCTGTATTGTAGTATTTTGTACTGTATTGTAGTATTTGTGCTGCCTGGGAGGTGTTTTATGCTGTATTGTAGTATTTTGTACTGTATTGTAGTATTTGGTGCTGCGGGGAGGTGTTTTATGCTGTATTGTAGTATTTTGTACTGTATTGTAGTATTTGTGCTGCCTGGGAGGTGTTTTATGCTGTATTGTAGTATTTGTACTGTATTGTAGTATTTGTGCTGCCGGGGAGGTGTTTTGTGCTGTATTGTAGTGTTTTGTTCTGCATTGTGGTGGCTGGTGCCGTTGAGGACTTAATGTCTATTGGACGTAGTGATTGTTTCCACCTTTATTTCCTTTTTGAGTGGATGATGAGGATCACAGTGGGCACCACTGGTCTCGGCCATGTTTGGACGGAGTATGACATCTTCTTGGTGCAGCTCTGGACGGCCGCAGGATGTTGTCCCCGTCCTCTGATGCATTTGTTATTGTGCGGCTCTGCTACCACAAGACAATATTTTCTTGCATCTACAAAATAAAGTAGCAAAATCGACACTAAAGGAAACCGCAGACTTCATCAAAGTGATCTGCTACAGGACGCGTCCCAGGAAGCGGGGCCTGAAGGTTTGCTGAGAGTTTTCAGTTTTTTCCTTCAGATTAAACCGCATCAAACAAATTTGCAAACAAGTTATTTACAAAGTAGAGATCAGGAATGTGCGGCGACTTCCTACCCCCAAAAAACTCATCTATATTACAATGGTACATGTCAGTATCAGCCCGTCTAATGGACGCCACGTTTACAGTGTAGCACGAAGAAAAGGGGTGATTACAGTTAGGTCGCCGCCAGGGGCGTAACTACCCTAGTGGCAGACCATGTGACTGCCATGGGGCCCAGGAAAAGAGGGGGCCCAGTCTTAGTCAGAATTATCTCCTCTTCTACTGGAGGGGAAAACTTGGTCAGGACTCTACCCTCTAAAGGAACAACTTTTAGCAAATGAGTCAATGGAGAAGGGGTTCTCCGAGAATTAAGAAAATTAAAATACTTAAATATTACTTCATGATAAATATATTCCCAAATACCTTTCATTAGTTATTGTGGCTCGTTTTGTCTGGGGAGCAATCATTAGGAGAAACAAAATGGCCGCCGTCCGATTAGTACACACAGAACCTGTCCTAATCACACAGCAGGACAAGTTACTTCACAACACTGAGGTAAAGATCTTCCTCATCCTCCTCTCTGCTCTGCTTGTCAGAGATTATCATCCTGAATACAGTTGATACAATCTTTAGCAGAATCTCTGTAGGAATGGAGTTCATGAGTCTCCATTACCACAGCCCCACATTACCAGTCTGTCCTGTCCATCCTCTCTGTACTAAACATCTCCTCATGAACTCCATTCCTACAGAGATTCAGCTGAAGATTATACTAAACTGTATTCAAGATCATAATCCCTGACAAGCAAGCAGAGAGGAGGATGAGGCAGCTCTTTACCTCAGCGTTATGAAGTAACTTGTCTTCCTGTGTGATTAGGACAGGTTTTGTGTGTACTAATAGGACGGCGGCCATTTTATTTCTCCTAATCATTGCTCTCCAGACAAACTAAGTCATTATAAGTAATGAACGGTATTTGGGAATATATTTATGATATATTTTCAGTTCCTTAATTCCCGGAGAAGGTGCGTTATATGGAAGTGTCATTAGTTTACTGCATGTTACTGTATAGTATAGGCTCCATAAAGCTGTATTATTACATGGGTGCTGTGATGGCCGCACTTTTTTTTACTGCTGAATGTGGCTTATAGATAGATAGATAGATAGATAATGGATGGGTAGATAGATGGGGGATGGATAGCGGGTTTCATTTGAGTTCTGTATGGCGGTGTTATCTTGTGTGGCATTGCTGCTTAGGCATTGTACAATATGTTATTTTTGCAGTGTATGATGGCGACAGCACTGTATAGCCTTATTATTTACACACCTTTATGGAAGTGTTAGTTAGGCAAAGTAATTCTGGTATGGTATTGTTATTTATGCACTTTATGACTGTACACATGTCTGGCTGTGGCTGGGGGTACTAAGATTCCCTTTACATAGCCCAATGTGGGGTCATAAAGAGAACTTGGTGGTGATATTTAAAAGGTTGATAGGCACTTGTTTAAAGGGCCCTTTGACGGGAAGATGCAAACTGTATGGGGGGTGAATAATCATTAATACAATCATTCATTCCCGGTACCACATCCCCTATTTACATGGAGTGATATTTGCTGATTGGGAACATGTTTACATGTAGCAAACAAATGTGCTTAAGTTCCTTCCTGATCATCACTCCTCATAAAAGTCCCTTAAAGGTGGAGGCCCTTAGGCAGTTTCCCCTTTTGCCCTCCCCTTTGTATCTCCCCAATGAGACAGACACAAGTCTTAGAAATCTTTCGTAATAAGCAGAACTAGGTCACTTATATGGGACACATACGTGCCGCTCGCTGAATCCTCTTCGCCGCTGACGTGACTCTGCCTTGTGTACGGGCCGTCATTGTCACTATGTGTTCTATATTTCTATAGGATCTTATTTTTTTCCATATTATCTAAAAGCAGGAAGTGGTTTTGTGTTATTTGCTGATAGAAACAGTTTTGTTCTTTGTTTCTTTTCCGATACATATTTATTATGAAACATCCATCGAGGAAGACGTTATATGTCGGAAGTGAAAAGTAATAGAAACACATGAGAAAATTGATATTTATCGTCCAGCGTGGGTAATACTGAAAATACAATGAACAGGTCAAGTGTTTCCATGAAAAAAAAGTTATAATATTGCAAAAGACGCTGACATTTCCTACAACTTGTCAGCTTTGCTGTATAGATTGGAACAGGATAGCAGAGCCATCTCATTATCATTGCAGAGCAAGGGGGTAGTGCCAGCTCTATTGTACTGCTGGAGATCTAGATAACACACAGAAGTATGCAGGATGACCTTTAATAGGAGGGCATCATGGACAAGGACAGTATTTACCACCACACAAACCAAATGCATGGGACCCCAGGGATCGGGGGCCCTTGCTGGCATTGGCTGAAAAAATAGTACTAGGGGGTGCAGGGGCGAATTGGGAACTTCAAATGGCCCTGGAAAAATACTAAAAGTGGCCCCTTTTGAAGTTGGGTCCAAATTGATGGAAGGCAGGGCCAGCAATACCATATTGTGGCACATTATACCACCCAACAGAGCCAAATACCACAGTCCATCACAAAATACTGCCAGCAGCACAAAATACGTCCCCAAAAACTTCTACTGGCTGGCTGTAAGGAGGGCCCAGGTGGCTCTTTGGGCATTGGCCCGTCGGGAAATTTCCCTGTAAGGTCTATGGCCAATCAGTCCCTGAGGGGTGGACATACTACCTATGCAGCTGGTCCAGTCGCAAAGGGGCCCATGGGGAAGGGGGGCTACCCAGCTGTAGAGCAGTATCAGACGAGTCCAGGCTGCACTGCTAAGTTGAGAATGGGGCCTACTGGTGTGATGGGGTAGAGCTAACCAAATCCATCCATGATCATGGACTTCATGGACAGTCCATCTCATTTCACGGCACATGCATCACAAGGTGCATGCGCATAGAAAGCAGAGGACAGTCCACCCTGCTTCACTGTGTTTGCGCCTGATATCACTGGGGAGTCCTGAGTTCATTTTCTAGGTAACTTTCCAGAACGGTCCGGTTTCACAGGGCCATCACTACCTACCGGCATGCTGGTGGTCTAGTAATCCCAAAAGCTAGTGACAGGTTCCATTTAGTGTGCCAATCACCCATTAGACGATCCAAAACGGGAGGAATGCACACAGTAATATATTGCTACCTTTGTACCCCATGAAGCTCCACCTCTGTCAATGGCAGCCATTAGGGCAGTCAATTTGATGCTGTTGTCAGAGGTCCTGGGAACTAAGGGTCCCCAACCAACCCACTGCCCATCAGTCCTTGAATGCAAACTTGGTTCCCAACATGATGTCCTTCATTTCACTTAAATGTTACCCTCATGGGATCTGAATATTTCTTACGGTGACCTATGAGCATGTTGGGGGTGACCAGGTGGAAATCATTGGTCTGAGGTGAAGAACATGGGATTTCTAGATCCGCAGTGCAATAGACCTCTGCATTGCATCGTGCTGGGTCCACACATCGAGAACCGGAGGGAACAGACCATACGTGGGCGCTCTTGATAATTTGGTATTCTGTGCCGCTTGACGTCTAGAACTGGATGACTCCTTGGATGTTTTTTCTTCGCCTGGTAGGTCAATAGGTCGTCCCCATCGTGAGGGTCCTGCAGGAAGAATAGTAAAACATGATCAACATGGTCCAAATGGGCAGGTCCAGTCAACTCTAACTGAAGTTTTAATGAGATGTCTGCCACTTTCTAAAAAAGTTCAGGTTTCAGTTCTTCACTAGTTTCATGATCTCTGCTTGCTGTCACTGACTGGGAAAAATATTGATTACATCCAATGCAGATCTTTTCACTGTTAAGAGTCTGCCACAATTTTATCCATTCCTATGCTGTCCTGACTCTAGAGTAGGGATCAGCAACCTTCGGCAGTCCAGCTGTTGTGTAACTACAATTCCCAGCATGCTCCATTCATTTGTATGTGAGTTCTTAGAAGAGCAGAGCAAGTATGCATGCTGGGAGTTGTAGTTTTGTAACAGCTGGAGTGCCGGAGGTTGCCTACCCATGCTCTAGAGTGATACATTTTATCTGCGCTGATATATTGTAACTAATCAGGACAGGAGAGGGAGTGGTACTGCTGCTGTGTTTAGCTCTTCAGCCTATCTGAAAGAATTAGTCATTCAGCACCTCCAGGATTTTGATATTGACGGCCTATCTGATCAGATGTTTGAATGGAATGCGGCACTCCAGTAAATGCTAAGTCCTCTTCCTGACATCAACGTTCATGGGTCACATGGCCTTTGTGCAGCTCCGCCCCAATGCAGTGAATGCTATTGAGCTGCAATACCACACATAGCCACTACATAATGTACAGCGCTGTGCTTGGTATAGTATAAAGAGGCTGTAGTGTTCACCAGAGTGCTGCGGCCTCTTCAGACAGCTGATTGGCAGGAATGCCGGGAATCAGATCAGCTCTGATGTGATATTGATGATCCATCCTTAATATAGTTTATAAATATGAATGTCCCAGAAAACCCCTTTAAGGACCAAGACAATTTTTGGCAACATTTTAAATTTTCCTCTCCATCTTCCAAAAGCCATAACATTTTTACTTTTCAAGCGATGTAGCCGTATGAGGGCTTGTATTTGTGGGAAGAGTTGTATTTTAAAGGGACTATTTAATGTTCCATATTAAGTATTGCAAAATTGTAAAAAATGTTGTGGTGTAAAATGGGGAAAAATGCAATTCCGTAATTTTTGGGGTTTTGTTTTTAGAGCATTAACTGTATAGTAAAGTTGTTCTACAGGTCAGTACAATTCCGGCAATACCAAATTTGTTGATGGAGATATGTGAGGGCTTTTTTTTTTGTAGGTTTTATGGGTACCGTTTTGTGGTACATCTGACCTTTTGAATAATTTTTTAATTCTAGTTTTTCAGGGGAGGCAAGTTAACTAAAAAAACAGCAATTCCAACATTGTGTATTTTTTTAATGGCATTCATCATGAAGGATTAATGTAATGGGGGAGTTTGCAGTTTTTGTGTAGGGGCCCTAACAAAATATGTAAAAAGAGCTGCTAATATTAAAAGATGATATACAAAATTATCTGATCAGTTGGGGTGGGTGGGATGGGGTCCTAGCAATCTGGAAAATGTCTTATGTCCTCTTATTTCTCCAAGTGTGGAAAAGTTGGGGCTCCCCCAAAGTTTATTGAGACTGAACTGATGGAAACATAGAAGACAGAGCAGATCTCATAATGGGGGAATTTATCTAGATATCCAGTTACTAATTTCATAGGAGAACTTTCAGCCTCAAATGGCTGATAACAGAGAGCAATAGATTACATCCAGCTCCACAATATGTATCTCTACATCCACCTACCAGAAACAAGCTGCCTCTGCAAATGTGCCAGATTAGAAAAGAAGCCTGGGGAGGTCTTCTGATGTGGGTGGTACCGTCGTGACACCATCATGGAGTCACCACCAGCCAGGGCTGGGAACTGTCCATAACTAGGCTGGTCCTCTGGAGAATTCAGATGGTTCTTGAGTGTATAGCTTTGTAACCTCTCAATCTCACCCGACCGAAGCTTGGACTCAAGTTCTTGTCTGGTCAGCTGGGGATGTGAAGAAGACAGCAGAACAGACCTGTAGACCGCCTGAGCCACATCACTGAAGAGTTCGGGTGGGCATGCTGGAGATGGACATGGAGACACTGGATCGCCACAGACCACACATCCTAAGGCTCGAAGCCTGGGAAAAGTCCCCATTTCTGGCAACAATACATCCAGGAGATGTTCTCAACGCTGCAATCACATGAGGTTGTACCCTGGAATTACCAAGAGATGTCACGTAGCCTGCAGGGAATGTTTACAAGCTTCCAGTTGCTTAGCTACTTGGTATTTTGGCCATCACAGCCCTCTGTGAATAGCAACCTGGCAACAGATCTTCAATGGCTTCTTAGGTATTTGCAATCCCTTGTGTTGTTCTGAATTCTAGATCCATTCCAAGAGACAACTCTGACACACTGTAACAAACCCTGCGGCTGCATTGTTGTTAGCCTCTGGATGAAAACTGTATCTTCATTAAATTATAAAAATGATAAAAATATAAAATGATGGGATCTATTCACCTAAAATGTAAAACCCTATAGGTTGGACACCTCTTTATTGTTAGAAGAAGCCCTTAAAGTTAAAGAACTCAGAGTGTGACCTGCTGCCTGATCCACGGCAATCAGATTTAATTCACAGTATTCTTCTGCAGCGCCCCTAGAGGGGAAATTATGTGTTACAGCTTCTCATTGAAATCAATTGGTTGCTCATGTAATGCTGAGACATGTTCGGTCCTCCAGGGAGAGACTATATAGCTGTACTTCAAGCTCTGGCTTATGGGTGAGGGCCCTGAATGGGAGATCCATCCCCACTTTTCACCCAGAATACATGAAAATGGGTTTTCTACATTAGAAAACACCAGAAGCAACAGTGGTCTATCTGTCCTGCCCACCTATTTTAGCTATATATGACCCCTAACCAGTGACGTACATAGATAGGTAAGGGCCCCATAGCAAGTATCAGACCAGGCCCCCCACACAGGACAGAAGGGTTTCTACCTAAACCCCTTACAACGACCCTTGGACCATTTCTCCACTGCCTCATTTGCTAAAGGTTGTTCCTTTAGAGGGTAGAGTCCTGACCAAGTTTTCACCCCATGTAGAAGAGGAGATAATCCCAACTAAGACTGGGCCCCCTCTTGCCCTGGGCCCCTTAGCAGTCGCGTGGTCTGCTGCTATGGTAGTTACGCCCCTGCCCCTAACACGTTCCTACCCTGGAACATTCAGAACATTTCTTATTGGTCTTCACGCTAAAGATTCGTTGTAACATTAAAGAGCAATTTTCAGAAGACAGGTATCATTTGAATCATCAGGATCAACCCTACTGGACGGTATGCCTAATTCAATAGGTTTGATCTGGTGCTCTTGAATGACTGCACTTTAATCATCTCTTGCAAATTTATGACAGTGGAAGTCAAGTCCAGTCAACCTTCATCGTGAACCTCTTTTGGTTGCATCTGTCTTTCACAACACATTAGATCATAAATTTAATCTAACCCTCTTACGGCCCCTTATCGCTCCCACATCACATATGTACATGAACGGGAGTCTGGTGGGTGGATGATGCACAATCGAGACCCATTTGGACTTCTTAAAACCTCCTATAAAGTGCATATGGGTCTGTATCCAAGTTTCCACTTGAAGAACCCACTCCATTTTTTGGGCTGTCTCACCCTCGGTTAATTTTTGCATGACTGTGTCCTACAGCACAACATTTCTGGACGCAACAATATCATATGATATGGGCAAAGACAGATAAGGAGATATTCCTGGTAGGCTTTGCTTTAGAGAACCATCGAAAGCAAGAACGATCAAAAGCCTGAAAGTCCCTTCTCCTCTCCCTGATATACGAGCAACTCTCCTGAAACCTGACCAATACCCATGATCCATTTGGACACCTTGGCTGGAAACGACCCATCCAAAACACTCTTCCAGTAGATAGCCATTTCCCCTCTCTTCCAGTAGTCACACCTAGACCAATGGTAACTACATGTGTTGGGCTTGCATTGTTATTTTTGCCAGTCTTGGTTATGGATTGGCAGTATGATTACTGGCACAGCAGAGGAACCTGCAGAAACATGAGCACACGGTGGTTAGCAGCACAATCTTGCTGCAATACATGAAGTAAAAGGATTATGATATCTGATCATAAAGAACCGAGCAGCAAGTGACAAAGAAGGATGTTGTGGTTGCACTGCGGCTCACTGGGGTATAGTCGTATCTTAGCTGCCCCCATTCAAGGCTTTGTTCTTCAAGTTCCCTGTGTGGTTAGAACAAGATGTCTGGAGAACACGTCTGATGCCATGCAAGAGACTGTGGTGAAGAGAGAACAGAAACACCTTATTATGGTCATCAACCTGTGAACTTCCACATTCACACCATTCCAGTCTCTACGGTTTAAACCCAGTTTGTATATCACTGGTGCAAAAATAGCAGAAGATAAGTGGCCGCTGGAGAAGAAGTATAAAGATGACCTACTTAGACAATCACTTTTTAGAAAGGGTCACTAAAAATTAGTTAATCACAGAGTGTTGTGACCTCCAGTAACCTAGTAACATAGTTTATAAGGCCGAAAACAGACATCTGTCCATCCAGTTCTCCTGTTATCCTGCAAGTTGATCCAGAGGAAGGCAAAAAACCTCTGTGAGGTAGAAGACAATTTTCCTCACTTTAAGGGAAAAAATTCCTTCCCGACTCCAATCAGGCATCAGAATAACTCCCTGGATCAACGACCCCTCTCTAGTAACTATAATCTGTAATATTATTACCTCCAGAAATACATCCAGGCCCCTCCTGATCTCTTATAGTGAACTTACCATCACCACCTCCTCAGGGAGAGAGTTCCATAGTCTCACTGCTCTTACCGTAAAGAATCCTCTTCTATGTTTATGTACAAACCTTCTTTCCTCCAGACGCAGAAGATGTCCCCTCGTCACACTCACAGTCCTGGGCATAAATAGATGATCGGAGAGATCTCTGTACTGACCCCTGATATATTTATACATAGTTATTACATCTCCCCTCAGTCGTCTTTTTTCTAAAGTAAATAACCCTAATTTTGATAATCTTTCTGGGTCCTGTAGTCCACCCATTCCAGTTATTACTTTAGTTGCCCTCCTCTGAACCCTCTCCAGCTCTGCTACGTCTGCCTTGTTCACAGGAGCCCAGAACTGTACACAGTCCTCCATGTGTGGTCTGACTAGTGATGTGTAAAGTGGCAGGACTATGTTCTCATCACCGCCATCTATGCCTCTTTTGATGCAACCCATTATCTTATTGGCCTTGGCAGCAGCTGTCTGACACTGGTTTCTACAGCTTAGTTTGCTGTTCACTAAAATTCCTAGGTCCTTTTCTATGTCAGTGTTACCCAGTGTTTTACCATTTTAGTATGTACTGGTGACTTGCATTATTCCTTACTATGTGCATAACCTTAGTAACATAGTAACATAGTAACATAGTTTATAAGGCCGAAAAAAGACATCTGTCCATCCAGTTCGGCCTGTTTTCCTACAAGTTGATCCAGAGGAAGGCAAAAAAAAACCTGTGAGGTAGAAGCCAGTTTTCCCCACTTTAGGGAAAAAAATTCCTTCCCGACTCCAGTCAGGCAATCAGAATTACTCCCTGGATCAACAACCCCTCTCTAGTAACTATAACCTGTAATATTATTACCCTCCAAAAATACATCCAGGCCCCTCTTGAACTCTTTTAGTGAACTTACCATCACCACCTCCTGAGGCAGAGAGTTCCATAGTCTCACTGCTCTTACCGTAAAGAATCCTCTTCTATGTTTGTGTACAAACCTTCTTTCCTCCAGACACAGAGGATGTCCCCTCGTCACAGTCACAGTCCTGGGGATAAATAGATCGTGGGAGAGATCTCTGTACTGACCTCTGATATATTTATACATAGTTATTAGATCTCCCCTCAGTCGTCTTTTTTCTAAAGTGAATAAGCCTAATTTTGATAATCTTTCTGGGTACTGTAGTCCACCCATTCCAGTTATTACTTTAGTTGCCCTCCTCTGAACCCTCTCCAGCTCTGCTATGTCTGCCTTGTTCACAGGAGCCCAGAACTGTACACAGTACTCCATGTGTGGTCTGACTAGTGATTTGTAAAGTGGCAGGACTATGTTCTCATCATGGGCATCTATGCCTCTTTTGATGCAGCCCATTATCTTATTGGCCTTGGCAGCAGCTGTCTGACACTGGTTTCTGCAGCTTAGATTTCTGTTCACTAAAATTCCTAGGTCCTTTTCTATGTCAGAGTTACCCAATATTTTACCATTTAGTATGTACTGGTGACTTGCATTATTCCTTCCCATATGCATAACTTTACATTTGTCAGTGTTAAACCTCATCTGCCACTTCTCTGCCCAAGCCTCCAGTCTATCCAGATCCATCTGTAGCAGTGTACTGTCCTCTTCTGTGTTAATTACTTTACACAGTTTAGTGTCATCTGCAAAAATTGATATTTTACTGTGCAAGCCTTCTACAAGATCATTAATAAATATATTGAAGAGAATAGGGCCCAATACTGACCCCTGTGGTACCCCACTAGTGACAGTGACCCAATCTGAGTATGTACCGTTAATAACCACCCTCTGTTTTCTATCACTGAGCCAGTTACTTACCCACATACAGACATTTTCTCCCAGGCCAAGCATTCTCATCTTATACACTAACCTTTTATGTGGTACAGTGTCAAATGCTTTGGAGAAGTCCAGATATACGACATCCATTGATTCGCTGCGGTCTAGTCTAGAACTTACCTCCTCATAGAAACTGATTAAATTGGTTTGACATGACCGATCCCTCATGAAGCCATGCTGATATGGAGTAATTTGCTTATTTTCATTGAGGTACTCCAAGATAGCATCTCTTAGAAAACCCTCAAACAGTTTACCCACGACAGATGTTAAACTTACCGGCCTATAGTTCCCGGGCTCTGTTTTTGGACCCTTTTTGAATATTGGAACCACATTTGCTATGCGCCAATCCTGTGGAACACTCCCTGTCAGTATAGAGTCCTTAAATATCAGAAATAAGGGTCTGGCGATGACATTACTTAATTCTCTTAGGATACAGGGGTGTATGCCATCCGGTCCTGGCGATTTGTCTATTTTAATCTTTTTAAGACGCAGCTCTACTTCTTCCTGGGACAGACAGGGCACTTTTAATGGGGAATTTACTTTTATATTCTGCATTTCATCTGACAGTTTATTTTCCTCAGTGAATACAGTGGAGAAAAAGATATTTAGTAGCTTTGCTTTCTCCTCATCGCTCTCTGCAACTCCCCCCTCATTACTCTGTAAGGGGCCGACACCTTCAGGTTTATAATTTTTACCATTTATATAATTAAAGAACATTTTAGGGTTAGTTTTACTTTCTTTGGCGATTAATCTCTCAGTCTCTAGTTTGGCTGTTTTTATTTGTCTTTTACATATTCTATTTTTTTCCTTATAGTTTTTCAATGCTTCCTCGCTCCCCTCCTGTTTTAGTGATTTAAATGCTTTCTGTTTGTCATTTATTGCTTTCTTTACAGTTCTGTTTATCCACATTGGTTTTTTCTTGTTTCTTATTATTTTATTCCTATATGGTATGTACCTCTCACAATTAGATATTAGGATGTTTTTAAAAATCTCCCATTTTGTGGCTGTATTTTTATTTTTGAGGACTTTGTCCCAGTTAGTTAGGCCTATGGCCTCTCTTAGTTGGCTAAATTTAGCTTTTTTGAAGTTAGGTATTTTTGTTCCTCCCTGAAGAAACACTCTTTTGAATGACAATTGGAAGGTTATTATGTTATGGTCACTATTTCCCAGGAGTCCCCCGACCTGCACATCTGTTGTTCTGTCAGGTCTATTGGTTAATACTAAGTCCAGTATGGCCGTCCCTCTAGTCGGGTCCTGAACCAGTTGGGAAAGGTAATTGTCTTTGGTTATTTCCAAGAACCTGTTTCCTTTATGAGATGTACAGGTTTCAGTTTCCCAGTCTATATCTGGGTAGTTGAAATCCCCCATAATAACGACCTCATTATGATTTGCCACCTCGTCTATTTCGTTTAGAAGTAGATTTTCTATGGGCTCTGATATAGTAGGGGGTTTATAATAAACTCCTATTAGTATTTTATTATTGTTTTTGGCTCCATTTATTTCTACCCACAGTGACTCCACATCTTCATGTCCCTCACTTATATCTTCCCGCAGTGTGGGCTTTAGACAGGACTTTACATAAAGGCAGACCCCTCCCCCTCTCCGTTTTGGCGATCCTTTCTAAAAAGACTGTAACCCTGTACGTTAACTGCCCAGTCATAGGTATCATCCAGCCATGTCTCAGTTATTCCCACTATGTCATAGTTCTCCTCACACATCACTAATTCCAGTTCACCAATTTTATTAGTCAGGCTTCTGGCATTAGTGTACATACACTTAAGAGGTCTATGTATATTTTTTACCCCCCTTTTAAAATTACTATTACCTGTGAAGTGAATATCCGGGGTTTTTGGGTTACTTTGGTTGATGTTTTGCCCAATATTCTCCCTACATTCCTCACTAATCCCAACCCCCACTAACCCCCCACTCTCCCTGACTATGACCCACTCTCTATCTACACTATCTACCCCCTTATTAGTATTACCCCCCACCCTCCCCCCAGATCCTAGTTTAAAAGCTCCTCCAGCCATCTAACCATTTTTTCCCCCAGGGCAGTTGCACCCTCCCCATTAAGGTGCAGCCCGTCCCTACTGTAGAGTCTGTAGCCGACCTTACATTCATTAGTGTTAAATCTCATCTGCCACTTCTCTGTCCAAGCCTCCAGTCTATCCAGATCTATCTGTAGCAGTGTACTGTCCTCTGTAGTATATATATATATATATATATATATATATATATATATCGTACTGTCCTCTGTAGTATATTTACAGTATACTGTCCTCTGTAGTATATATATATATATATATATAGCGTACTGTCCTCTGTAGTATATTTACAGTATACTGTCCTCTGTAGTATATATACAGTATACTGTCCTCTGTAGTATATACACAGTGTACTGTCCTCTTCTGTGTTGATTAATTTACACAGTTTAGTGTCATCTGCAAAAATTGATATTTTACTGTGCAAGCCTTCTACAAGATCATTAAGATATATATTGAAGAGAATAGGGCCCAATACTGACCCCTGTGGTACCCCACTAGTGACAGTCACCCAATCTGAATATGTGCCGTTAATAACCACCCTCTGTTTTCTATCACTGAGCCAGTTACTTACCCACATACAGACATTTTCTCCCAGGCCAAGCATTCTCATTTCATCTACTAACCTTTTATGTGGTACAGTGTCAAATGCTTTGGAGAAGTCCATATATATACGACATCCATTGATTCGCCGCGGTCAAGTCTAGTGATCATCTATAATCTGCAGGAGAACCTGCCAGTAAGTGTTCAATTATACTGCAGCGCCGCCACTGGAGAAATTAAGTATTACATATTGTCCATTGAAATCAATGGGCTTTCTGCGTAATGCATGTATATACCCTGGTTTACAAGGACAGAGACTCTCGTTCTAGACAGTCTTCACATTCTGGAAATGGAAAAAAACTGCTTCCAGCTCAGATCTGGAATTTTACAAGGCCAGACACAGAAGATTGAGCAGAGACAAGCGATTATTAGACTCCTCCAAAAAAGTTATAGCAGCAGATTTCAAGCTGACATTTTTATTTTGATCAAACGCGCGTCATATCTATGGCCATCCAACAATCCAGAATGTCTAATAATCTGACACCTATCAGAGCCTATTGGTGACAGATTAAAGGAATTTTACAGATGTGAACAGAGACTTACAATGCTCATCCTCCAAGCAGCTAATATCTAATGTCTCTTGAATATTGGTGCAGAACTTGAGGTCTCATGGATATGTGGAAAAAGCAGCAACTGTCGCCACATTTTTGAAGGGGCCCTGGGGTGATGCTGCTGAGACACAGACAAAACCTCCTATGGCTGATGAGCAAGTAGATATGGATGGACACCCACCTTCAACTTTTAAAGGGAATGTCTCGTGGAGGTAATTTAAGGGTCTATCCAGGGGTGCACCTACCTTTTCTGCTGCCTGAGGCGAAAACAGAAATGGCGCCCTCCCCCCATGCCAATTTCTTAACCTAACCCCTTCCCTTCAGCCCATGGCACTTTGGCTGCCCCTCTCTTCCCCCTACCTGGTGCTGCCTGAGGCGATCGCTTCACCTGGCCTCATTGGTGGTGCACTCCTGGGTCTATCATTGGGTGTCAGTCTGTAGAAGAGAATTAATTTTTTTTTTCTAAAATGTTGTAGCTATTTTCTTTTCTTTTAAGAACTAGCCGCTCCGGCGGCCATATTTGTACATAGACAGTGCTGCAGTGTGTGTGTGCGCTTTATGGCAGCTGCAATCAATGGGAGTTAATGGATAGAGAATGTCATAGATTATTACAGTCTGCAGGAAGTGATGGGATACAGGCCCTCTCTAGAGACCAGGGAGCAGCAGTGTTATAGTATAGTGTTCCTATCCTGCCTTAGGGCTCATGCACATGAACGTATTTTTCTTCCTTTTCCGTTCTGTTTTTTTACATGTATGCAGAACCATTCACTTCAATGGTTCTGCAAAAAAAACCCGGAAATGACTCCGTGTGCATTCCATTTCCATATGTCCTATTCTTGTCCGTTTTGCAGACAAGGACAGGCAGTGTTACAATGGATCCGCAAAAAAACGGATGTAATACAGATGTCATCCGTTATTTTTTTTTTGCGGACCCGTGTTTCGCAGACCACAATATGCATATGGTCATGTGCATGAGCCCTTAGGCTACGTTCACATTGCATCCTGAATTTTTTTTGTCTGTCTGAAGCAGATATTTATGCTGGAAAGCTGCAGGATCCCTGTTGGATTCCATTACAGTCAATGGGGATCTGGCGGCGCATGGCAGTATACAGCTATGCTGGATATGGTGAACTCTGTTCCTCTGCTGGAGCGGACTACTGGAGTTTGTGCCGCGTGTGTGAACACAGCCTTATGTACTCCTCCAGCAGTACAACTGAGCTGTCAGTAGAGATGCTCAGCTGCCATGTGAAAATGTTATATGCAGCCAATGACATACAGCTATAGTATCACTTTAGGCCAGGGATGGCCAATCTGCGGCTCTCCGCAGCACAACTACAACTCCCAGCATGCCCAGACTGTCTACAGCTATCAGCCTACAGCAGGGCATGGTGGGAATTGTAGTTTTACAACAGCTGGAGAGCCACAGGTTGGCCATCCCTGCTTAAAGAGGACCTTTTGCCGTTTCTGACATTCCTGTTTTAATATCTTCATGCATTCCCCATGTAATAACAATTCTGGAACATCTATTCTTATGTCTCTATGTTGTGCCATTCCTTTATTATTTGCACTACAATTTATGAATTAATTGCTCTTTGCCTTCAGTAAGGGTACAGAGGGGAGGTAACCAGTTGGGGGTGTGTACCTGCACAGGCTGAACATGGCAGCACTGATTGGCTAGAGTCAGTCTGTGCAGGTACACACCCCCAACTGGTCACCTCCCCTCTGTACCCTTACTGAAGGCAAATAGCAATTCATTCATAACTTCTAGTGCAAATAATAAAGGAATGGCACAACATAGAGACATAAGAATAGTTGCTCCAGAATTGTTAGTACTTGGGGAATGCATGGAGCTATTAAAATAGGCATGTCAGGAGAGGGGAGAGGTCTTCTTTAAGGCTCTAATGCATTATATAGTTTAAAGGGATTTTCCCATCTTTTTAGAAAATTAGCTATCAATCGGATGTGCTCAAGAGTCTTCCAAGTTCAGCTGCATATATATATACAGTATACACACAGGTGAGACTGAGGATGTTCCAAAGACCGGAGAACCCCTTTAACTGAAGCGGCAGGGAGATGTGAAGTCTTTATAGTATACACATGGCACTGTCATTCATCAGCAATACAGCAGATAGTATTTCCCATATGTAAACCATTTATTATGAAGAAATATTTCATCATCATAATGCATTAATGTTATTTTTTATTTGTTGTAATACTGTTCATAATAGACGTTTTACATATGACATATACTATCTGCTGTATTGCCGAAGAATGACAGTGACGACCGTTAAATGCAATTTAAAAGCAAAACTTTGTGTTAAACGGTCACTGAGTTTTCACAAAACTTTTGATAGGTCATAGAGACACATCAAAGGTTTTGATTGGAGGGGGTCTGAGCGCTGAGACTCCTACTGATCCCTGGAAGGAGAGAAAAGTGTTTTCATATTGTGTTTTCTCTCGTTGCTGCAGGAGATGAAACTAAGATGGAACCATAGACCTTCTATTGAGTCTGTCTCCTGCAGCGAGGAGTGTGCTTGAGACTAGAGGGTATATTAGATTGGCAGACGTTCTGCCCGACGATCGCTAAGTGTGATTGCACAATGAACGAGCATCGGGCAAACCAGATCTTTCAGCATGCTGAAAGATCAGGATTTGCCGGCGGCAGATAGTGCTGACTAATTACTATCTGCCGCTGCCAAACCACTGTAGAGCATGGGGACGAGCGATGGCATTAGCGATCACACTTCCCCATGTTGAGAAGATCGCTGCATGCCGGGAGGGACAATCATCTGCGTGATCAGGGGGTGTCTAATACTCCCTTTAAAAAAATGTGGAGCACAAGACCATAGGGTGAAACTCAAAAAACAAAAGACAATTTGTGGTTGTAAATATGCTCATCTTGGGAAGTTGTGAAAAGTTACATCTACGGTAAAGGCTTGTACACTGATTTCAGCACAGACATTGAGGCTGGGCTTGGTCAGCCACGTCAGCTGAACCCAGACATACTGTATCCCCTTCTTCATCCAGGCCGCCCCCCTGATATGAGCATCAGACTATTTCATGCTCCAGTACTCTCCTTTACCCTGTGCTCAGGACAAAGGCATTTTCTGAAGATCCGGTGAAAGGGCTCTCCATGGGGAAAGCTAGGCGGAGACTTCCACCTAGAAGTGAGCCTGGTGACGTCATCAGCACTAATGAGCAGGCTTTAGCGTTAAAGCCCGCCCATCAGAGCTGGTGACGTAACCGGCAACATTGCTAGGAGGAAGCCTCCGCCTAGCAGTGTAAAAATATAAACAAAAAAAACCCCTTGCCCTGCGCATGGGAGCACTCCAACCTCTTCAACGTTTACCAGCATGCTGTCTAAAGGTGAGGGTGCTGAGATCCCCCCAAACTGGATATTGATGGCAAGTCTTAAGAATGGAAAATACATACAATGCAACGGCACACTGCCAACCAGATAAAGCACAAAATGCCATAGAGATATGAAGTATTCTGAAGCTAATGCTATGCTTGTTTAGTAAATTAGAGATTCTTGGCAAATATATTTTGTACAAAATTATCTGAGCCTGTCCACCAAAACGTCAAGGTGATCTCTGTAGGACGGGAACCTAACACTATTTCCTACCTGTTATGTGCCAACCTTGGCTTCCGTATAATCAGGGGGTGTTGGTTCCACATGCATGCTGGGTCCCCTCTGCCTTCTGCCATTTCTGGTGCTTCAAAGGCCTCCACTAATACAGGGATGCAGGTACCAACATGCATGCCGAGTCCACTCGGCTTTATAGTTACACTAGCTCCAGAACACCTCATATCACTATGGCATTTTGTGCTTTATCTGGTTAGCAGTGTGCAATTGCACTGCATGTATTTTCCTCTCCTTGTGCATTTAGCCATAGCAACGTGCACCTGCGCACTGGGATGTGCTGACTGAAATCCCCTTTTTTTCTTTGTAAGTCTTAAGAATAGGTCATCAGTATTCTGAAGCTGGGATACTCCTTTAAATGGTCCATAGCAAGGGACTACATGCTGCTATGTTGTCAGTACCAGTGCGTGCTTGTGTGGTACCGAGGAGAAAGTAAGCAAGAAGCAGAGGAAGGGAAGAGGGGAGTAAATAACACTGAGGCTTGTGCAGCATGCGGCTTTATTATCCCGGACATTTCTAAGGTCACTCTAAGATCCAAGTTCACACGGGGAAGATGTTTCCTTTTCCCCAAGCATTAAAAAAACAGTACAGTGAAGTATAAAATACTGAGGTGATGGGATTCCTGCAGAGCGGCGGGTACAGGGATACGTAATGTGCTGTTATGATGCGGTCGAGCTGGTCGTCGCGCTGTCTCCTTCATTGGACTGTGTGGCTTTGGTTTTCTCAAGTACGTCCTGGATATCCTGTAAAAATAAGGAATGTTCTTTTGTGTTACTGCATTAAGAAAGAGCTTATACATTCTTAGTCTCCTGTAAGGGGCTTCCCAGGATGAGAAAAACATGGCTGCTCTGCACCGATGAGGGGCAATCACCCCAAAACAGCTCTCTGCAGATGAGATACTGGCTTGGCTACAATCCTAAGTCGAGCACTGACTTATAGGATCGCTACCTTACATCTGGTGGCATCAGAGGCTCAGCTTTCTTTTCTTTTTGGAACGAGAGCTAATTTGCATACCTTGCATACTCCTGAATCCTACTAGGTGCTCACTACAAGGAGAAATAATACTCCTAGTTGTTTTTTTACAGATTGTGTGTGGTATTGCAGCTCAGTCCAATACATTTCAATAGAGCTGAGCAACCTAAGCAGTGTGGCAATGCTTTTTTTTAGATTAAAAAAGCAGCCATGCTTTTCTAATCCTGGATAACCCCTTACAGAAGAGTAATACTGTATTTTTCGCTTTATAAGACGCACTTTTTTCTCCTAAAAGTAGGGGGAAATGTGCGTCTTATAAAGCGAATACTAGTGAACGCTTCCATTATGGAAGCGCTCACTAGTATGTATTAGGTGCCGGGAGCGGGGAAACATACTCACCCTCCTGCGCTGCAGCTCCACTCCAGGTCCGGCGCTCCTCTGTCTTATCCTTCTGATGTTGCACTGTCCTGACCGCGTACAGCATCAGGATGTAGTGCACGCACTAGGACTTGATGCTACACGCAGTCAGGTGACAGTGCAGCGCCGGCAGAAGACAAGGGAGCGTTGGACCCGGAGAGGAGCCGCGGCGCAGGAGAGGTAAGAGAGTTTTTTATTTTATTCTTATGGGGCTGAGTGCGCTGATCTGAGGTCTGATGGGGGCTGATCTGAGGTCTGATGGGGGCTGATCTGAGGTCTGATGGGGGCACAGTGGGCTGATCTGAGGTCTGATGGGGGCTTAGTGGGCTGATCTGAGGTCTGATGGGGGCTGATCTGAGGTCTGATGGGGGCACAGTGGGCTGATCTGAGGTCTGATGGGGGCTGATCTGAGGTCTGATGGGGGCACAGTGGGCTGATCTGAGGTCTGATGGGGGCACAATGGGCTGATCTGAGGTCTGATGGGGGCTTAGTGGGCTGATCTGAGGTCTGATGGGGGCTTACTGGGCTGATCAGAGGTCTTATGGGGGCTTAGTGGGCTGATCAGAGGTCTTATGGGGGCTTAGTGGGCTGATCTGAGGTCTTATGGGGGCTTAGTGGGCTGATCAGAGGTCTTATGGGGGCTTAGTGGGCTGATCTGAGGTCTGATGGGGGTCTGACATGAAGGGCTGATATGGGGGTCTGATGTGATGTCCTGAAATTTATGGGGGGTCTGATGTGAGGATCTGATATAAGATCTGATGAAAAATGTTTTTTTTCTTATTTTCCTACTCTAAAATCTGGGGTGCGTCTTATCATCGGGTGCATCTTATAAAGCGAAGAATACGGTAAGTAGGGTGGGCAAACCCAAACTTTACAGGTTCGTGTTCAGGTGGTGAGGGAATTCTGTTATGGATTCAGTTACAATGGAATTTGCAAAATGGAAGCCTTTGGCATAACGGATCCGGTACGCTGCCCATAGACTTCTATTATGACAGATCAAAACAGAATGCCTCTTAAAGGATTCCACTTTACATTCCCTCTACGAATTCTGTTATATTCCGTTATAACCGAATCCATAACGGAATTCCCTCACCACCCGAACACCGAACCTGTAAAGTTTAGGTTCGCTCATCCCTAGTAATAAGGCAATTAGACAGGTACTGTCTTCATGAGAACCCCCTAACAATCTGGAATTACACAGACAATCCATTGATGTGAATGGACTCTGTGTAATACTTCATTTTACCTCTGGGGGTGCTGCAGGGAAATAGAAGACTTACTGCCAGGTTTCCCCACAGATCACAGCTGATCGCTGGAGGTCCCTGCAGGAGGACACTTTGTGATCTGCTTGTTGTCAAGAAAGGATTGTCCAAAGTGTAAGGGGTTAAGCAGAGGTAATAATGTACTCACCGGGAGTTTATAAAGCTGACAATCTTCCACAAGTTCATGAAATATGGGATGTCTGAGGAGAGCAGGGAGGGACACACGACCTGAAGCATCCGGCCTCATTTCATTGAATATGTTCTTGATTATCTGGAAAAGAAAGGAAATGATGAAATGTATAAAAACATATACCGTAATATCACATGTCATGAGGTGATGTTCCTGCTGTGGTTCCATCTGCGGTAATGTCTGCATGACCTGGATTTGCAAGGAAGCTATGTAGTAGAACAGTGAATGTGTTTCTGGGGTACCCCGGTACAGCAGGACATCTGAAAGCCTCACTATAAGAGTGACTTCTCTAACCTTGTGATAATTATTCGTTTCCCTCTCCATCTGACGAAACCTATGAGTATCCTCATCATCTCCGGCGCCATGTTGAAAGACTCGCAGGACTTCCTGCAGCGTGATTGACTGATCTGTGCTTGTGGTGACATCTTCTCCGTCATTCTCTATAATTCTCTCCTTATTCTCTTCTAGGGCATCCATGGCTGGAAGAGACTGAAAATGATCTGGATGAGAAGAGGACACTCTTAAGTGTATATTAAAGTGGAGCTCCAACCTCAGAGCCACTCCTGTCATCCATAATAACGCACAGATTAGCTCATAGAGGGTCACATTTCCACAGCCTGTAGTGTGGAGGTTTTTAAAGGGGTTGTCCACGCCTTGACATCAATATCTGACCAGCTGGGGTCCAAAACCCTGTACCCCTAACTCTACACCTCCGTCCATTGTGCGGCTTGTGGAGCTGGTTACTGTGGCGCTGCTCCCATTGAAATGAATGGTGGAAGCGATATGGTTACAAGCTCCATGCACTACACAATGGACAGGGCTCTGTAGTACCGGCGCCGACTTCTGGTGCTGGAGGTGCTCTGAGGCAGTTGATTGTGGGGGCGTCAGACCCCTGCGGATTAGATAATGATGGCCTATCCTGATTAAAGGCCATCGATCGTAAAGAAGTGGTCATCCCCTTTAACCCCCTAACTGTTTTTCCAGAGTGGAGCTCCAGCCATGGTAAAAGTAGCTAACTGGAGGGGGGAAGGCTTCTTTAGATGCTGATACCTCCTGAATGATAGCAGCTAGAATGCAACTGATCTTGTTTGAAAGCAGACATTACAGGCTTTCAGACAATACCAGCAATATGACAGGATGCTGCGAATGCAGCTGAAAGTGAAATTAAAAACAGGTTTTATCCGTGATTATTCCCGACTTGATTTCTAACAGTGATTTCTCCTCTGTTGCTTGGACTGGTCTTGTAGCTGGTCTTGTATGAAAGCCTGGACTGTCAGCTGTCAAACAAGACCAGTTGCATGTTTCTAGCTACTACCATTCAGGAGATAGCAGCATCTAAAGCAGCCCTCCCCCTTCCAGGTAGCTACTCTTCACACTGCCCGAGCTGGACTCGGGCAAAACAGTTAGGTGGTTAATGTGAGTCTATATTATTTCACATATCTAATGGGGAGGTTTGGAGGGGAACGCCCCACTGTGGCAGATACCTTTACCAGCAGATGATCATCAGACGCCTGCCTGACCGGTCTCCCAACTGTGACACTTAATGCTCGGTAGAATCCTTCCATGGGAATCGGGTGAGAAGCAAAATAGAGCAACATGTCTGTGTAGTCAAGACGAGGAGGCGCCGTGCTCTCCGCAAACAAGTCAAAGAAAAACTAAAAAGGGTCAAAAGCAAAGAAAACAATTATAATCCAGTAAAACAAAGTCTATCTGCAATATTTATTTTACTCGCTTATATTCCGCAGTGTTTTACAGACATTATCATGTCCCCAATGAGGCTCACAATCTAAGTTCCAGGGAGACAGGGAGTCTGTCACTACATTCTCACGCATTAAATTAAAATTAATTAAATAAGTAAAAGCCCTCGTGCCCTGTAAGGGACAATCTCAGCATCAAGGGGTGTCCATTTTCATAGCCATGTGGAAATTAGCTGAGAAGAGCCCAAGGGGTGGTACCCAGGCACTCCCATCTACATGGAGCCCTGCTCCTCCCCTCAGCGTCTTCTCTTTACCTCCTTCAGCTTTCTACGTTGATAAGTCCCTAGGTGAAATCCTGCGCAGGCGCACTGCTGGACTCCTCTGAGCCTGAGCTGTAAATCTGATGACGCCTGATGACACCTCTGCCCACAGAGGGGTACTGACTGAGTGCGCAGGTGCAAGCTGAGTCCAGCAGTGTGCCTGCGCAGCAGGATTTCATCTAAGGACTTACTGATGAAGAAAGGAGGTATGTTTGTGATGCTGTGATTGTCACCTCACCCTTTAAACATTTCTCCTATCAACAGGAAAGAGGTTAAAGGGGTTGTCCGGGTTCAGAGCTGAACCCGGACATGCCCAGGTTTTGACTCCCGCAGCCCTCCTGAACAGGGCATCGGAGCATCTCATGCTCCGATGCCCTCCCTTGCCCTGCGCTGGATCGCGCAGGGCAAGGGCTCTTTTGTTTATAAACATTCACTGCCGGGCGGAGACTTCCGCCCGGCTCACTGCCGGGCGGAGACTTCCGCCCGGCAGCGAGTTCGGTGACGTCACCGGCCGTAATGGGCCGGCTTTAGCGCTGCCCTAGCCGTTTGAGTGGCTAGGGCAGCGCTAAAGCCCGCCCATCAGCGACGATGACGTCACCGGGCTCACTGCCGGGCGGAAGCCTCCGCCTGGCAGAGCCCGGTACGTCACCGGAACTGGGCTAAATTCCTTTGCCCTGCGCTAATTAGCGCAGGGCAAAGGAGGGCATCGGAGCATAGGATGCTCCGATGCCCTGTTCAGGCGGGCTGCCTGGGTGAATTGAAGGGTATGTCCGGGTTCAGCTCTGAACCCGGACAACCCCTTTAAGTGTCTGATTGTTGGGGGTCCAACCACTGGGACCTATATTGATCAAGATAATGGGGGTCCTGCACCCCACTTATGAAGTGAATGACAGTCGAGCTGTCAATTAATTCAAAGTCTATGGGACTGCAAATACTGGTGAGTACAGCACTTGGCTATATCCAGAAGTCCTTAAAAAATGAATGGAGCTGCAGCCGCTCGATCAATGATCAGTTTATACAGGAGACACAGCACCCTGTTCTTGTTATAGTTTGGACCCCCACCAATCAGATGTTTATCACCTACTCTTTAATCAATACATAATGAAAAGTTCTAAAACTTTCTCATGTATTTTGTATTTCAGTTCTAGATAATTTTCTAAACAGCCCAGACTCCAGACTGATACATTGTAACAAACTAGTACAGTTGTATCCAGTCTAGACAATGCTCTGTGAGCTAAACAGCCCGGACTCCAGACTGATACATTGTAACAAAGTAGCACAGTTGTATCCAGTCTAGACAATGCTCTGTGAGCTAAACAGCCCGGACTCCAGACTGATACATTGTAACAAACTAGCACAGTTGTATCCAGTCTAGACAATGCTCTGTGAGCTAAACAGCCCGGACTCCAGACTGATACATTGTAACAAACTAGTACAGTTGTATCCAGTCTAGACAATGCTCTGTGAGCTAAACAGCCCAGACTCCAGACTGATACATTGTAACAAAGTAGCACAGTTGTTATCCAGTCTAGACAATGCTCTGTGAGCTAAACAAGCCCGGACTCCAGACTGATACATTGTAACAAACTAGCACAGTTGTATCCAGTCTAGACAATGCTCTGTGAGCTAAACAGCCCGGACTCCAGACTGATACATTGTAACAAACTAGTACAGTTTATCCAGTCTAGACAATGCTCTGTGAGCTAAACAGCCCCGGACTCCAGACTGATTACATTGTAACAAACTAGTACAGTTTGTATCCAGTCTAGACAATGCTCTGTGAGCTAAACAGCCGGACTCCAGACTGATACATTGTAACAAACTAGTACAGTTGTATCCAGTCTAGACAATGCCTCTGTGAGCTAAACAGCCTGGACTCCCAGACTGATACATTGTAACAACTAGTACAGTTGTATCCAGTCTAGACAATGCTCTGTGAGCTAAACAGCCCAGACTCCAGAACTGATACATTGTAACAAAGTAGCACAGTTTGTATCCAGTCTAGACAATGCTCTGTGAGCTAAACAGCCCGGACTCCAGACTGATACATTGTAACAAACTAGCACAGTTGTATCCAGTCTAGACAATGCTCTGTGAGCTAAACAGCCCGGACTCCAGACTGATACATTGTAACAAACTAGCACAGTTGTATCCAGTCTAGACAATGCTCTGTGAGCTAAACAGCCCGGACTCCAGACTGATACATTGTAACAAACTAGCACAGTTGTATCCAGTCTAGACAATGCTCTGTGAGCTAAACAGCCTGGACTCCAGACTGATACATTGTAACAAACTAGTACAGTTGTATCCAGTCTAGACAATGCTCTGTGAGCTAAACAGCCCGGACTCCAGACTGATACATTGTAACAAACTAGTACAGTTGTATCCAGTCTAGACAATGCTCTGTGAGCTAAACAGCCCGGACTCCAGACTGATACATTTCTTTTGTGTTTCTGTGCAAGTCTCCGCCCCTCAGGCCCTTAACTAGGCATAGCATAGTGTATCAGTTCTGCCTGGAGTGTTCCTTTAAAAGGGTTGTGCCATCTGGGACATTGTGATGTGCCCTCGTTCACTTTGGGGGCCCTGTGCTACAGACAGGTGCAGGTTCCAGGGATGGGCCCCACACATTTCTGACATTGGAGGCATATCCCAGTAAATTGAGACAATCCCTGTAACCAATTATTACACTGCAGTAATATACCCTTATGAGATGCTCCAGTCTGTTGAATGGAGGACGTTCTGTGGGGTCTTCAGGTTCAGTTTCTTCTGTTTTTCCTGTAAACCACAGCTCCACCTGACAGGAGAGAGGACACCAGTATATATGACAATGACTGCAGATATCACGTGCGGTTATCCCTGTATCTGCAGTCACAATATTCCTGGAGGTCATTTGAAACAGTCAACGGGTTTCCACCATTGTCATCAGAAAAACTCCCATAATGAAGAGGGGAAGTTGATTTTTCATACATGAGATGATTGATCGGTGTCTGATGTGAAAATGACATATCTCAGAATACAAATCACCATCAGAGGCCTGAGGCATGTAGAGACATTTTACATCTGAAGCCTAATGAATACTGAGTGCAGCTCTGGAGTATAATACAAGAGGTAACTCAGGATCAGTACAGGATAAGTAATGTATGTACACAGTGACTGCACCAGCAGAATAGTGAGTGCAGCTCTGGAGTATAATACAGGAGGTAACTCAGGATCAGTACAGGATAAGTAATGTATGTACACGGTGACTGCACCAGCAGAATAGTGAGTGCAGCTCTGGAGTATAATACAGGATGTAACTCAGGATCAGTACAGGATAAGTAATGTATGTACACAGTGACTGCACCAGCAGAATAGTGAGTGCAGCTCTGGAGTATAATACAGGAGGTAACTCAGGATCAGTACAGGATAAGTAATGTATGTACACAGTGACTCCACCAGCAGAATAGTGTGTGCAGCTCTGGAGTATAATACAGGAGGTAACTCAGGATCAGTACAGGATAAGTAATGTATGTACACAGTGACTGCACCAGCAGAATAGTGAGTGCAGCCCTGGAGTATAATACAGGATGTAACTCAGGATCAGTACAGGATAAGTAATGTATGTACACAGTGACTGTACCAGCAGAATAGTGAGTGCAGCTCTGGAGTATAATACAGGATGTAACTCAGGATCAGTACAGGATAAGTAATGTATGTACACAGTGACTACACCAGCAGAATAGTGAGTGCAGCTCTGGAGTATAATACAGGATGTAACTCAGGATCAGTACAGGATCCTGAGTTACACCAGCAGAATAGTGTGTGCAGCTCTGGAGTATAATACAGGATGTAACTCAGGATCAGTACAAGATAAGTAATGTAATGTATGTACACAGTGACTCCACCAGCAGAATAGTGTGTGCAGCTCTGGAGTATAATACAGGATGTAACTCAGGATCAGTACAGGATAAGTAATGTATGTACACAGTGACTGCACCAGCAGAATAGTGAGTGCAGCTCTGGAGTATAATACAGGAGGTAACTCAGGATTAGTACAGGATAAGTAATGTATGTACACAGTGACTGCACCAGCAGAATAGTGAGTGCAGCTCTGGAGTATAATACAGGATGTAACTCAGGATCAGTACAGGATAAGTAATGTATGTACACAGTGACTGCACCAGCAGAATAGTGAGTGCAGCTCTGGAGTATAATACAGGAGGTAACTCAGGATTAGTACAGGATAAGTAATGTATGTACACAGTGACTGCACCAGCAGAATAGTGAGTGCAGCTCTGGAGTATAATACAGGATGTAACTCAGGATCAGTATAGGATGAGTAATGTATGTACACAGTGACTGCACCAGCAGAATAGTGAGTGCAGCTCTGGAGTATAATACAGGATATAACTCAGGATCAGTACAGGATAAGTAATGTATGTACACAGTGACTGCACCAGCAGAATAGTGAGTGCAGCTCTGGAGTATAATACAGGATGTAACTCAGGATCAGTATAGGATGAGTGGTGTGATGTATCTGCAAATTGACACAATTTGTAATTTTTTAATATATAAGGCTTTCTTTACATCTCTGCTATGACTTTTGATAATAATCAGATATATATTTAGGGTCCACACTGGTTTTGACTTGCAGCACGTTTACCTGCACTTCTGCGAAAAACAAAAATAGACTGTGAAACCATGATGAATTGTGTCAAGTGACAAACTCAGCCGTGCTACGTCTATACACTCAAAGGATGCTTTTATATATTTTATTAATCACCTGATTGAACTGCTCTTCATGGACTGTGCCACATGCACTCTCATCCACAGACTTAAATCTTTGCAGGGTCTCCAGGAGTTGGGGCAGAGATGGGTACGGCCAGGGAGACGAAACACATAGCAAGAACTTTCGCCAATTAACGCAATCCGAGCCGTCTGAGAGTGCAGAGGTAACTTCCTGGATCTAGAATACAAATGGAAAAACATTCAGATGGTGGATTGAGTATTACATCAAGTTACATAGGAAATTGCTTAAAGGAAATATCCACCCTTGAGCACAGTTTAGCCTTTTTATCTTTTGGCCAACATTCTAGCCTGATTAATTTCTTTATAGGGGTTGGTGCTCTGTATTTTTGATGCAGAGCTCCAAACCCCCCGAACAGATGTAGAGTAACATTATACAATTACCATTAGGGACCTCAGGAGATTACTGCATACAGATTGTTAGGTAATGTGAATTCAAAGCATTTCAGAATGAATAGGCTTATGTAGGCTAAGTGAATAAATATATTTACTTAATCACATACGGAATAATAAAAAGTAAATACATCACTGGCCTAAATATGCAACATGCAATATGGGGTGAGACTCCGTCGATCATGCTATAAGACATGGCTGTCTACCATGTTATAACACATGCCCGACACCCCAGGGTGTACAAGAGGTAAGGCAAATCAATACTTACATCCTACCTAGGATGAAGTTATAGCTGGAGTCCCTGATGTATCACACTTACTGTCCTTTACTGCTCTAATCTCTAATGCTATGGCCAGGACTCACACACAGCATTAGGGTACCATCATTTCTAAACATTTAACACAAGTGCCGTTATGATCATTGTAGACACGTGGGCACCTTCTCCTGCTAGTGTCATAAATTAACCCTTAAGTCTTAAATCTTTACACTGCTCTGTTTTCCGACTTATCAGAAACCCCCCTCAACATCACAGGAGCTCTGATGTCCACAATCTACAAGTTGTTACTACTCAAAGCCTTACATATTTTCATTCAAATCTGCTCAGTTCTACAATTTCAAAAATAATGTTGCTAGATTCTACCAAGCCTACTACAGCCCCACTCACAGCTCATAGCAGATTTGCACAACACGTGCAGCCCCTAATAATCTGCCTGCAGATTATTAGATTTCCGCAAATGCCTGTCTTACCATTTGGAGTGGCGGGTCCATAGTACCTTCTCTCTATGTAACACCCTAGCAACAATAAGCATACCCATAATTCAAATTCCACTTCTGACACCAACGTGAATTCACAGGAATAATCCTACTCATATATGTATGTACAATATAAGATATAACTTTTATTGCTATATATTAAAATCAATCAAAAAGGAAGGCATCAGCCCAAACACAAAAACAAAAAAACACACCACTAACTCTTCTGTGGGTAATCTCCAATCCGTAGTAGGCGGGATCTTGGATCGGGTCGGATGTATTTGTGGGATGAATCAGAAAGATCACCCGAGCTCCTTTTTCCTAATCACCACGTGGCACGCCGAGGAAATCGAGTCGGCAGCGCCTGCAATGCTCGTGCTTCTCCCTTCATTATAAGGGATTGAAGCAGCGCTGCGGCGCTTGTATACTAAGAGGAAGTTAGAACCAGCATCCCATATCACCCGGGCACGCAAGTATAAGGCTTCTCTAACGGAAGCTATCGAGATTGTTAGAGCTATTGTTGCTCAACTATCACTGTGTATGGATTATGTATGGACAGTGTATACAGCTATCATTTATAATACACTGAGTAGGGTTTGACCTATACTTGTGATGATGGACTGTGTGGGTGCCTTTATTCCTCTTTAGTGATCATGCAGTTTTTTATGATACATATGGTAACAACTTAGTATCTGATTTATATATATTATTAATACATCAACACTAGATATAGAAGGAGGTAAAAATTGACCATAATTATATGATATACGATATTTAGAGCTAGTAGTATGGGAGATCTTACCTTGTGCGGTTTGTGTAAGTCCCCTGAGGAGCCTAAAAATAATGGCGAAACGCGTTGGGACCTGTTTAATAGCTCAATCATTATAATCTCAGTAATTGAATGTTATATTGAGTCATCTTGTATATATTGTCGTTAGTCTTTATCATTTGTCATCTAGTGGACAAGATACTTTTGGAGCAAAGATATACATCACACAAATGGTCAATAAATGGAGTACTGCGATTAATTGCTGCAATATCGATTCTTTATAACGACCATTATCTATTGACCATTGTGATATGTTCATATTTGCACATATTTGTATATAATTTTTAGTTTGGCTCTTCCTTGTGTGAGAGTGGTGTGGTATACATAGAAACAGGTTGGTGATGGTCTTTACTATCTCAGGGCCTTCACAGGGACATCAGGAGGTACGAGATACGGGATCGCCCCTATCGGGGCGGCCATTCCGTTTGTAGGTAGGGCTCCTTTAGATAAGGGTTATTGTTAGGGTGATCTTTCTGATTCATCCCACAAATACATCCGACCCGATCAAAGATCCCGCCTACTACGGATTGGAGATTACCCACAGAGTTAGTGAGTGTGTTTTTTTGTTTTTGTGTTTGGGCTGATGCCTTCCTTTTTTATTGATTTTAATATATAGCAATAAAAGTTATATCTTATATTGTACATACATGATATGAGTAGGATTATTCCTGTGATTTCATAAGTTTATATCCGTCTCATTGAGTATCGGACTTGCTGGTGTCCTATGGACCAGTCCCTGTGATTTACCAACGTGAATTCAAAAGATTTGAGAATGAATAAGCTTACCCAGGCTAAGTGAATAAATATATTTACTAAGAGTGATTAAACATTAGATAACATAGACAAATAAAATACAGAATAATTAAAAGTAAATACATCATTAGCCTAAATGGGGTGAGACGCTGTTGATCATACTATAACACATGGCTCTCTACCACGTTACAACACATGATAGACACCCCAGAGTGTACAATACTTACATCCTACCTAGAATAAACTTACGCAGGCTAAGTGAATAAATATATTTACTAAGTGTGATTAAGCTTATTCATTCTCAAATTTTTTGAATTTACTTTTTGAAACACAGATATATACAGCCACCACTAGAGGGAGCTCAGGAGATTACTACATACAGATATATACAGCCACCACTAGAGGGAGCTCAGGAGATTACTACATACAGATATATACAGCCACCACTAGAGAAAGCTCAGAAGATTACTGCATACAGATATATACAGCCACCACTAAAGGGAGCTCGGGAGATTACTACATACAGATATATACAGTCACCACTAGAAGGAGCTCAGGAGATTACTACATACAGATATATATAGCCACCACTAGAGGGAGCTCACGAGATTACTGCATACAGATATATACAGCCACCACTAAAGGGAGCTCAGGAGATTACTGCATATAGATATATACAGTCACCACTAGAAGGAGCTCAGGAGATTACTACATACAGATATATACAGCCACCACTAGAGGGAGCTCACGAGATTACTGCATACAGATATATACAGCCACCACTAAAGGGAGCTCAGGAGATTACTGCATATAGATATATACAGCCACCACTAGAGGGAGCTCAGGAGATTACTACATACAGATATATACAGCCACCACTAGAGGGAGCTCAGGAGATTACTGCATACAGATATATACAGCCACCACTAGAGAGAGCCCATGACCTTACTGCATACTATTTATCCGTTGATCTAAATCAGCTGTAGGCTGTCCAGGCATGCTTGGAGTTGTAGTTTTGCAACAGCTGGAGGGCCACAGGTTGATCATTCCTGATCTAAATAATGACAAAGTATTTGGTAAGCGCAAGAGATCCCCCTAGTGGTAGCTGCAGGCAAAGCAATTTTTCTAAATGTATTAAGAATGATCAGAAAAAATATAATCATCCAAAATAGCACAGTGTTAAAAAATGGGCATTCCTTTTAGGGCCATTTTGGGCATGACTTTCAATGCAGAATACATACAGAATGTAACTACATTCAGCAGTGTAGTATGGGAAACCAGCTGCCAGTGTTACCTGCATACAGTACATATTGTTGAATTATGGCCATTTTGGGACACCGTTCAACCTACGGTCTACAGTTCAGAAGTTATTATCACCTTCTCCAGGGAACTTTGAAAATTGCTGTCGATGTAAACTCACCTCACACAGTGACCTATGCATCCAAAAGTCTGGGAGAGCGTCATCCCCAAACGCCACTGATGTAAGATCCATCAAAATGTCTGAGAATAACTTACTTGACATCAGACCTATAAAACATGAAATATAATGTGAGTTCATAAAATAGGATCTTACTTTACAATCCAATGACTGACCACAGGTTCTCAATGGGATTGAGATCTGGGGAGTTTCCTGGCCATGGACCCAAAATTTCAATGTTTTGTTCATGTAACCACTTAGTTGACACTTTTGCCTTGTGATGTGGTCTCCATCACGCTACAAAAAGCAATGTTCATCACTTTACTCCTGGATGGTTGGGAGAAGTTTTCCTGGATGGTTGGGAGAAGTTGTCCTGGACGGTCGGGAGAAGTTGTCCTGGACGGTCGGAAGAAGTTGTCCTGGACGGTCGGAAGAAGTTGTCCTGGACGGTTGGGAGAAGTTGCCCTGGACGGTTGGGAGAAGTTGTCCTGGACGGTCGGGAGAAGTTGTCCTGGACGGTCGGGAGAAGTTGTCCTGGACGGTCGGGAGAAGTTGTCCTGGACGGTCGGGAGAAGTTGTCCTGGACGGTCAGGAGAAGTTGTCCTGGACGGTCGGGAGAAGTTGTCCAGGACGGTCGGGAGAAGTTGTCCTGATTGGTCGGGAGAAGTTGTCCTGATTGGTCGGGAGGAGTTGTCCTGATTGGTCGGGAGAAGTTGCCTGATTGGTCGGGAGAAGTTGTCCTGATTGGTCGGGAGAAGTTGTCCTGATTGGTCTGGAGAAGTTGTCCTGGACGGTCGGGAGAAGTTGTCCTAGATGGTTGGGAGAAGTTGTCCTGGATGGTTGGGAGAAGTTGTCCTGGATGGTTGGGAGAAGTTGCTCCTGAATGGTTGGGAGAAGTTGTCCTGGACGGTTGGGAGAAGTTGTCCTGGACGGTTGGAAGAAGTTACTCTTGGGGGAGGTTTCGATCCCATGTTTTATCTATGGAAGTGTTCTTAGCCAAAATTGGGAGTGAGCCCACTTCCTTCAATGAGACACTTGCTCAGGATTGGCAGCAGGCAGGTATGAGAATTTGGCTGCATAATATGATGGGGCTTTTCTGGTTGGCATACATTGAAAGGGGGACATCTGTAGTTGGCACAGTTGGGGCATCTGAGGCTGGTGCATTTTTTAACTGAGGCCACATGAGGTTGGTGCATTTTGTAACAGGGAGCCCATGAAGCTGGTGCATTTTATAACTGCAACGTCTGACTGTGGCCTATTTTGTCACTGGGGTCTCTAAGGCTGGTGCATTTTGTCACTGGGGTTGCTGAGGCTAGTGCGTTTTGTAACTGAGGTCATGTGAGGTTGGTGCATTTTGTTGCTGAGGTCTCTAGGTGTGGCACATTTTGTTAGTGGGGACTCTGAGGTTGCTGCATTTTGTAACTGGGGACATCTGACGTTGGTGCATTCTGTCACTGGGGCACCTGAGGCTGCTGCATTTTATAACTGTGGCCCTCTGAGGCTAGTGAATTTTTGACCCGGGGGCCTCTGAGGCTGACACATTTTGTCACTGGGGCCATCTGAGGCTCATGCATTTTGTCACTGGGGCCATCTGAGGCTGACACATTGTCACCGTCTGAGGCTGGTGCAGGTTATAAAGGATGGTGGATTGCTTATCCCTCACTTGTCTCCAACGCAACAAAAAGTGGCTTGCACACCGCACCAGAACTATCCGCCATCCCCTGCCCTAATGAATACACTGTGCATTTAATAACTTTAGACATAACTCACCATCAGGAGCCACTTGCAAAAACTGCTTGTGCAGTCGTTGGAGTTGAGAGACAGTGAGGGTGGCCCCCGTAGAGCTCTCCACCGGCGGGGGTCTCGGTGGCGGTGCAGGATCGGGGATGACTTTTATATCTGAGTTTATGTAGAAGTCGCTTTGTTCCAGGACAAGTTCATTCTGTATCTTTGTGCTGGTTTCAATGCAGTGATGAGCGATCTGAACCAGCTTCTCGATGCTGAGAATACAGAGGAGTCCAGTATTAGAGATCAGAAGGCAAAAGGACAGAAGGGTTTAGAGACTAAAACTGATAGCGTGCTGGGGAGGGGGGAGCTAATGCTTTTTTATGTCATGTGTATGTATATGTGTTATAGGAATGATGTCATCAGAAGATACTAGACAACGGTAAACATTGCCTAGGATAAAGCTGCCTTCAAGGCAATGATTGGTTGACAATGGTATACTGTATATTTGAGATGTTGCTTAGCAACAAGCTGTGTACTCATCAGGTGACTACTCTGGATCCATTAACACCAGTAAGCAGTACAGAGTCCACTATAACTATAACCCTATAAATGTGTCCAATTGACTCAACGTGAAATGTTCTACCTTGACATCTCCGCTAGAAATCGTGCTCCCAGCCACATGTCCATGTCTTTATAAGCCTGCTCCGATCTCGTCACAATCTCCTGGCACATTTCTAAGGCTTTGGCCTTTATCAGTTCCAGTCTGGAATTCACGGATGTCTCTGAACAGAGAAAGATACAATAAAAAAAAAGCATCAGTAAAAGCTCTAATAGCATAATGATCACATATAGGGTCAAAACTTCTCTAGTGGTCTAAGGTAGTGGAGAGTTTCCTGGCTTTGATAATCTAGGGTAGAAGAGGAGGGTTCATATGTGGTCTAGGGTAGAAGAGGAGGGTTCATATGTGGTCTAGGGTAGAAGAGGAGGGTTCATATGTGGTCTAGGGTAGAAGAGGAAGGTTCATATGTGGTCTAGGGTAGAAGAGGAGGGTTCATATGTGGTCTAGGGTAGAAGAGGTGGGTTCATATGTGGTCTAGGGTAGAAGAGGAAGGTTCATAAGTGGTCTAGGGTAGAAGAGGAAGGTTCATATATGGTCTAGGGTAGAAGAGGAAGGTTCATATGTGGTCTAGGGTAGAAGAGAAAGGTTCATATGTGGTCTAGGGTAGAAGAGGAAGGTTCATAAGTGGTCTAGGGTAGAAGAGGAAGGTTCATAAGTGGTCTAGGGTAGAAGAGGAAGGTTCATATATGGTCCTAGGGTAGAAGAGGAAGGTTCATATGTGGTCTAGGGTAGAAGAGGAAGGTTCATAAGTGGTCTAGGGTAGAAGATGAGGGTTCATATGTGGTCTAGGTAGAAGAGGGGGGTTCATATGTGGTCTAGGGTAGAAGAGGAAGGTTCATATGTGGTCTAGGGTAGAAGATGAGGGTTCATATGTGGTCTAGGGTAGAAGAGGGGGGTTCATATGTGGTCTAGGGTAGAAGAGAAAGGTTCATATGTGGTCTAGGGTAGAAGATGAGGGTTCATATGTGGTCTAGGGTAGAAGAGGGGGGTTCATATGTGGTCTAGGGTAGAAGAGGGGGGTTCATATGTGGTCCTAGGGTAGTAGAGGAAGGTTCAAATGTGGTCTAGGGTAGAAGAGGGGGGTTCATATGTGATCTAGGGTAGACGAGGAGGGTTCATATGTGGTCTAGGGTAGAAGAGGAAGGTTCATATATGGTCTAGGGTAGAAGAGGAAGGTTCATATATGGTCTAGGGTAGAAGAGGAGGGTTCATATGTGGTCTAGGGTAGAAGAGGAAGGTTCATATATGGTCTAGGGTAGAAGAGGAGGGTTCATATGTGGTCTAGAGTAGAAGAGGAGGGTTCATATGTGATCTAGGGTAGAAGAGGAGGGTCCATATGTGATCTAGGGTAGAAGAGGAGGGTTCATATGTGATCTAGGGTAGAAGAGGAGGGTTCATATGTGATCTAGGGTAGAAGAGGAGGGTTCATATGTGGTCTAGGGTAGAAGAGGAGGGTTCATATGTGGTCTAGGGTAGAAGAGGAAGGTTCATATATGGTCTAGGGTAGAAGAGGAGGGTTCATATGTGGTCTAGGGTAGAAGAGGAGGGTTCATATGTGATCTAGGGTAGAAGAGGAGGGTTCATATGTGATCTAGGGTAGAAGAGGAGGGTTCATATGTGGTCTAGGGTAGAAGAGGAGGGTTCATATGTGATCTAGGGTAGAAGAGGAGGCTTCATATGTGATCTAGGGTAGAAGAGGAGGGTTCATATGTGATCTAGGGTAGAAGAGGAGGGTTCATATGTGGTCTAGGGTAGAAGAGGAAGGTTCATATATGGTCTAGGGTAGAAGAGAAGGGTTCATATGTGGTCTAGGGTAGAAGAGGAAGGTTCATATGTGGTCTAGGGTAGAAGAGGAAGGTTCATATGTGGTCTAGGGTAGAAGAGGAGGGTTCATATGTGGTCTAGGGTAGAAGAGGAGGGTTCATACGTGGTGAAGAGTAGAAGATTAAGGTTCATATTTTATCCCCTGGTGGTCTGGAGTAGAATATGAAGGTTTATATTTTTCATTGGTGGTCTAGGGTAGAAGAAATATTTAATTCCCTGGTGGTTGAGGGGAGAAGAGGGTTCCTATTGTATTCCATGATGGTCTAGGGTAGAAGGGGAGGATCTATATATTGCTTCCTGTTGGTCTAAGAAAAAGTAAGTGGGTTCATATTTTACATCCTGGTGATCTATGGCAGAAGAAGATGGTTCATACTTTATGCCCTAATGAGTAGAGGAGGAGGGTTCATATTTTACTTTCTGGTGGTCTAGGGTAGAAAAGGATGGTTTATGTTTTATTCCCTGGTGGTTTAGGGTAGAAGAGGAGGGTGCATAGTTTATTCTCTGGTGATCTATAGTAAAAGGGAGACTAGGATATAAGACTAGTTAATACTATATTCCATGGTGGCCAGGGGTAGGTAGGTGAGGTTTGTATTTTATCCTTTATTTCCTTATGTCTACAATGGAAACTGGTTTATACCTGGTGGTCTAGGTTATAAGAGGGGTATTTATTTTAAATGGATGGTCTTGGGCAAAAAAGAGGGTTAATATGAGGTGGTCCGGTGGTCTACTCACCTCCACAGGCACAGTGATGTGTCCTGTGGCTTCCTGGATGCACTGGCCATACAGATCAGTGACAGACAGAGACAGAGAGGACAGCGTAGCATAGTTCATGAACGCCCTGACCGATCATTATGGAAGCAGTCAGGGTGGTCTACATAATGCAGCTATGGTCTATATAATCTATATAATGCATTTCATTGTGGCGAGCCAGCAACTACATCCCCTCCTTATAGCATGTGATCACAGGCGGCTCCTGCAGCAGGACCCCCAACACACACATTGTCACTAGGGGGTTTGCTGCATACAGCTCTGCTACATCTGTACAATAGCCCAGACTCCTCTGTGTACTGTAAGTGTGCAGTGTTTCTATCACCAACCTTCGCATTCAAGAGCGGCAAGATATTCCTGTCTCATCTTCACTTTACTTTCCTGTTTCTTCTGCTGCTCTGAGTTGTCCTCTGGTGCTGCGGGTGGAGGCGTGGGGGCTGCAGGCCCGGGCGACTTATCCCCTGAAATAAAAAGAAGATATAGTGTACAAAACCCCTCAAACCCCATAACTGTACATCTCATTGAAAAAAATGCCTATGCTTGCCTGAAAACGGACAAGAACGGAACATGTTCTATGTAATTTGTGCCTCAGCCGCGTGGACGTGCACTGCACATGTACAATATCCGTGTGCTGTCCACAGTTTTTGCAGCCACCTAGAAATGAATGGGTCCCTGTGCAATCTGCAAAAAATAGGGATCATACACAGACCGAAAATATGGTTGTGTGAATGTACCCTCAACTGCATGGCATCCTTAACAATGGGAAGCGTACTGCCTCCATAGCAGTGCCAGTCATAGTGCCTCCATAACAACGCCAGTCATAGTGCCTCCATAACATACTGCCTCCATAGCAGTGCCAGTCATAGTGCATCCATAACATACTGCCTCCATAGCAGTGCCAGTCATAGTGCATCCATAACATACTGCCTCCATAGCAGTGCCAATCATAGTGCATCCATAACAATGCCAGTCATAGTGCCTCCATAACATACTGCCTCCATAGCAGTGCCAGTCATAGTGCATCCATAACATACTGCCTCCATAGCAGTGCCAGTCATAGTGCCTCCATAACATACTGCCTCCATAGCAGTGCCAGTCATAGTGCATCCATAACATACTGCCTCCATAGCAGTGCCAGTCATAGTGCCTCCATAACATACTGCCTCCATAACAATGCCAGTCATAGTGCATCCATAACATACTGCCTCCATAGCAGTGCCAGTCATAGTGCCTCCATAACATACTGCCTCCATAGCAGTGCCAGTCATAGTGCATCCATAACAATGCCAGTCATAGTGCCTCCATAACATACTGCCTCCATAGCAGTGCCAGTCATAGTGCATCCATAACATACTGCCTCCATAGCAGTGCCAGTCATAGTGCCTCCATAACATACTGCCTCCATAACAATGCCAGTCATAGTGCATCCATAACATACTGCCTCCATAGCAGTGCCAGTCATAGTGCATCCATAACACACTGCCTCCATAACAATGCCAGTCATAGTGCCTCCATAACATACTGCCTCCATAGCAGTGCCAGTCATAGTGCATCCATAACAATATTAGTCAAAGTGCCTCTATAGCAGTGCCAGTCATACTGCCTCCATAACAATGCCAGTCATAGTGCATCCATAACATACTGCCTCCATAACAATGCCAGTCATAGTGCATCCATAACATACTGCCTCCATAACAATGCCAGTCATAGTGCCTCCATAACATACTGCCTCCATAGCAGTGCCAGTCATAGTGCTCCATAACATACTGCCTCCATAGCATTGCCAGTCATAGTGCATCCATAACAATGCCAGTCATAGTGCCTCCATAACATACTGCCTCCATAGCAGTGCCAGTCATAGTGCCTCCATAACATACTGCCTCCATAACAATGCCAGTCATAGTGCCTCCATAGCAGTGCCAGTCATAGTGCCTCCATAAACATACTGCCTCCATAGCAGTGCCAGTCATAGTGCATCCATAACATACTGCCTCCATAGCAGTGCCAGTCATAGTGCCTCCATAACATACTGCCTCCATAACAATGCCAGTCATAGTGCATCCATAACACACTGCCTCCATAACAATGCCAGTCATAGTGCCTCCATAACATACTGCCTCCATAGCAGTGCCAGTCATAGTGCATCCATAACAATATTAGTCAAAGTGCCTCTATAGCAGTGCCAGTCATACTGCCTCCATAACAATGCCAGTCATAGTGCATCCATAACATACTGCCTCCATAACAATGCCAGTCATAGTGCATCCATAACATACTGCCTCCATAACAATGCCAGTCATAGTGCCTCCATAACATACTGCCTCCATAGCAGTGCCAGTCATAGTGCTCCATAACATACTGCCTCCATAGCATTGCCAGTCATAGTGCATCCATAACAATGCCAGTCATAGTGCCTCCATAACATACTGCCTCCATAACATACTGCCTCCATAGCAGTGCCAGTCATAGTGCCTCCATAACATACTGCCTCCATAACATACTGCCTCCATAGCAGTGCCAGTCATAGTGCTCCATAACATACTGCCTCCATAGCATTGCCAGTCATAGTGCATCCATAACAATGCCAGTCATAGTGCCTCCATAACATACTGCCTCCATAACATACTGCCTCCATAGCAGTGCCAGTCATAGTGCCTCCATAACATACTGCCTCCATAACAATGCCAGTCATAGTGCCTCCATAGCAGTGCCAGTCATAGTGCCTCCATAACATACTGCCTCCATAGCAGTGCCAGTCATAGTCCCATCACCACTAAGGAGGGGGGGGAGGACTTACCTTTTTTCCTGTTGGGTGATTTCTTTTTTGCCCCTTTTTGGTTGCTTTGAGAAGTGGTCTGAGAGGCTTTAACTCTTTCCTTTTCCTTCAGCTCCAACAATTGGCGCTCCTTCTCTTCCTCCGCCTCCAGCGCCTGTTTTTCATTTGCTACCTGGGGGGCAAAAAAGTCAGTGTTTGATTTGCAGTAAAAGAAATGCACGAACAGGAACAAGACACAAGTCGCACAGGTTATAGACAGTATAGTATATATATAATACAGTGTACATACTGTATAACATGATCTATACATAAGGGCAGGTGCTCCGTGTCTCCTAACAAGATCGTGTCACTAAAATCTCAGGGTGGGAGAGATGTCCAATGAGTGGCTCCTCTGTCTCCATCTTCCCTCCCTCTTCTACCAAAGACTGGTAGGGGAGATATGCCAAGTGGAAATGCACCGGTAAGCCACCCAATGGCTTACTGCCCATTCCAAAATGTATTCATACCCCTTGAAATTTTCCATATTTTTTAAAGTTACACCCACAAACTTAAATGTATTTTATTGGGATTGTATGTGATAGACCAACACAAGGGGCAAATGTGATAATCCAGAATCTCTGGCTAGCCACAGCAGCTTCCCCAACAGGATCAGCCCTTTGCCAGGCATGCTGTAATGGGTCTGAAGCTCCATCTTACCATATTAGTAATGGCTGACAGCGCTGTCTGCCATGCGTCATGAATGAGCTTCTGATCGGCTTCGGAGAGCTGCCCTGCGACCTCCACGTTGGGGTCCTCCTTTCCCTTCACAGCTGCCCCTTTACTCTTCTGTTTCCCTGAGTTCACCTCTGGAGTCTGAGGTCTTCTGGGAACTAGAGGAATCCTACAATCAAGAAATATAATGGATAAAAAGTCTGTATAAGGGTTCATTTACACATCCGTATGTGTTTTGCGGATCCGCAAAACACGTTCACCGGCCATGTGTCGGCACTATAGAAATGCCTATTCTTGTCTGGCTCCTATTTTTTTGCAGGGCCGCGGACTGGAAGTGCAGATGTGGACGGCAAACTGTGTGCCATCCGAATCTTTTGCGGCCCCATTGGAAATGAACGGATCCGCACGCGTTCTGCAAAATTGTGGAACGGATGCGGACACATTTCCAGGACATGTGAATGGAGCCTAATCAGCACTAGTCACGTCGCTTTTGTGAACATGACGCATTTCGGCTCCTGATACATAGCTCAATAATAAACAATATGGACTGCACACAGTAGTTTGTTTGGGGTGCCATGAATGCAATGTGGATCGATGACACCCATATGTCTTGACGAGAAGCCCCTCTAAAGCTCATTATACTTAAAGGGAGTTTGTCTGGGAGGCAATTCACTGATAATATAACATCTTTCACTTAGCGATCTGTTGCTTCATTTTGGAGAAAAAGTACATTTTATACATATGCAAATAAGCAGTTAAGTGCACCAATGGTGGGCCCGAGCCTCTCTGTGCACTCTTTGCATTGATTGACAGGACCAGGCAAGATGACACTGGCCATGTCAATCAAAACGGAGAGGGAGGGGCTGGCAGAGGAAGAAGAGTGGCCGCCATACCGGTAGTAGTAGGTGGACGCAAAGCAGTTTAGGGTTCACTCCTCCCATCAGCTATACCCTTCAGTCAGGGCTGTTTCACACGAGGGTGTGCAGTGCGGGAATCCCGCTCCGTGGGTGAGCTTTATCCTCCTTTTTGGACACTGCTGGTCTTGCAGGTGCGCACAGCATTATACTGATTTATAATGCTGTGTGTCTCTGCATGACCTTACCACTACAGAATTATACTGACAGCTTTATGTCAGTATGCTCTTGTAGACCAGTGGTACTCAACCTGCTGCCAGCTGTCCGGACCCCTGCTTGCACCAGAAGTCCAGAAGCAATGAGCGCTTCCATCAATACAGATGAAAGCGCTCATTGCTGGAGCGCAGGGAGCTGATGTCACTGACTGCTCAGCTCCCCGTGCTCCTCCCCCCCTTCAGGCCGGCTGCGCTGTGAATGGTGAAGCAGGAAGACTTCTCCTGCTCCACCATTCAGTCTGCACAGATCACGCTGTCAGCCGATGTGGGTGGGGCTTGCAGACTGGAAATCTGCATAAGCTCTGCCCACACAGTGCTGCAGTGCGATCTGTGCCTGCAGTGAAGAGAGGAGGACGGTGAGCTTCAGGAACAGGACAAGGTGAGTAGTGCTGTGTTTTTTTTGTTTTTTTGTTTTTTGCTTTTTTTTTAATACAGAGGGGGCACAGAGGACTTTATAACTATGGAGGGGGCACAGAGGACTTTATAAACTATGGAGGGGGCACAGAGGACTTTATAACTATGGAGGGGGCACAGAGGGCTTTAACTATGGAGGGGAAGGGCTATGGAGGGGGCACAGAGGGCTTTATAACTATGGAGGGGGCACAGAGGACTTATAACTATGGAGGGGGCACAGAGGACTTTATAACTATGGAGGGGGCACAGAGGGCTTTATAAATATGGAGGGGGCACAGAGGTCTTTATAACTATGGAGGGGGCACAGAAGGCTTCATAACTATGGAGGGGGCACAGAAGACTTTATAACTGTGGAGGGGGCACAGAGGGCTTTATTACTATGGAGGGGGCACAGAAGGCTTCATAACTATGGAGGGGGCACAGAAGACTTTATAACTGTGGAGGGGGCACAGAGGACTTTATAACTATGGAGGGGGCACAGAGGGCTTTATTACTATGGAGGGGGCACAGAGGGCTTTATTACTATGGAGGGAGCACAGAGAGCATTACTAATGTGAAGGAGCACAATGGGCATTTTTTACTATGGAGGGGGCACAATGGTCATTTTTACTCTGGAAGGGGCAGAGAGGGCATTACTACTATGGAGGGGGAACAGAGGGCATTACTAATGTGAAGGAGGCACAATGGGAATTTCTACTCTGGAGGGGGCAAAATGGGCATTGCAAAAGTGAAAGGGGCACAATGGGTATTGATAATGTGTAGGGGGAACAATGGGACATTCTACTCTGGAGGGGGCACAATGGGCATTATTCCTCTAAAGGGGGCGCAGTGCACAGAGGGCATTACTACTATTAAGGCTACACGCCACTGGTGTTGTCCCTCCTTATATATTTTTTTGTTTTGCAACTCGGACCTTCATCCTACAGCAGACTCAGGTAGGTGGACCTTTACCAAAAGTACTTGAGTACCCCTGCTGTAGACGTTCGTTCGTCCAAAAGCTTTCTCTCCCGATTTCCCCATACACAAACGTTTGGCTTGGCTGAACGGGTCGGTGTATTCCATGTGGAGAGAGGAGAACAACAGACACTTCTGGAGGAGGCATATCTCCTGGGAGAACAAAAGGATTTGGCAAAAATACTTCTCCCGATCCTTGTCTCCCCCGACATCTGAGAGTTCTCAGCAGGTTCAGCCGACAAAAGACTGATGTGTATTCCAGAACAGTAGAAGCCGACCAAGAATGAGAAAGCCAAGCAAAAAAAATGTACATAGGAACCTAGAACTGAGAGAACCCACAACAAGCAGGTCAGAGAACGCAGCAAAACCAACAAAAATCTATTTTTCTCATCTAAATCATTGAGGGACACGGAGAGGCCTTGGGTGGTTCCACAACAGTGGCCAGGGTTGGAAAAGAAGGTGTGTGACCAATAAGGTGTGTAGAGATGACCAGGTAGCAGCCTTACATACATGAAGTGCAAATGTTTGGTGAAGCACCACCCAAGAGGTTCCTATGGAACAGATAGAATGAGAGGTCAGCCAAAAGGGGTTCAGCTCTCTGCCCTTGAGCATATGCCTCAGAAATGGTCAGCCGGACCAATTTGGAGATAGTGAATTTGGAGGCCACCAGACTCCTAGGACTGTCCGGGAAAACAAAAAGAGACTCTGACCTTCTAAAAGGGGCCATGGAGGAGGTAAATGCTTATTGCCCACACTATGTCCAGAGTATGGAGATTCTTCCGTAGCCCAAGTAGGGTCTCAACAAAATGAGGGCAAGACAATATCCTGATTAAGATGACAAGCCATAATGACCTTCAGCAAAAAGAGTGGGACCAGTCTGAGGACAACCTGCCCTGGTGAAGGACCAAGAAGGGAGTGCCCAGTGTCCACCAGCATAGTGGGGGGGCCATGAAACCTAGCAATGAAGGCGGGAAGCCATCAGGTTAATGTACGATGGACCTCAAGGGTTGCAAATTGACTGAAAATCTTGAGGATGAAGTTTCCATTCTCTGGTGGCCACTCTTTCTCTGCTTAGAAAATCCAGACTCCAGGAATTTGTATGGCTGATAGTGCTGGTGGATATGCATCCATTTTCTCCATGGGACTCTGCATTCCCCTTTGATGGTTGCAGTACACCACTGCTGTCGAATTGTCTGTCTGGATGCAGACTGTATGTCTGGCCAGCTGGTCGGTCCAATGCACCTGGGACAACAGCATCGCTCTCAGCTCCAATATGTTGATAGGAATGACTTCTCTCAAGACCATTCCACTTGGGATCGAAGGCTTGGGATCGAAGGTACTATCCATTGGAGAGAGGGAAAAGACTGACACTTCGTCAACATGTGGGAGGACAGCCACAACTAGAGGGAGTGACAAGTTGAGGTTGGTACATGTATCTTAACATCCAGGGAAGTTAAGGACTTGTCCCACTTTGACAACAGTATGGCAAGAGTCATCCTTCCCCAGAAGATACCTAGCCTTGGTAACAGCGTCCTTCAGATTCTCCAGCGTCCTTCAGATTCTCCGGCGTCCTTCAGATTCTCCGGCGTCCTTCAGATTCTCCGGCGTCCTTCAGATTCTCCGGCGTCCTTCAGATTCTCCGGCGTCCTTCAGATTCTCCGGCGTCCTTCAGATTCTCCAGCGTCCTTCAGATTCTCCAGCGTCCTTCAGATTCTCCAGCGTCCTTCAGATTCTCCAGCGTTCTTCAGATTCTCCAGCGTTCTTCAGGTTCTCCAGCGTTCTTCAGATTCTCCAGCGTTCTTCAGGTTCTCCAGCGTCCTTCAGATTCTCCACCGTCCTTCAGATTCTCCAGTGTCCTTCAGATTCTCCAGCGTCCTTCAGATTCTCCAGTGTCCTTCAGATTCTCCAGCGTTCTTCAGATTCTCCAGCGTTCTTCAGGTTCTCCAGCGTTCTTCAGGTTCTCCACCGTCCTTCAGATTCTCCAGCGTCCTTCAGATTCTCCAGCGTCCTTCAGATTCTCCAGTGTCCTTCAGATTCTCCAGTGTCCTTCAGTGACTTGTTCACAGTAATTGTGGACATAACTCTCTAACCACGGGAATCTGAGTATGTGTTGAAAACCATAAATACTCCATTTGAATGCACATAAGTGAGACAAGCTGCTCAGCTTTGGCAAACAAGCATGTTTTAATGAAGAAAATAATAGATTAGTGATTTTATTAGACTTACGGAGCCTTGGACTTATCTATTTTCTAAATTGTTATGGCACATGGGGCACAACTGTTTAAACTACACTGACGAGAAAAGGACCACGATACTTATTTTAGATGAAACTGCCAAGGATCTGCCCCACTGAATGACAATAGGGCTGATCCTTGCACGGATCTGTTGCACACCCGCAGCACATCCATGGCAGAAATCCCAGTGTCAGTCATGGACTTCTGTCACCGAAACGCACGTGGGATATAACTGCTGATGCCCGAGAATGCGGTAAAGATGATCAGAGGGCGGAGAGCACAGATGCTCTAGAAAAGTGGTCAGAACACTTCTAAGAAGCCTGTAATCTGCTGACACTTCACAGAAGGTTTTTTTTTTTTCCAGGTCAGATATCACACACATCTATGATCATTTTATCTGTGACACATCAGGAAGGAACATGAAGTTCGAAGTAAAAAGCAAGAGAAGATGAATCGAGGAGGAGAAGGCGACGCGAAACGCCACAATTATGGACAAGAGAAGACGCAAAAATCAGCAAAATGTGATCAAATATCAATCACAAATATACTGGTCCCTATGAGAAAAAGTGGGGGTGCTTCAGAGCTGCGCTCATTGTTTGACCTTTTCCTCCATATCATGAGCACTTTCTGTACTTGGGGGAGACTGGTGAACTGTTCATTTGTAATACACACTGTGTTTCAATGGAGGAGGGGGAGATAAAGGACAACGCCACGTGGAATAAAGAATCCATACCCATTTCCGACGACATTTCCATAAACATTACACTGTTGGTAGATCCCCTAAATCGTAAGACTGTGGTTGACTTTAAGGGGAATGCCGATGAGTTCGGACTCTGAATCCATTGCCACAGGCGGTGATAACTACGTAGGACAGAGGTCTCTCCAATCGTTCAAACACTACAACTCCTAGCATGGCCACTGTGTAGCCCCCTCTGTCACAGCAGAGCCGACAGAGCTTCTTATCACCACCAGCGCTAGTACCGCACTGTAAAGATGGCCGCCAGTCCATAGTGCTGGAGAAGTACTTTCTTCATTGTAGTATGGGCACAGAAGACACAGCAGCGCCCCTAGTGGAGGACTCCTTGAACTGTTGATAAGTCAATGTCCACAGAAATTGCTTCACTTTTGGGTTAGATGCCCAATTAAAGGGGTTCATTGAGACTGGGGTGCTGGGTATGGGGCTACAGTAAAAAATGACCTGTCAGAAGCGCTTGGGTCCAGTGCTGAACTCCAGTCTCTGCTGCCCCCGGACTCCGCTGGACCGGATGTGTGACCCGCCATCTACATGCGTCCAGTCCATGACCTTTACTGCGACAACCAGTGATTGGCTGCAGCGGTTAGCAGGGGAACAAAGACATGGCAGCAGCGGGGGATGGTATCGTGGGTATTACTTTTGGAAAAAAATGATGTGGCATCTGTCAGAGGGAAATTCACGGTTAAACCCATTCATGGTTGCCCATAGCAACCAAACCAGCTCTACTTTACACCAGTTTGATAAATCTCCCCCTATGTCTTTTAGGGCTAGCTCTGCTGTATGTAATGATACATTTCAATGCCTGATCTGCTGCTTCGTTCTGAACAAAACAAATCCATATGCAAATTAGCAAATAAGTGCCCTAAGGGTGGGCCCAAACCACTCAAATTAGCAAATAAGTGCCCTAAGGGTGGGCTCAAACCACTCTGTGCACTCTTGTTCCTCGTCCTTTCCCTGCCAAATCCTATCTCTCCTTGGGTGGCAGGGACAGGTTCCGGCTGCCATCTTGCCTGGTCCTGTCAATCAAGAAGAAGAGAGAGGGGCAGGCAGAGGAATCAGGAGGAGTAAAGGTGCACACAGTGTCTCGTGCCCACCCTTATTGCACTTAACTGCTCATTTGCATATGGATTAAGATGATGCAACAAATCGCAAAGTGAAAGGTATAATGACTTTCGGCTGAGCTAGCCCTACGAGGCTTTGTGCTGGGTTTTTGTGCCGCTCTTCACTGGCCCTATGTCCCGTTCTCACTTTACCTTTAAAGGAGTATTCCTATGATAGATGATACGCCCCCATTGTCTGATAGGTGCGGGTCCCACCTCCGGGACCCACATCTACAAGGAGAACGGAGCGGGCAGTGCTGTGCCTGGAATACCCGAGATTTCCTGGGGTCCGTCCAATACCAAGCACTGCTCCCACAGAAGTGAATGGGAGTGCATCGCACATGTGCGGCCACCGCTCTCATTCATTTCTATGGGGCAGACGGAAATAGCCGAGCCAGTGCTCGGCTACTTTCGGCGGCCCCATTGAAATGAATGGAGGGCGGCTGCGCATGCACAGTGCACCCTCCATTCATTTCCCCGCTTTGTTCTCGTTGTAGGTGCAGGTCCCAGAGGTGGGACCTGCACCTATCAGACAAAAGGGGCATACCTTAGCGATATGCCCCCATTGTCTATGATGGGACAAAGCCTTTATTTCGTAAAGGGGAACCCTGGATATATTGATTTAATAAGTATCTGTAGTAAGAAGGGATTTATGTGAACCAGCACTACTAGTCTGAAAACAGGGCAGACAGAGATATAAAAATATGTACCCACCCTCACTGTGAATGTGCAGAAGCAGACCACCGGAGGTCCCCTTTAATATTTAGAGCAATACGTTCAGTCTTGAGATGCAGAAGCCTGTTACTCATATGGGGGAATGTCCTGCCCTTTACTACACATGGCACAGATGGTAAGATGATAAAGAGACATTCACAAAGTGACTCTGCAGAACCTGTGCTTCCTGCCGTGTAATGTGACATCAGTTTTTGCCCACGTGCCACGAGAAAAGGTCAGGAAAAAACACAGAAATGTCTGATGATGACTGAGGACACCCCGACCACAGAGCAGCACCGGGGCTAAATCCTTAGGCGGATCACTGATCAGGCTCATCTGGGGGCTGCTTTCACTCACTGTTGAGCCCACATATTTCGGTCTACCAGGGGAACTTTAAACCTCTGCTTTTTTATACACTGGAGTCCCGTGGGCGGTACCACTCAATGACAGGTAACTCTGTATGACTAAGCAGCGGCACCACCCACATGATGCATCAAAAGAGCAGAGGGTCTTGTATACGTTGGTTCACAGTATGCATCATAAATGGAAACCACGTTACATAGCTGGATCCAGCACAAGAAAGACCCCTCTTATTTAGAAGGTGTCCATCGTTTAGATGGAAGAAATAGCTTTGTCTGCAATCCGCTCTCCGCGATCTAATTGAAATGAAAGGGGCCTTATCTATTCCATAAAATTGCAGAATAGATGCAGACCCATTCACACGGTCGTGTGAAGGGGCCCTAAGTGTGCAGGAGAATCAGGACTCACAGACTCTCTGTATCACTGAATGAGGGAAACAGGACTCACAGGCTTTTTTATGAGTGGATGGTGGAAGCAGGAGTAACAGCCTTTCTCAGTGAGTGGAGGGGGGTAGCAAGACACACAGGCTTTTTCTATAAGTGGACCTGGAAAACAGGACTCATAGGCTTTCTCTAAGAATGAACAGGGGAAAAAAGACCCACAGACTTTGTTTATGAGTGTGTGGGGAAGCAGGACTCACAGGCTTTCACTATGAATGGACAAGGGAAGCAGGACTCACATGATTTCTCTATGAGTGGGAAGGGGAAGCAGGACTCAAAGGCTTTCTCTATGAATGGACAAGGGAAGCAGCACTCACAGGATTTCTCTATAAGTGAATGGGGTAGCAGGACTCCCATGCTTTCTCTATCAGTGGGTGGGGAAGCAGGACTCACAGGCTTTCACTATGAGTTGATGGGGTAGCAGGACTCACAGCAGGACTCACAGGCTTTCTCTAAGACTGAGCGGGGGAAAAAAACCCCACAGACTTTGTTTATGAGTGTGTGGGGAAGCAGGACTCACAGGCTTTCACTATGAATGGACAAGGGAAGCAGGACTCACAGGATTTCTCTATAAGTGAATGGGTAGCAGGACTCTCAGGCTTTCACTATGAGTGGGTGGGGAAGCAGGACTCACAGGTTTTCTCTATAAGTGAATGGGGTAGCAGGACTCACAGGCTTTCACTATGAGTGGCTGGGGTAGCAGGACTCGCAGGCTTTCTCTATCAGTGGCTGGGGAAGCAGGACTCACAGGCTTTCACTATGAGTGGGTGTGGTAGCAGGACTCGCAGGCTTTCTCTATCAGTGGCTGGGGAAGCAGGACTCACAGGCTTTCACTATGAGTGGGTGTGGTAGCAGGACTCACAGGCTTTCTCTATGAGTGGATGGGGTAGCAGGACTCACAGGCTTTTTCTATGAATGAGCAGGGAAACAAGACTCACAGGATTCCTCTATCAGTCCTGGCAGCAGTTTAATAGCTTTTTACATGGAAATGCTGAATAAAAAATACAACACTACGCAGCCTCTTCCCCCTCAGTCCTAAAGTGCCCTCACATACAATATACGATAGATACTCCTTATCAGCCCTATATTTATTACCACGGATATGAAGGTGTAGACAATAGTAATATCATGTATATGGGAAATTATACTTTCTTTAATATGTATATAATCTCTGATTTACCTTCTTGGATTCTCAGATTCCTCTGGGGAGCTGGAATTAGAAATGTCCAGGAGCGGGATGCGGACAAACTCCTGACCGTTCTCCGATGGGATTTTATTCTCCATCCCTTCATAGTAATCATGAAGAAACCGCATTGTGTCTTGGAAACGATCCACTTCTACCTTTATTTCCATAGGCAATAGAGGACATCTCATTAATGTACAGATTTTTGTAACCCTTTAACTTAATCTCTACAGAATGGATCCAGAGATCTCCCCATTCATTGCTCTGCTAGATTTATATCAAGCTGAAAGCTCAAGGGGAGTGTCTTTTCTGCTGCAGCTCAGGAGGCGTGTCTCAGCTCCTCCTATCACAGCTCAGGAGGCGTGTCCATGCTCTCCCTATCAGCTCAGGAGGCGTGTCTCAGCTCTGCCTATCACAGCTCAGGAGGTGTGTCTCAGCTCTCCCTATCACAGCTCAGGAGGCGTGTCCATGCTCTCCCTATCACAGCTCAGGAGGCATGTCTCAGCTCTGCCTATCACACCTCAGGAGGCGTGTCTCAGCTCTCCCTATCACAGCTCAGGAAACAGTTAAGAGATTAAACTGAGCATGTGCGGCCATCTCAGTGAGCAGGTCAAAGAAATAAGAAATTAAGTGGCGCTATACAGATACATTTTATTGAATTACTCAGTAGCTATACAAATTTTTTAATTACATGCAATTACAAAAGTATTCAGATCCAGGTGCTGGTTTGAAAACTGTAGAATATTTTTCATGGCACAACCCCTTTAAAAATTCGTGACCTATTTCCAGGACAAGTCCAAAATCAGATTGGGTTAGATCCAACTCCCGACATGCCCATCGATCACCTTGTGTGAGCGCTGCGGCCGCTTCCTGGGACTGTGATGTCACATCCATTGGTCACATGGCTTTTGTGCTGCTCAGTCCCATTCAAATGAATAGGATCAAGATGCAATACCAAGCACCACCACTATACAGGATACGGCGCTGTGCTAGGTATACTTTGAAGAGGCCAAAGATGAATGCCATGGATCTTTAAAAAAACTGATCAATGTGGGTGCCGGGAATATGATCCCCACAGATTTGATATTGGTGATCTATCCTGAGAATAGACCAGGGATCGCCAAACTCTGGCATTCCTGCTGATCTGAAACTACAACTCCCAGAATCCTCCTTTCACTCCTGTAGGAGTTACAGGAACAGCCAGCTACATGTGCATGCTGGGAGTTGTAGGGGATGATAAACACAATCTAAACACAACTCCACAATGATGTTTCAGTTCAGTGTCAGATGATGAGGCTTTCTGGATTATCAGAATGGGTGCAGAGCTGCAGTACCCTGGCACTGCCACTACACAGTGGGTGGCGCCGTCTGTTTCTGGGCCCTTTCACTTTGTTTTTTCCTGCACCGGTGGCTGCTGACAACAGCTGATCGTGGGGGTGCGGGGTGTCGGACCCCCATCAATCTGATACTGTTGACCTATTTTGAGGATACAATCGGTATCTTAAACCTGAAAAATCCATTTAAGCTAAATAAAATTCAAACAGACAACTAAAACAAGAAGTTTGAGACATTTCTAAATATGGCCTCTGTGGTATTTGAGGCATTCTAACAAAGTTTCCTGCAGAACTTCATGTCCCCTCCCCCCAATGTCTTCAGGGTCCCCTGTAAAGATTAATGGCCCTCTGTAATCCTGACCCATTTACCTAATCAATTACAAACCCCCCCCCATGTCCAGGACGCGTGGTAACGTCTATGTGTATCGTACATGTTACCTGGGCATACAGTGCTGGGGGCATGCAGGCAGGGTGAGGCTGGCATTCCCTTAGTGGGGGCTGCAGCACCTGCCAGCAAGATTTATTGTGCCAGTGGTGGAAATGTATGAACAACTGACAAAACCGGCGATGCCCGAGCCTGGGAACCGTGCAGAAACCACATTCCCAATGATCAGATGCAGAGCGCAGTGACTATATTAGTAACTACTGAACTCATCTTCCACCTGCACCACCTGTTTTTACACCAAAGGGAGCAAGATGTGAAGAAATACTGAGGTCGTCTCTAGTCAGTGTCTACTTATAGTAATATTCTCCTCTCGATCATTAGTAGTCAGAGCCGGGTTAACAGGCTGGGACTGGTCGAGGTCCTGGGCAAAGTAATATGGCAGGGCTCATTCCTCTGTGTGGTCCTTTTACATGTATCTGTCAAATAATCAGTGGCGATGAGAGCAGCATTTACATGCAGCAATCACCTCCACAAACCGCCGAACCGTCCCGGATCCAGCGGACAGTCCCGGATTGCAGTGTCTGTCTCGCGGCCCCGCTATGGGGGAGCTATGTCCCTCTTTCAGGCAGCTGGCCATAGTTGGCTGTAATGATGAAGCAGAGAGCGGTCGGCTCCCTGCTTCATCACACCCCCCCCTGTGGGCACTCCACACTACAGGTCTGTGTGGGGAACGGGGCCGGAGGTCAGCCTCAGCTCCTCCACAGTCTAGAGCTGCTGATGTATCCTGCTGCTGCTAGGAACATGGTGAGTATGTGGAGTTTTTTTTTTTTTTTTTACCTTCCTGTGAAGGGGTCACAATGCTGGGCATGAATCTGTGAGGGGGCACAGCAGGGCATAATTGTGTGAGGGAGCACAGCAGGGCATAATTCTGTGAGGGGGCACAGCTGGGCATAACGTGGAGGGGGCAAAGCTGGGCATAACGTGGAGGGGGCACAGCTGGGCATAACCTGAAGGGGCACAATGCTGGGCATAATCTTGTGAAGCGGGCAAATCTGGGCATAATTCTGTAAAGGGGGAACAAGCTGGTCATAATTCTGTGAGGGGGCACAGCTGGGCATAACTACTGTGAAGGGGGCACATATCTGGCACATATCTGTCACATATCTGGCCATAACCTGTGAAAAGGGCACAATGTGGGCATAAATACTGTGCGGTGGCATAAAGGTGGAATATTTACCAAGTAGGGGTATTTAGGGGACTGGGTGAGATTAGGTGTGCGTACTGCGTTTGGCTAGTGACAGAGATGAACACAGTGGCAGTGCACATGCCCGACCTGCTGCTCTGTTCATTTCTTGGGGCCCCGAGGGGTACAGGGTCACTCATGTCGTGATAAGTAAGGGTCCCAGCAGTAGGACCTTCACCGATAGGGATTTGTTGATAGGAATAACTTGTAACAAAGGGGATATTCCACCTGAACGGGAGCTGAGCTGCAGTACCCTGGCACGGCCACTACACAATGGCGCCTTCTGCTTCGGCTCCGTCCACTGTTTCGTTTCTGGTGCTGCCAAAAACAGCTGATCTGTGGGGGGTGTCGGGTGTCGGACCCTCACTGATCTGATATTGATGGCCTATCGGGAGTCTAAGTCATCAATATTTAAAAGCTGGAATATATCTTTAAGAAAACAATCTTACCTGCATCAGAGAAAAGAAGTGGTTCATGAGGATTCCCAGGTGGTCTTCCAGCCAGCCGTCACTCATGACATCAGCCCGCTCCTGCTCCGCCTCCTCCTTCCTGTTGTCACAGATATCCCACAGACAATCTCTTAAATCCTTAAAATCAAAAAGTCACAAAATGTTTTGTCAGCAAGAACTTACGTAGAATTGCTCTCACTTCTCGTGGTCGATGCTCCAAATCCCCTGCATTAAAAATTAATAAACTACTGTTAACCCCTTTGGGACCGGCCTATTTTTGGCTTTAGGATGAAACTTTTTTTTTTTTTTTGCTTCTTCTTCACTGCACTCCAAGAGTTATAGGCTTTTTTCCCCATTGACATATATGTATGAAGCCTTAATATTTTTCGAGGCAGATTTTTCAATGGCACAACTTATTTATTAAAGAGCATCTTCCAGCAGGATCGACCCTACTTAGGCCTCGTTCACATTTCAGTTATTTGATCAGTTTTTTCCATCAGTTATTGTCAGCCAAAACCAGTAGTGAAGTCTCCACAGAGATCAGGTGTAATGAAAAGATCTGCACCTGTTCTGTGTTTTTTACCCGCACCTGGTTTTGGCTCACAATAGCTGATCAAAAAACTGATGTGTGAACAAGGCCTAAGGCTACTTTCACACTTGCGTTTTTCAATTCCGGTATTGAGTTCCATCATAGGGGCTCAATACCGGAATAAAACGCTTCAGTTTTGCCCCCATTCATTGTCAATGGGGACAAAACTGAACTGAAGACAACGGAATGTTCCTGAAAGCAGCATGATGCGGTTTGCTCTCCGGTCCAAGCATCCGCACCAAGACGGATCCGTCGTGACCCCCAATGAAAGTCAATGGGGACGGATCTGTTTGGTGTGATACAATGGTAAACGGATCCGTCCTCCATTGACTTTCAATGGAGTTCATGACGGATCCGTCACCTGCATACATACAGACATACACATAAACATACACATACATACTTACATGCTCCCGGCAGGTCTCCACAGCGCAGGAGGAGCAGGACAGCGCACACATAGGATGATTCCACCCGGCGCCCAGCAGAGGGCGCTGTGGGGAATCGTCCTATGTGCGCACCGTCCTGCTTCTGTACTGTGCTGTGGAGACCTGCCAGGAGCAAGTAAGTATGTATGTGTATTTGCATGTGTATATGTACTGTGTGACATGTGTGGGGCCGGAGCGCGGTTCCGGCCCCACACATGTACCTGCAGCAGCACGGATCCAGCGGCACCCTTCACCTGCCTGATCCGTGCTGCCGCTAGTGTGAAAGAGGCCTAAGCCATGCATAATGCCTGATAGGTTTGTCTCTGCTGAGCAAAGCATAAATTTATTGTGAAGATCTGATGCTTCGTTAAGGAAACATTTATCTTTTAATGTGTATGCCAATGAGGAATTAAGTGCACCAAGGGGCGGGCAGAGCTCCTTGGTGCACTTTAGCTCCTCCCTTGATTGACAGGGCTAGGCGAGAGGAGGGCAATGATGCCTGGCCCTGTCAATCAAGGGAGGAGCTAAAGTGCACCAAGGGGCAGGCAGAGCCCTGTAATACTGTCAGGGGCGGATTGGCCCTGCATACTTGTGTTAGCCCTGCCTTCCATGAATTTGGACCCGTCTACAAAACGGGGCCACTATAAATATTTTTTCCAGGGTCTCTTTAAGTTCCCAGTCCGCCCCTGAATACTGCGCCGTCACATGCTAAAGAGTTATCTGCACTGCCGGGGAATTCTTCAGAGTTCCTTTGAAAAATGATATGATCAATCTGATTGGTTGCTATGGGCAACTAAGCCAGTTTTCCTTTGCACCAGTTTTGATAAATCTCCCCCATAGTGGTAGTGATCTCCGCCAAACTTATTTAAAAAGGCACGCCACTTTCTAAATCTGGAATTGCTATCAGAAAATCAAAATCTGCAGGCGTAAAAATGTGCCAAAGTTTGCAACACTGTCAAACTTTCTTTCTTCCTAATAAATATGAAATATAAAACTATGTAGCAGATTTATCAAGACTGAGATTTATACCCTGGCCCACCAGGGATGAGCAATCATTAGGGGAAATAAAATGGCCGCCGTCCTATTAGTACACACAAAACCTGTCCTAATCACACAGGAGGACACAGCCACATCCCCACCTCCTCTCTGTACTTCATGTCTCCTCGTGATCTCCATTGCTACAGAGATTCAGCTAAAGATCTGTATTCAGGATCATAATCCCTGACAAGCAGAGCAGAGAGGAGGATGAGGCAGCTCTTTACCTCAGTGTTGTGAAGTAACTTGTCCTCCTGTGTGATTAGGACAGGTTCTGTGTGTACTAAAAGGACGGCGGCCATTTTGTTTCTCCTGATGATTGTTCCCTGGACAAAACGAGCCGTTATAACTAATGAAAGGTATTTGAGAATATATTTATAATAGAGTAATTTTTACGTATTTTCATTTTCTTAATTCCTGGAGAACCTCTTTAAACAAATTTTGAGCTGTTAGTAGTTCAAAGTTAAGGGATGTAAAAAGCCCAGGGCTCAAATTGAAAGTGAAAGTAAGATGCTCACAGCTAGGCTAGACTTAACCCTTTATGACAAAAACTGCTGAAAATGTTTAATAAAGACAAAAAAAATATTTTAGCCCAAAATGAGTAAAATGCAATTGTAAAAAAAAATTAATGCCCACAAAGGTGTTCATAGCCTTCCCCTAAACTGCTTATTTTAGTGCAAGTTTTACAGACCTCAGACCAGACCTTCCCCCTTTTAAACATGTACAGACCCCAGACCAGACCTTCCCACTTTTAAACATGTACAGACCCCAGACCAGACCTCCCCCCTTTTAAACATGTACAGACCCCAGACCAGACCTCCCCCCTTTTAAACATGTACAGACCCCAGACCAGACCTTCCCCCTTTTAAGCATGTACAGACCCCAGACCAGACCTTCCCCCTTTTAAGCATGTACAGACCCCAGACCAGACCTTCCCCCTTTTAAGTATGTACAGACCCCAGACCAGACCTTCCCCCTTTTAAGCATGTACAGACCCCAGAGCAGACCTCCCCCCTTTTAAACATGTACAGACCCCAGACCAGACCTTCCCCCTTTTAAGCATGTACAGACCCCAGACCAGACCTTCCCCCTTTTAAGCATGTACAGACCCCAGACCAGACCTTCCCCCTTTTAAGCATGTACAGACCCCAGACCAGACCTCCCCCTTTTAAACATGTTACAGACCTCAGACCAGACCTTCCCACTTTTAAACATGTACAGACCCCAGACCAGACCTTCCCCCTTTTAAACATGTACAGACCCCAGACCAGACCTTCCCCCTTTTAAACATGTACAGATCCCAGACCAGACCTCCCCCTTTTAAACATGTACAGATCCCAGACCAGACCTTCCCCCTTTAAGCATGTACAGACCCCAGACCAGACCTTCCCCCTTTTAAACATGTACAGACCTCAGACCAGACCTTCCCCCTTTTAAGCATGTACAAACCCTAGACCAGACCTTCCCCCTTTTAAACATGTACAGACCTCAGACCAGACCTTCCCCCTTTTAAGCATGTACAGACCCCAGACCAGACCTTCCCCCTTTTAAGCATTTACAGACCCCAGACCAGACCTTCCCCCTTTTAAGCATGTACAGACCCCAGACCAGACTTTCCCCCTTTTAAGCATGTACAGACCCCAGACCAGACCTTCCCCCTTTTAAGCATGTACAGACCCCAGACCAGACCTTCCCCCTTTTAAGTATGTACAGACCCCAAAGCAGACCTTCCCCCTTTTAAGCATGTACAGACCCCAGACCAGACCTTCCCCCTTTTAAGCATGTACAGACCCCAGACCAGACCTTCCCCCTTTTAAGCATGTACAGACCCCAGAGCAGACCTTCCCCCTTTTAAGCATGTACAGACTCCAGACCAGACCTCCCCCTTTTAAACATGTACAGACCCCAGACCAGACCTTCCCACTTTTAAACATGTACAGACCCCAAACCAGACCTTCCCCTTTTAAACATGTACAGACCTCAGACCAGACCTTCCCCCTTTTAAACATGTACAGATCCCAGACCAGACCTTCCCCCTTTTAAGCATGTACAAGACCCCAGACCAGACCTTCCCCCTTTTAAACATGTACAGACCTCAGACCAGACCTTCTCCCTTTTAAGCATGTACAAACCCTAGACCAGACCTTCCCCCTTTTAAACATGTACAGACCTCAGACCAGACCTTCCCCCTTTTAAGCATGTACAGACCCCAGACCAGACCTTCCCCCTTTTAAGCATTTACAGACCCCAGACCAGACCTTCCCCCTTTTAAGCATGTACAGACCCCAGACCAGACCTTCCCACTTTTAAACATGTACAGACCCCAAACCAGACCTTCCCCCTTTTAAACATGTACAGACCTCAGACCAGACCTTCCCCCTTTTAAACATGTACAGATCCCAGACCAGACCTTCCCCCTTTTAAGCATGTACAGACCTCAGACCAGACCTTCTCCCTTTTAAGCATGTACAAACCCTAGACCAGACCTTCCCCTTTTAAACATGTACAGACCTCAGACCAGACCTTCCCCCTTTTAAGCATGTACAGACCCCAGACCAGACCTTCCCCCTTTTAAGCATTTACAGACCCCAGACCAGACCTTCCCCCTTTTAAGCATGTACAGACCCCAGACCAGACTTTCCCCCTTTTAAGCATGTACAGACCCCAGACCAGACCTTCCCCCTTTAAGCATGTACAGACCCCAGACCAGACCTTCCCCCTTTTAAGTATGTACAGACCTCAGACCAGACCTTCCCCCTTTTAAGCATGTACAGACCCCAGACCAGAGCAGCTTCATATTCTCTCATTTTTCATCACTTACATCAACTCTTTGGTGTAATTCTGCTTTTGTCTCCTCGTCTTCCCGCATATCCTCAGCGATAGAGTTAAAATCAGACTGCCACTGAGATACAAACTCCTGCTTATGGTCCGGCCGCTGCAAATAGTCCTTAAATTTAATTCTGAAAAATAATAATAATACAATATTTTCATGGCACATAGTAAAGATGAGACCTTCCAATCCCTCTGAAGTGAGGCAGTGAATGTAGCTGAAGAAAATGGACATTATACTCCCGAGATTTATTACTAGATTCACGACAGTGTGAGACAGTGGGAAAGCAGCATCACCAAATATTGGGAAGCAGAGTGTCCTACCACTAGTCACAAGCGCCTCTTGCCTCATTCTGATTGGTCAGGGCGCACTTACTTTATATACAGGACCACTGAGGATGTGAATGTCATCACGTACCTAATGTCATACAGATAATGAATCATAATCTGCCGCTCTTGTCTCAGGCTCCTCAATCCAACTTTAGCGCGGTTTTGGTAGGTCTTTTCTATGGTCTCCCAGTATGGCACCAGGAATTCGGGAACTTCCTGTCCAAAAGGAATTGGCAAAATTAAAATTCCATAGTATTATTTTACTGTATTATCATATCATGTGCTACAGGGACAGTAGCAAAGAGTCTTATTCCTTAATGTCAGGAAAGGAAAATACATACATCATCTAATGACACCACAATATACACTACTACCCCCTTTGGGCAGCCCCCCTGCACTAGTTATCACAGCCACACAGTACTCTCTATCCCTCCCTACTGTAGACACCACATATAAAAGAACAACCCTTCTTAGCCCTAGACCACCCTTGATACAGACATTAGTCCTGTCACAGCACTAGACCATTTGTGATACAGACATTACCCTGTCACAGCTCTAGACCACCTGTGATACAGACATTACCCTGTCACAGCCCTAGACCACCTGTGATACAGACATTAGCCCTGTATCACTGGTGTTCTAAGGCTGTGACAAGGCTAATGTCTGTATCACAGGTGGTCTAGAGCTGTGACAGGGTAATGTCTGTATCACAAATGGCCTAGGGCTGTGACAGGGCTAATGTCTTCATCAAGGGTGGTCTATGGCTGTGACATGGTAATGTCTGTATCACAGGTGGTCTAGGGCTGTCACAGGGCTAATGTCTGTATCACTGGTGGTCTAGGGCTGTGACAGGGCTAATGTCTTCATCAAGGGTGGTCTATGGCTGTGACATGGTAATGTCTGTATCACAGGTGGTCTAGGGCTGTCACAGGGCTAATGTCTGTATCACTGGTGGTCTAGGGCTGTGACAGGGTAATGTCTGTATCACAGGTGGTCTAGGGTAATGTCTGTATCACAGGTGGTTAGGGCTGTGACAGGGCTAATATCTGTATCACAGGTGGCCTAGGGCTATGACAGGGTAATGTCTGTATCACAGGTGGTCTAGGGCTGTGACAGGGCTAATGTCTGTATCACTGGTGGTCTAGGCTGTGACAGGGTAATGTCTGTATCACAGGTGGTCTAGGGTAATGTCTGTATCACAGGTGGTCTAGGGCTGTGACAGGGCTAATATCTGTATCACAGGTGGTCTAGGGCTGTGACAGGGCTAATGTCTGTATCACTGGTGGGTCTAGGGCTGTGACAAGGTAATGTCTGTATCACAGGTGGTCTAGGGCTGTGACAGGGTAATGTCTGTATCACAGGTGGTCTAGGGCTGTGACAGGGTAATGTCTGTATCACAGGTGGTCTAGGGCTGTGACAGGGCTAATGTCTGTATCACAGGTGGTCTAGGGCTGTGACAGAGCTAATGTCTGTATCACTGGTGGTCTAGGGCTGTGACAGGGTAATGTCTGTATCACAGGTGGTCTAGGGCTATGACAGGGTAATGTCTGTATCACAGGTGGTCTAGGGCTGTGACAGGGCTAATGTCTGTATCACTGGTGGTCTAGGGCTGTGACAGGACTAATGTCTGTATCACTGGTGGTTGATTCACACATACCTGTGGGAGAGGCTCGCTTACATACACCCACTCCGCTGACCCCGGCATTATAGGGGGAGGACCAACAGGCGGTGGAGTAGACGGCTCAGGTGTCGCTGGAACGGATTTGGTCTTTTTGCCTGGAGATCGACCCCTCGCGGATCCTATTAAATACAAAGTAAAAAGTCGCTAATTATTATTTAAAGGGGTTGGCCACTTTGTTACCACTTATTAAAACTCTAAAGAAAGCAGGGAGACAATAAACTTCCTCATATATCTTCTGCAGCAGATCTGCCTGGTTCCCATGCTATTGGCAGCCACGTCCCCTCTGTGCTGCTCTCATAGCTGCCTGGCTCGTCCATGCCTGCACATGCACTAGTCCATGGAAGGAGTGTGCTGCTTCTGGGTCCTAAAGGCACCCTGCTTGTGTCAGAGAAGTTTCCTTCTGCTGTGACTGCAGTCCTGACTATACAGGGCTGAAGGGGTTTAGCAGAGAAACTTGTTAGAAGCTGAAATAAAGAAACTTTGCAAGAGGAAGAGAGACTGAGGAGAATCTGTGATGGAGCTCACTGACTGCAGTGATGTAGCAGAGCCAGGAAGGTGCTGTGGAAAACAAAGTGTGAGCAATCCTAGTGTCTGTCCTGTCTATGACCACTCTGCAATGTGATCTTATCACAGACATGTTTATTCCAGCCAGACCAACAGGTCAGGAGCTTTAACCCCTTCTGAGCTGTCAGTATGGCTGAGGTCAGTGATAGCAGCAGTCACTGATGTCATCTGTAAATATGTGCCCTCTCCTTCCTGCACACTGTATATAGTGATATATGATGTCCCCAATACAGTGATATGTGATCACCACTTTATACTGTATATAGTGATGTGTGACCCCCTGTATACAGTAATAGTTGACACCACCACCACCATACACTGTATATACTGATGTGTGACCCCCCCACCACTGCATACAGAGATCTCTGAACCCCTGTACAGTGACCCCCTGTATACTGTATATACAGATGTGTGACCCCCTGTACATTATATATAGTGATGTGACCCCCTGTACACTGTATATAGTGATGTGTGACCCCCTGTACATTATATATAGTGCCTTGTGACCCCTTGTACATTATATATAGTGATGTGTGAACTCCTGTACATTATAGTGATGTGTGACCCCCTGTACATTATATATAGTGATGTGTGACCCCCTGTACTTTATATATAGTGACGTGTGACCCCCCTGTACGTTATATATAGCTATTTGACTACACTCATTTTCCCTTTTTTCCCCAGATGAAGGGTAGTCATATATTCATAGATGATTGATGGGCTGTCAGCTGGGAGCAGGTCGTATGATGATAGACAGGAGGCTCCTCTGTATGTCAGCAGATCGATTTGTGCAGTCCGTGCACCTAAACAGAAATCTATGACAGCTCAGAGCTGCCATAGATTTCTGGCTTCATTTGAGTCAGAAAACTGGTGAAAACATGGTAACAACATAAATTTGTTGGGGTGACTGGTCACGCCCTGTCTCTGCCATTGTCACGCCCCTTAAAACAAAAAGCGCAGTTAAAAATTTGCAAACACATAGAGGGAGATTTATTAAAACTGCTGTAAAGGAAAACTGGCTTAGTTGCCCATAGCAACCAATCAGATTCCACCTCTCATTTTCCAAGGGAGTTTTGATAAATGAAAGGTGGAATCTGATTGGTTGCTATGGGCAACTAAGCCAGTTTTCCTTTACAGCAGTTTTAATAAATCTGTCCCATAGTTTGCAACTTTTTAACGCCACTTTTTAGGAACAAGGGAATTGATAACTCCCCCCCCCCCATTCTGTTTTTGGCTTACATCCAGTGGCACAACTATAAATGACTGGGCCCCTCAGCAAATTAATGAAAAGGGTAACCCCCCTCCTTTACTGTTGGGACTGGGGCGTTCTTTCTATTGCTATGTCTGTACACCAGTTATTTACTGATAACTGGGTTATTGATATTATCTAAGGGGCTCTTGTCTCTATGGGAACACAGGTGGGCAGGGAGGTCATGTGACTGCTCCTCTAGACATGCTTGCTGCAGTGCATGCTGGGATTGTTACTTTCACTTTGCAGCTGCTCCTCCCACACAGCCTGTCTGAGGGAGCTCCTCCAGGGAAGTGTGTCATGGTGAACAGGTTAAATAAATGACATACAGCCAGTACATGTCACCTGAGAAATACTTCATAGTGTTGGCTATTGTCTGGGGGAACTTTGGATTTTTGAAACTTAGGGTGGCCAACCCCTTTAAGATACAGAGTGTAGATTCCACGTCCATCTGTGAACATACTGACTGCTTAGGCCTAGTTCACACTTCAGTGTTTGGTCAGCAATTTCGGTCAGTGATTGTTACTCAAAACCAGAAATGGGGGTATAATGGCTAGATTTGCACAATCTGACTCGCACTTGGTTTTGCCTCCCAATCACTGATGAAAATCACTGACCAAAGCTCTGACTGTGTGAACTAGGTCTTATACTGCAGATCTGCTTCACATAAGCACTTCAGCAGATTTGCAGGCCAAAATGTAGACCTTGTTTTGCAAATAAAACATGAGCTCAAAATCTCGAACTCGTGTCTCCAAAGATTCTCCTGCGCTGCACCTGAACTCTGGCATGCTCTTCCTTGGCCAGTCCAATTAGCCTCTAAATATTAACCATTTCAAAAGCACCCTGAATGCTGTTCTGTATAATATTGCTTATTACTAGAGATGAGCGAGCGTGCTCGTTACGAGCACTGTAGTGCTCGACTCCCCTGCGCTCGCATGGGCTGCCAGCGCCTATGCTAGCGCAGGGGAGCCGAGCACTACAGTGCTCGTAACGAGCACGCTCGCTCATCTCTACTTATTACACATCAGAAAGTACTGCCATGTACGTACCATAACATTTTTGATTTTCAGACCAAATTTCAACCAATACTCCACTGCATGCTCCCTCTTTCTATACATTCTACAGTGTAAGCCCGTGTATGTCCGACTGTTTGGCTGGGGGCTCCTGTGATCCCGCTGTGGCACTCAGGGCTGCCATCAGGAATTTCAGGGCCCCATACAGGCAAACCATGTGGGTCCCCCCAGTTCTTCTCACATTCATAGCCATAATAGCTTGTTTTTTTTTATTTTTGCATTAGGCTATTTTGCTATGTGAGATTGAAATTTCAGGGACAAAAAATAAATAAATTTGTGCCATTTTTATTTAAGCTGTTTACCGATCACCATGAATAATGTGTTCACTATATTTTACAGCTTATTATGACTGCGGGGATATCAAATACTCTTTCTTTGATTTTTGCACTGTTGCCTTTTTTTATATCAGTAATATTACATTTTTTCTGCCATAACCTTTACTAAGAAAATTACTTAACAACTCTATGCCTCGTCAACAATATAACTGGGCAAACACAATACATATACAAACCACCACAAACCCTCACCCACTCGGAGTGAGGAATAATATATGCCCGCAATCACATATAAAAAATATATAAAGTTTATTCACAATATAAATAATAACACACACACATACAATAGCTGTAGGGGATAACCAAAAAGTGGGTAATAATAACCCTTTTCTGAAATGTGGAAACCATGGTCCACAAAAATAAAAATACAGCCACAAAATGGGATATTTTTAAAAACATCCTAATATCTAATTGTGAGAGGTACATACCTTATGGGAATAAAATAATAAGAAACAAGAAAAAACCAATGTGGATAAACAGAACTGTAAAGAAAGCAATAAATGACAAACAGAAAGCATTTAAATCACTAAAACAGGAGGAGAGCGAGGAAGCATTGAAAAACTATAAGGAAAAAAATAGAATATGTAAAAGACAAATAAAAACAGCCAAACTAGAGACCGAGAGATTAATCGCCAAAGAGAGTAAAACTAACCCTAAAATGTTCTTTAATTATATAAATGGTAAAAAGTATAAACCTGAAGGTGTCGGCCCCTTACAGAGTAATGAGGGGGGAGTTGCAGAGAGCGATGAGGAGAAAGCAAAGCTACTAAATATCTTTTTCTCCACTGTATTCACTGAGGAAAATAAACTGTCAGATGAAATGCAGAATATAAAAGTAAATTCCCCATTAAAAGTGCCCTGTCTGACCCAGGAAGAAGAAGAGCGGCGTCTTAAAAAGATTAAAATAGACAAATCGCCAGGACCGGATGGCATACACCCCTGTATCCTAAGAGAATTAAGTAATGTCATCGCCAGACCCTTATTTCTGATATTTAAGGACTCTATACTGACAGGGAGTGTTCCACAGGATTGGCGCATAGCAAATGTGGTTCCAATATTCAAAAAGGGTCCAAAAACTGAGCCCGGGAACTATAGGCCGGTAAGTTTAACATCTGTCGTGGGTAAACTGTTTGAGGGTTTTCTAAGAGATGCTATCTTGGAGTACCTCAATGAAAATAAGCAAATAACTCCATATCAGCATGGCTTCATGAGGGATCGGTCATGTCAAACCAATTTAATCAGTTTCTATGAGGAGGTAAGTTCTAGACTGGACCGCAGCGAATCAATGGATGTCGTATATCTGGACTTCTCCAAAGCATTTGACACGGTACTACATAAAAGGTTAGTATACAAAATGAGAATGCTTGGCCTGGGAGAAAATGTCTGTATGTGGGTAAGTAACTGGCTCAGTGATAGAAAACAGAGGGTTGTTATTAATGGTACATACTCAGATTGGGTCACTGTAACTAGTGGGGTACCACAGGGGTCAGTATTGGGCCCTATTCTCTTCAATATATTTATTAATGACCTTGTAGAAGGCTTGCACAGTAAAAATATCAGTTTTTGCAGATGACACTAAACTGTGTAAAGTAATTAACACAGAAGAGGACAGTACACTGCTACAGCAGGATCTGGATAGACTGGAGGCTTGGGCAGAGAAGTGGCAGATGAGGTTTAACACTGACAAATGTAAAGTTATGCATATGGGAAGGAATAATGCAAGTCACCAGTACATACAAAATGGTAAAATATTGGGTAACTCTGACATAGAAAAGGACCTAGGAATTTTAGTGAACAGAAATCTAAGCTGCAGAAACCAGTGTCAGACAGCTGCTGCCAAGGCCAATAAGATAATGGGTTGCATCAAAAGAGGCATAGATGCCCGTGATGAGAACATAGTCCTGCCACTTTACACATCACTAGTCAGACCACACATGGAGGACTGTGTACAGTTCTGGGCTCCTGTGAACAAGGCAGACATAGCAGAGCTGGAGAGGGTTCAGAGGAGGGCAACTAAAGTAATAACTGGAATGGGTGGACTACAGTACCCAGAAAGATTATCAAAATTAGGGTTATTCACTTTAGAAAAAAGACGACTGAGGGGAGATCTAATAACTATGTATAAATATATCAGAGGTCAGTACAGAGATCTCTCCCATCATCTATTTATCCCCAGGACTGTGACTGTGACGAGGGGACATCCTCTGCGTCTGGAGGAAAGAAGGTTTGTACATAAACATAGAAGAGGATTCTTTACGGTAAGAGCAGTGAGACTATGGAACTCTCTGCCTGAGGAGGTGGTGATGGTAAGTTCACTAAAAGAGTTCAAGAAGGGCCTGGATGTATTTTTGGACGGTAATAATATTACAGGTTATAGTTACTAGAGAGGGGTCGTTGATCCAGGGAGTTATTCTGATGCCTGATTGGGGTCGGGAAGGAATTTTTTTTTCCCTAAAGTGGGGAAAACTGGCTTCTACCTCACAGGGGTTTTTTTGTCTTCCTCTGGATCAACTTGTAGGAAAACAGGCTGAACTGGATGGACAGATGTCTTTTTTTCGGCCTTATAAACTATGTTACTTACCCCCAGTATATCAGTTCAGCATAATCCATATGTCACTTCTATAACCGCAGTGTCTACTGACTCAAATTAGCCGTATATGGATAATACAAAGGCGTCATATTTGGAACAATTTCTCCGGGATCTCAACGAGAATGTTCTCAATATCCATTTAACTTGGTATTACAGCCAGGAGAAGATTGAGTTTCTTGACCTGGAGATCTATGTTGAGGATGGGGGTTTTCTGGGAACTGATCTCTTCAGAGAGGCCGCATCTACTAACTCCCTCCTACACTCCACCTCATTTCATCATCCACAGGTAATTAAAGGGGTTATCCCATGACTAATGTAAAAAATGAAAATCAGACATCATATAGAACATGACAACCTCTTTCTAACAAAGCTAGAACCAGCCCTGTACCTCACATGGATCCAGAGATTTCCCTATTCTTTGCTCTGCTAGATTTATATCAAGCTGACAGCTCAAGGGGAGTGTCTCTTTTTTTGCTGCAGCTCAGGAGGCGTGTCTCAGCTCTACCTATCACAGATCAAGAGGCGTGTCTCAGCTCTCCCTATCACAGCTCAGGAGGCGTGTCTCAGCTCTCCCTATCACAGCTCAGGAGGCGTGTCTCATCTCTCCCTATCACAGCTCAGGAGGCAGTTGAAGGAGGAAACTGAGCATGTGCGGCCATCTCAGTGAGCAGGACAAAGAAATAAGAAAAAGAGAAAACAGCAGGTGGCGCTATATAGCTGAATTTTATTGAATAGCTCAGTAGCTATGCAAAATTCTTAATCACATGCAAGTACAAAAGTATTCAAATCCAGGTGTTGGTTTGAAAACTGTAGAATATTTTTCGTGGGATAACCCCTTTAAGGCTATACCAACTGGCCAATTCTGCAGAATTAAAAAGATTTGTTCAAATGTAGATCGGTTTAAAAGTCAATCAGATGAGCTGGCGAGACGTTTTAAAGAAAGGGGATACAGTAAAAGACTTATTAAACAAGGCCAAGAGAAAGTCAAGAACCTGCAAAGAGACTCACTTTTGGTAAGTGGAAATAAACGGGATAAGGAAGAGTTGCACCCCAGATGTGTAATGGGATTTAATGCCCAATGGAGGCAGACTAAGGGCATTTTTAGAAAACACTAGCCAGTTCTGCTTACAGATAGGGATTTACAGGGCCAGATCTCACAGGCCCCATTTTTCAGCTGGAGAAGGGCAAAAAATCTGAGGGATATACTCACCAACAGCCATTATGTACCCCCAACAAGGGGTGGTCTGTTTGGAGATAGAGGTCCAAAATGGGGTTCATTCCCATGTGGGAGGTGTACTGCCTGCAAGTTTATGGTGAGATCAGAAGTTTTTAGCAACTCCAAGGGAGATAAGGAATTTAAGATCCTTTTCTATATCTCCTGTAATACTGAAGGAGTGATATATCATGCGAGGTGCCCATGTGGATTGGTATATATTGGCATGACGACCAGGGCGTTAAAAGTGAGAATTCAGGAACACATCGGGGATATTAAGGCAGCCGCTAATGTTCATGATCCCAAAAAATTACAAAAACTCAAACCCATGGCGAAACACTTTAAAACTGCACACAATTGTAACCCTGGTGGGTTGCAATTTATGGGAATTAATAAAGTCAAACTTGGATGCCGGGGTGGTGACCTGAAAAAGAGGCTCCTTCAAAAGGAGACAAAGTGGATGGTAGATACTGTAGCTCCTTCAGGGCTTAATGAGGCCCTGAGCTTTAAGTCCTTTCTATAGATTGCGTTTTTTATGATATGTAGTGTTTTAATCTGTATTTATGGATTATCCTTGTTTGGTCATGATATATTTTAATTGAGTGTTTTGCTGTGGGCCCACAGTTTTATTTATTCACTGTACTTTATGTATTTTTTTTTTTTTGTTGTTGTATGTTTAACCCTTACACTCCCACCGCCGTACATGTACGGCGCTGGGGCGATGCGGGCACATGGCGCCCGCTCGCAAGTGCGGCGGGCGTCATGGCCGGCAAGTCTCTGCTGTTTCTAACAGCAGAGACTTGCCGCTACTTACCGCCATCGGCGGTGTCTTCCTTGGCGTTTAGATGCCATGATCACACGTGATCACGGCATCTAGTTGCGTCTAAACCCGGAAGCGTTCGCTTCCGGGTGGTGTACAGACACCCCGTGTGGCCAATCGGGGTGTCTGTACACCATATGAAAACTGTAATCCTCGCTGGTGAGGATTACAGTTTTCAAAGTGCAATTCTTATTCTGGCCACTAGATGGCAGGCCAGGATAAGAAATGAGCAATTCTTGGATTTCTGAGTCTAGAAAATCCCTGATTGCTCATAAAGAAAAAAAAAAAAGCCACAATATATAAGCCCATATTTGAGCTTTCCAATAGTAAAAAAAAAAAAATTAAAAAAAATGTTAAAAAATATATAAAAAATAAAAAGAGATATAAAAGTTCAAATCACCCCCCTTTCCGTATAATTAAAAAATAAATACCTAAATAACAATAAATATAGACAACATGGGTATCACCGTGACCGAAAACGCCCGTACTTTTAAAATAAAAAAAAAAATTCCAATACAGCGAATTGTGTGGCGGAAAAAAGCGTCCAAATGGCGATTTGCCGTTTTTTGTCGCTTTTTTTTTCTAAAAAAAATTAAATAAAAAGTGATCAAAAAGTCATACACACCCCAGAATGGTATCAATAAAAACTTCAGATTGTCCCGCAAAAAATGAGCCCCCATACAGCTCTGTACACATAAATACCAAAAAGTTATAGGGGTCAAGATGTGACAAGGGGAAAAAAAAAAAAAAGGGAAACTTTCTAATTATTTTATCACTATGAAAACGCAGGAAAAACTATACATATTAGGTATTGCTGGATTCGTACTGACCAGTAGAATGAAAGTAACGGATCAGTTTTAATGCACATCGAACGCTGTAAATAAGAAACCCGTAGAACTGTAGCGGAATAGCGTTTTCTTTGCAATTTCACCCGGTTTGGAATTTTTTTTCCTGCTTCCCACTACACCATATGCAATATTAAATGGTGGCGTTGGAAAGTACAACTTGTCCCGCAAAAAACAAGCAGTCATACAGCTGTGTGAACAGAAAAATAAAAGAGTTATGGCTGTTTGAAGGCAGGGAGCGCAAAACGAAAATGCATGACTGAAAAAACCTCCGGGAGTGAAAGGGTTAATTCAGGCACTGTATCACATTTACTGCACTGATGTTGTAGATTTTGTCATGTGTTATACATGGTATGAATGTGATTTTTTTTATACATGATATATGTAATTTTTATATATGTTGGAATATATTTTGGGGTTGTCATATTTAGATTACGGATGGGTGTTCCATCCTCTTAATCACTAATCACATAATGGTGGTGTTTGACCAATGTTGAAACAGCGCTATTGGCACTCGCTTTCCACTCCTATTATTTTTGTTATTGCCACTGTTATAGTAATTCATGACGCGCTTGTAGGGGTGTGTCCTTCAGTGTGGAGGCGATCAGGTGACCGGGTGCATCACTGGTGTGCGCTGTGTGCGGCGTCATCGGAGGGTGCCGATACTCTGGCCTTGTGGGTGGGACCGGGTCGCGCGTGTAGTGACCCGCTCCTCCCTGTGATGTCAGGGGTGAGTGTCTTCCGGTGTATGCGGCGCACATCACCCAGGTGTGATGCGCAATATAATCGGTCACCTGTATGCATTTTTGGCGCCTTCATGGAGTATTTAAGGGACCTTGGGGCAGTGCACTATTACGTCCTGACGAAGCCGGGAGTGGCGAAACGCGCGTCGAGGTTTCTGTACGGTCCTTGTTTTCCCCAGCAATCAGGGTGCGGCTTATTATGGGTAAGCACTGCTTTATGATGTTATAATATCATTAGGCATCCACAGTGTCTCTTTGTATTATCCATATATGGCTAATTTGAGTCAGTAGACACTGCGGTTATAGAAGTGACATATGGATTATGCCGAACTGATATAGTGGGGGTGTGGACCCTGGTTTCCACATTTCAGAAAAGGGTTATTATTACCCACTTTTTGGTTATCCCCTACAGCTATTGTATGTGTATGTGTTATTATTTATATTGTGAATAAACTTTATATATTTTTTATATGTGATTGCGGGCATATATTATTCCTCACTCCGAGTGGGTGAGGGTTTGTGGTGGTTTGTATAAGAAAATTACTTGACAGATCCCTGGTGGGAGCAGGCAGAAAGCTTACCACTACTCTATATCCCAGCTCTGCTGTAAGAGGAGGATTTTCTGCTCCTAAAGAGCTACTTAACAGTGTTACTATTTATTTAAAGGGGTTGTCCAAGACAAGGTTACTAAGGCAAGATAGGACTGAGCACCGTCCAACAGGTTGCCGGGAAACAGCGGAGCGGGAAGGCTGTGGGGCTACTGTGGATCTACTATGTGACATACCCATCCGCTACGACAGCTGCAGCAAGAATCTGCAATGTGATAGGTCAGGGAAAGCCTCTGTGAAAGAGGCAGGGCCTGTGGGAATTGGAAGAGAGAAGTAGGGCCTCCTGGTTCCTGTACATGCTATGTGTTTATATAATAAACCCAGTTTATTACGAGCCTGCATAAGCGACTGGGATGGCAGTAGCCCTGCAGGTCAGGCACAGTATACTGTATGTACTCTGTGCCGCCGGAGGGGAAGGATGGAAGTAGATACGGGCCACCAAGGGATTAAGAAGCAACCTGGTGAGCAAATCTGATCCAGTACAAAACTGTTGCATACAAGTCAATGAGTCATCTCCAGTCTACAGGTTCCTATGGTCCACGTGGCTGCTGTAATGCAAATTTCTGAAAGCTGTTAACAACAGTTCCGGCAAGATAGCCGCTCCCATAATTTTGTACAGAACATAGAATAAAAAAAATCTAAACAGATTAGTTAAAAATAAGATCTGCAACATCTGGATTTACATAGGTATATGGTTAGTGAAATTCAATTCAGGCCCCATGGACGCGACGCAAAATACGGACACGGTCCATGTGCCGCCCGCATTTTATTTGTCAAGAAATAATTTTCAATGGGTCCGTGGTGCACATTTTGCGGACATATGGGGTCATTTATCAAACTGGTGTAAAGCAGAACTGGCTTAGTTGCCCATAGCAACCACCTTTTATTATTGATAGCTCCTTTGGAAAATGAAAGGTGTAATCTGATTGGTTGCTATGGGCAACTAAGCCAGTTCTACTTTACACCAGTTTGATAAATGTCCCCAATAGCGTACCTTTTTTTGCGGAACAGACATGCTGACCCTTAAACAGATGCAAACCTTAAACACGGCAGGATCTTACTTTACCTGATTTTGGAGACTTTGGCGCGGCGTCTTTGCCACGAGGGGTGTCTTTCCGATCGTTCTTCTCCACAGAGCTTTCTATGAGGATAAAATAACAATAAAAATACAATAAAGACGACATTGCTGGATGTGCAATTCATACAAACCAGTTTATAACATGAGAATAATACTATTAAAGCTGAAGGAGAACTTCCGCTAAACTGGTATATGTGACCTTATGATATGACCTTACAGCCAGCCCTTTTGGGGTCTTCCTTACCCCGACATGACAGGTGACCTCAGAATCCCTCCACCAATGACCCGAACTGTCTATGATGTTGGCTGGGGCTCAAGTCTGTAGCACGGTCCCATAAATGCACCTGTAATGCACCCGTCTGAAACTGGTCTAGCCAACCCGCAAATAATCAGCTGCTAGTCTTGTACCATGGTAGCTTTCATTTTCCAGTCTAATGGTTCAAACACATAAAGGGGTTCATGTAATCAAACTTTATAAAATAGGTGCTGCAGCACAGTGGTCCCTGGTAGAGGTCCTCAGGTACCATATAATACATGTGCAGCAGAACAGTGGTCCCTGGTAGTGTCCTCAGGTACCATATAATACATGTCTGCAGCACAGTGGTCCCTGGTAGAGGTCCTCAGGTACCATATAATACATGTGCTGCAGCACAGTGGTCCCTGGTAGTGTCCTCAGGTACCATATAATATATGTGCAGCAGAACAGTGGTCCCTGGTAGTGTCCTCAGGTACCATATAATACATGTGCTGCAGCACAGTGGTCCCTGGTAGTGTCCTCAGGTACCATATAATATATGTACTGCAGCACAGTGGTCCCTGGTAGTGTCCTCAGGTACCATATAATACATGTGCTGCAGCGCAGTGGTCCCTGGTAGTGGTCCTCAGGTACCATATAATATATGTGCAGCAGAACAGTGGTCCCTGGTAGTGTCCTCAGGTACCATATAATACATGTGCTGCAGCACAGTGGTCCCTGGTAGTGTCCTCAGGTACTATATAATACATGTGCTGCAGCGCAGTGGTCCCTGGTAGTGGTCCTCAGGTACCATATAATATATGTGCTGCAGCACAGTGGTCCCTGGTAGTGGTCCTCAGGTACCATATAATACATGTGCTGCAGCACAGTGGTCCCTGGTAGAGGTCCTCAGGTACCATATAATACATGTGCTGCAGCGCAGTGGTCCCTGGTAGTGTCCTCAGGTACCATATAATATATGTGCAGCAGAACAGTGGTCCCTGGTAGTGTCCTCAGGTACCATATAATATATGTGCAGCAGAACAGTGGTCCCTGGTAGTGTCCTCAGGTACCATATAATACATGTGCTGCAGCACAGTGGTCCCTGGTAGTGTCCTCAGGTACCATATAATATATGTGCAGCAGCACAGTGGTCCCTGGTAGTGGTTCTCAGGTACCATATAATATATGTGCTGCAGCACAGTGGTCCCTGATAGTGGTCCTCAGGTACCATATAATATATGTGCTGCAGCACAGTGGTCCCTGGTAGTGGTCCTCAGGTACCATATAATACATGTGCTGCAGCACAGTGGTCCCTGGTAGTGGTCCTCAGGTACCATATATGTGATGCAGCGCAGTGGTCCCTGGTAGTTAGTCCTCAGGTACCATATAATACATGTGCTGCAGCACAGTGGTCCCTGGTAGTGTCCTCAGGTACCATATAATACATGTGCTGCAGCACAGTGGTCCCTGGTAGTGGTCCTCAGGTACCCATATAATACATGTGCTGCAGCACAGTGGTCCTGGTAGTGTCCTCAGGTACCATATAATACATGTGCTGCAGCACAGTGGTCCCTGGTAGTGGTTCTCAGGTACCATATAATACATGTGCTGCAGCACAGTGGTCCCTGGTAGTGGTCCTCAGGTACCATATAATATATGTGCTGCAGCACAGTGGTCCCTGGTAGTGGTCCTCAGGTACCATATAATACATGTGCTGCAGCACAGTGATCCCTGGTAGTGGTCCTCAGGTACCATATATGTGATGCAGCGCAGTGGTCCCTGGTAGTAGTCCTCAGGTACCATATAATACATGTGCTGCAGCACAGTGGTCCCTGGTAGTGTCCTCAGGTACCATATAATACATGTGCTGCAGCACAGTGGTCCCTGGTAGTGGTTCTCAGGTACCATATAATACATGTGCTGCAGCACAGTGGTCCTGGTAGTGGTCCTCAGGTACCATATAATATATGTGCTGCAGCACAGTGGTCCCTGGTAGTGGTCCTCAGGTACCATATAATACATGTGCTGCAGCACAGTGGTCCCTGGTAATGGTCCTCAGGTACCATATAATACATGTGCTGCAGAACAGTGGTCCCTGGTAGTGTCCTCAGGTACCATATAATACATGTGCTGCAGAACAGTGGTCCCTGGTAGTGGTTCTCAGGTACCATATAACACATGTGCTGCAGAACAGTGGTCCCTGGTAGTGGTCCTCAGGTACCGTATAATACATGTGCTGCAGAACAGTGGTCCCTGGTAGTGGTCCTCAGGTACCATATAATATATGTGCTGCAGAACAGTGGTCAGGTATAATACATGTGCTGCAGAACAGTGGTCCCTGGTAGTGTCCTCAGGTATCATATAATACATGTGCTGCAGCGCAGTGGTCCCTGGTAGAGGTCCTCAGGTACCATATAATACATGTGCTGCAGCACAGTGGTCCCTGGTAGTGGTCCTCAGGTACCATATAATACATGTGCTGCAGAACAGTGGTCCCTGGTAGTGTCCTCAGGTACCATATAACACATGTGCTGCAGAACAGTGGTCCCTGGTAGTGGTCCTCAGGTACCGTATAATACATGTGCTGCAGAACAGTGGTCCCTGGTAGTGGTCCTCAGGTACCATATAATATATGTGCTGCAGAACAGTGGTCCCTGGTAGTGGTTCTCAGGTACCATATAATACATGTGCTGCAGCACAGTGGTCCCTGGTAGTGGTCCTCAGGTACCATATAATATATGTGCTGCAGCACAGTGGTCCCTGGTAGTGGTCCTCAGGTACCATATAATATATGTGCTGCAGAACAGTGGTCCCTGGTAGTGTCCTCAGGTACCATATAATATATGTGCTGCAGAACAGTGGTCCCTGGTAGTGGTTCTCAGGTACCGTATAATACATGTGCTGCAGCACAGTGGTCCCTGGTAGTGGTCCTCAGGTACCATATAATATATGTGCTGCAGAACAGTGGTCCCTGGTAGTGTCCTCAGGTACCATATAATATATGTGCTGCAGAACAGTGGTCCCTGGTAGTGGTTCTCAGTACCGTATAATACATGTGCTGCAGCACAGTGGTCCCTGGTAGTGGTTCTCAGGTACCGTATAATACATGTGCTGCAGCACAGTGGTCCCTGGTAGTGGTCCTCAGGTACCATATAATACATGTGCTGCAGCACAGTGGTCCCTGGTAGTGGTCCTCAGGTACCATATAATACATGTGCTGCAGCACAGTGATCCCTGGTAGTGGTCCTCAGGTACCATATAATACATGTGCTGCAGAACAGTGGTCCCTGGTAGTGGTTCTCAGGTACCATATAACACATGTGCTGCAGAACAGTGGTCCCTGGTAGTGGTCCTCAGGTACCGTATAATACATGTGCTGCAGAACAGTGGTCCCTGGTAGTGGTCCTCAGGTACCATATAATATATGTGCTGCAGAACAGTGGTCAGGTATAATACATGTGCTGCAGAACAGTGGTCCCTGGTAGTGTCCTCAGGTATCATATAATACATGTGCTGCAGCGCAGTGGTCCCTGGTAGAGGTCCTCAGGTACCATATAATACATGTGCTGCAGCACAGTGGTCCCTGGTAGTGGTCCTCAGGTACCATATAATACATGTGCTGCAGAACAGTGGTCCCTGGTAGTGTCCTCAGGTACCATATAACACATGTGCTGCAGAACAGTGGTCCCTGGTAGTGGTCCTCAGGTACCGTATAATACATGTGCTGCAGAACAGTGGTCCCTGGTAGTGGTCCTCAGGTACCATATAATATATGTGCTGCAGAACAGTGGTCCCTGGTAGTGGTTCTCAGGTACCATATAATACATGTGCTGCAGCACAGTGGTCCCTGGTAGTGGTCCTCAGGTACCATATAATATATGTGCTGCAGCACAGTGGTCCCTGGTAGTGGTCCTCAGGTACCATATAATATATGTGCTGCAGAACAGTGGTCCCTGGTAGTGTCCTCAGGTACCATATAATATATGTGCTGCAGAACAGTGGTCCCTGGTAGTGGTTCTCAGGTACCGTATAATACATGTGCTGCAGCACAGTGGTCCCTGGTAGTGGTCCTCAGGTACCATATAATATATGTGCTGCAGAACAGTGGTCCCTGGTAGTGTCCTCAGGTACCATATAATATATGTGCTGCAGAACAGTGGTCCCTGGTAGTGGTTCTCAGGTACCGTATAATACATGTGCTGCAGCACAGTGGTCCCTGGTAGTGGTTCTCAGGTACCGTATAATACATGTGCTGCAGCACAGTGGTCCCTGGTAGTGGTCCTCAGGTACCATATAATACATGTGCTGCAGCACAGTGGTCCCTGGTAGTGGTCCTCAGGTACCATATAATACATGTGCTGCAGCACAGTGATCCCTGGTAGTGGTCCTCAGGTACCATATATGTGATGCAGCGCAGTGGTCCCTGGTAGTAGTCCTCAGGTACCATATAATACATGGTGCTGCAGCACAGTGGTCCCTGGTAGTGGTCCTCAGGTACCATATAATATATGGGCTACAGCACAGTGGTCCCTGGTAGTGGTCCTCAGGTACCATATAATACATGTGCTGCAGTACAGTGGTCCCTGGTAGTGTCCTCAGGTACCATATAATACATGTGCTGCAGAACAGTGGTCCCTGGTAATGGTCCTCAGGTACCATATAATACATGTACTGCAGCACAGTGGTCCCTGGTAGTGGTCCTCAGGTACCATATAATATATGTGCTGCAGCACAGTGGTCCCTGGTAGTGGTCCTCAGGTACCATATAATACATGTGCTGCAGCACAGTGGTCCCTGGTAGTGGTCCTCAGGTACCATATAATATATGTGCTGCAGCACAGTGGTCCCTGGTAGTGGTCCTCAGGTACCATATAATATATGTGCTGCAGAACAGTGGTCCCTGGTAGTGGTTCTCAGGTACCATATAATACATGTACTGCAGCACAGTGATCCCTGGTAGTGGTTCTCAGGTACCATATAACACATGTACTGCAGCACAGTGGTCCCTGGTAGCTAGAACTGTTTGTTTACATCCAAGGACATGGTATAGACCTACATAGACAGTACCCAGTCCTTATCTGTAAGGCCTTTTTCACACGAGCGTGATGGATTGGCTCCGGATGCAATCAGGAAAACTCGCACCATTTTGCAAGCAAGTTCAGTCAGTTTTGTCTGCGATTGCGTTCAGTTGTTCAGTTTTTTCCCACTTGGATGCAATGCGTTTTGATGCGTTTTTCACGCGCGTGATAAAAAACTGAAGGTTTACAAGCAACATCTCTTAGGCCTCTTTCACACGAGCGAGTTTTACGCACGGGTGCAATGCATGACGTGAACACATAGCACCCGCACTGAATCCTGACCCATTCATTTCAATGGGTCTGTGTACATGAGCGTTTTTTTTTCACGCATCAATTTTGCGTTGCGTGAGAATCGCAGCATGTTCTATATTCTGTGTTTTTCACGCAGCCCTGGCTCCATAGAACTGAATGGGGCTTCAGTGAAAAACGCATTACGTCCTGAAGCAAGTGCGGATACAATGCGTTTTCCACTGATGGTTGCTAAGAGATGTTGTTTGTAAACCTTCCGTTTTTTATCACGTGCGTGAAAAACGCATCAAAACGCATCGCACCCGCGCGGAAAAAAACTGAACAACTGAACGAAATCGCAGACAAAACTGACTGAACTTGTTTGCAAAATGGTGCGAGTTTTCCTGAACGCATCCGGACCTAATCCGTCACGCTCGTGTGAAAGGGGCTTAAGTTTCACAGTCGAAGTTGATGCAGGAGCTCAGCTGATGTTGGTGTCACAGCCAATGGGTTGCAATCACTGTACTGTTTTTACACCTATGCATTTATTTAGGAGGTGCCAAATGTATACTGTAGCTGTACAAATTGGTAAGTGATGAATGCTGATGTAAATATACAGACTAACAACATATTATAATGAGCGCTGCTCCGGAGAGCTTACAGTCTAAAGTGGTGGAACATTACAGACATGAGATTGGGGTAGATGGGCATCAACCGAGTTCCATAAAAATGGTTAATGAGAGTGGTCCAGGAAAGTTAAGATGAAGGTTAAGTTCAGAAAACGTGAACGGATCGATCGGACCAGAACAGTCTTAAAGGTTCAAGGGAACATCTGAAAGATGGTTAGTAAGAAGTCAGCGTGATGTGGGGGGTTATGGACATCCATGTGTGGTCCAGCAGAGGACACATGATGGCAAGATGAGAGAAACAGAGCAATGAGGAGAGGGGGACAGGCACCGGGGAAGCATGAGGAACCAGAGGAGTGGAGGAGTCTCAGGTCGGCTTAGTTGATGAGACACAGAGGACAATCTAGATCAGAATGGACGGCCAGTGATTATGACAGTTTTTGAAGGAAATCCTCAATTAAGAAGAAACAGAAGTTACAAAACCTTTGGGAGATTTGGATCGTCCCTTTCCTTTTTTAGCAGAGGTCTTTTTTTCTGATATTGTAGGTGGGGGATCTTGGGTGGTATCTGGAGGAGGTGGCGGCGGTGGAGGTGGTGTGGCTGGCGGTGGAGGTGAAGGGGTCTCCTCTTTCTTCTCAGGCTTCTTCCCTGTGTATTGAAGGGTTACATAATATTATAAGATGTGGTCTGAGGCGTCCTATGCCTTAGTGCAGTGGTCTACATCCTGTGGTCCTCCAGCTGAGATGCAGACTGATGACCACTGCCCTTGTGTAGAATAAAATGTCGTGGAACGTGAAGAGAAAAAGGCAGGTGACGGGCCGCTGCTGGTGCTAAAAAATTATTTATTAGTAATATAAAATGGAGAATCATGTATAAAACTAGGAGGTATCATGTATAAAACAATGCGTTTCAGGGGTGAATCACCCCTTCATCTGGAGATAGCAAAGGTCAAGTAAAAAAACGGAAAACCAGAAGAGGTCACGTAAAACATCTATTACACTGTAAACTAATCAATTACAGTACATACAGAAAAATGTAAATTAGGAAGGTCATCGACTACCAGGATGGGGTGGGGCTGAGATACATGGTAGGCTAGGGCTACACGACGACATTTGTCGCGCGACAATTTTTACAATGCAAGTCTATGGTGTCGCACTGCGACATGCGACATGCGACATGCTGCGACTGGGACGCGACAGTCGCAAAAACTCCACCCAAGATGGATTTTTCTGCGACTGCCGCGTAGCGGTTGAAGCATGTTGCACGTTGCAGTGCGACACCATAGACTTACGTTGTAAAAAATTGTTGCGCGACATTACTGCGTCATCAATGTCGCGTGACAACTGTCGTCGTGTAGCCCCAGCCTAACGGGCATCGCGGGTACCGTCCACTGCTGACCCTCAATAGCAGTATAGTAGTACATAGGGATTACATGACTGATAAAAAAATATTGTGGCCGCTGTAAGGAAACGTTAGAGAAACAAAACAGCACATTGTAAAGGTTAAAGGTTAAATATATACATAGAAATTAATGAGTAATTAGTGGATAAGAGCACAGAAGAATGTGGAAGTGAAAAGCCACACGTGTTCATTCATAAAAATGTATAGTAAAACCAGGAAAATGCAAAGTAATGCACTGAAAGAGAAGCGTCTCATAGAACAGGTCCCGTCTACTACTAGAAATCCTCAGGATAATTCCCTATTGTCTCATAGAACAGGTCCTGTCTACTACTAGAAATCCTCAGGATAATTCCCTATTGTCTCATAAAACAGGTCCTGTCTACTACTAGAAATCCTCAGGATAATTCCCTATTGTCTCATAGAACAGGTCCTGTCTACTACTAGAAATCCTCAGGATAATTCCCTATTATGTCTCATAGAACAGGTCCTGTCTACTACTAGAAATCCTCAGGATAATTCCCTATTGTCTCATAGAACAGGTCCTGCCTACTACTAGAAATCCTCAGGATAATTCCCTATTATGTCTCATAGAACAGGTCCCGTCTACTACTAGAAATCCTGAGGATAATTCCCTATTGTCTAATAGAACAGGTCCTGTCTACTACTAGAAATCCTCAGGATAATTCCCTATTATGTCCCATAGAACAGGTCCCGTCTACTACTAGAAATCCTCAGGATAATTCCCTATTGTCTCATAGAACAGGTCCTGTCTACTACTAGAAATCCTCAGGATAATTCCCTATTATGTCCCATAGAACAGGTCCTGTCTACTACTCAGGAAATCCTCAGGATAATTCCCTATTGTCTCATAGAACAGGTCCTGTCTACTACTAGAAATCCTCAGGATAATTCCCTATTATGTTCCCATAGAACAGGTCCTGTCTACTACTAGAAATCCTCAGGATAATTCCCTATTATGTCTCATAGAACAGGTCCTGTCTACTACTAGAAATCCTCAGGATAATTCCCTATTGTCCTCATAGAACAGGTCCTGTCTACTACTAGAAATCCTCAGGATAATTCCCTATTATGTCTCATAGAACAGGTCCTGTCTACTACTAGAAATCCTCAGGATAATTCCCTATTATGTCCATAGAACAGGTCCTGTCTACTACTAGAAATCCTCAGGATAATTCCCTATTATGTCCCATAGAACAGGTCCCGTCTACTACTAGAAATCCTCAGGATAATTCCCTATTGTCTCATAGAACAGGTCCTGTCTACTACTAGAAATCCTCAGGATAATTCCCTATTATGTCTCATAGAACAGGTCCCGTCTACTACTAGAAATCCTCAGGATAATTCCCTATTGTCTCATAGAACAGGTCCTGTCTACTACTAGAAATCCTCAGGATAATTCCCTATTATGTCCCATAGAACAGGTCCCGTCTACTACTAGAAATCCTCAGGATAATTCCCTATTGTCTCATAGAACAGGTCCTGTCTACTACTAGAAATCCTCAGGATAATTCCCTATTATGTCTCATAGAACAGGTCCTGTCTACTACTAGAAATCCTCAGGATAATTCCCTATTATGTCTCATAGAACAGGTCCCGTCTACTACTAGAAATCCTCAGGATAATTCCCTATTGTCTCATAGAACAGGTCCTGTCTACTACTAGAAATCCTCAGGATATTCCCTATTTGTCTCATAGAACAGGTCCTGTCTACTACTAGAAATCCTCAGGATAATTCCCTATTATGTCCCATAGAACAGGTCCTGTCTACTACTAGAAATCCTCAGGATAATTCCCTATTATGTCCCATAGAACAGGTCCCGTCTACTACTAGAAATCCTCAGGATAATTCCCTATTGTCTCATAGAACAGGTCCTGTCTACTACTAGAAATCCTCAGGATAATTCCCTATTATGTCTCATAGAACAGGTCCGTCTACTACTAGAAATCCTCAGGATAATTCCCTATTGTCTCATAGAACAGGTCCTGTCTACTACTAGAAATCCTCAGGATAATTCCCTATTATGTCCCATAGAACAGGTCCCGTCTACTACTAGAAATCCTCAGGATAATTCCCTATTGTCTCATAGAACAGGTCCTGTCTACTACTAGAAATCCTCAGGATAATTCCCTATTATGTCTCATAGAACAGGTCCTGTCTACTACTAGAAATCCTCAGGATAATTCCCTATTATGTCTCATAGAACAGGTCCCGTCTACTACTAGAAATCCTCAGGATAATTCCCTATTGTCTCATAGAACAGGTCCTGTCTACTACTATGGGGAAGCCTGCACAGACTGCAGACTGCAATCTATGGCCCCGTGGGGCCCTAATGAGGCCACTGAACACATTTTTAGTTTCTTTTAGTGCATTACTTTGCATTTTCCTGGTTTTAGTATACTTTTTTTATGAATGAACACGTGTGGCTTTTCACTTCCACATTCTGCTGCGCTCTTATCCACTAATTACTCATTAATGTCTATATATATACAGCACAGACCAAAAGTTTGGACACACCTTCTCATTCAAAGAGTTTTCTGTAGTTTCATGTCTACGAAAATTGTAGATTCACACTGAAGGCATCAAAACTATGAATTAACACATGTGGAATTATATTGTCAGGTCTGGTCACCGGAGAACATAGGTTCTATGTTTTGCTTGGTATTCTGAGTTTTTGTGTGTTTCTGTTTAGTGCCTACGCCTTGCCTTTAACCATGTTCACACTGTGGGTTGTTTTGGAGCCAACGCCCATCTTCATGTTTGGTTTGTCTACTTAGGGTTAATACTCAGGTGCTGGGCTGAGTGGCTTCTCTGAATCTGGTCCATTCAGAACCTGGGGGTGGGATATCTTCCTGCATAAATACCTACCTTCCTCTCTGCTCCTTGCCGGTTTTTGCAAATCCTTGCTATTCCTGCTTGTGCGTTGTATCGTGTGTATTCTACTGCTTATTTGACCCTTGGCTCGCACCTGACTACTCTACCGTCTTCTGATTTTGTACTGACGTTATCTCTGGTTTTCTGACACGGCTAGCTGACGATTCTTCTGTGTTTTGTTCGTCTCTGTTTGTTTTCCCTTTTTCCTGCACCTTAGTCAAGAGTAATTGCAGTCCTCGTGGTTGTCGCCGTGTTGCCTAGGACACGGAGGCAATTAGGCAGGGACAGGGGTTGAGGAGAGCTCAGGGATCACATCTCCCTTTCCTGTGTACCCCAACCTTGACATATATACTTAACAAAAAAGTGTGAAACAACTGAAAATATGTCTTATATTCTAGGTTCTTCAAAGTAGCCACATTTTGCTTTGATTACTGCTTTGCACACTCTTGGCATTCTCTTGATGAGCTTCAAGAGGTAGTCACCTGAAATGGTTTTCACTTCACAGGTGTGCCCTGTCAGGTTTAATAAGTGGGATTTCTTGCCTTATAAATGGGGTTGGGACCATGAGTTGTGTTGGGCAGAAGTCAGGTGGATACACAGCTGATAGTCTTACTGAATAGACTGTTAGAATTTGTATTATGGCAAGAACAAAGCAGCTAAGTAAAGAAAAATGAGTGGCCGTCATTACTTTAAGAAATGAAGGTCAGTCAGTCCGAAAAATTGGGAAAACTTTGAAAGTGTCCACAAGTGCAGTTGCAAAAACCATCAAGCGCTACAAAGAAACTGGCTGACATGAGGACCGCCCCAGGAAAGGAAGACCAAGAGTCACCTCTGCTGCGGAGGATAAGTTCATCCGAGTCACCAGCCTCAGAAATCGCAGGTTAACAGCAGCTCAGATTAGAGACCAGGTCAATGCCACACAGAGTTCTAGCAGCAGACACATCTCTACAACAACTGTTAAGAGGAGACTGTGTGCAGCAGGCCTTCATGGTGGAAACCACTGCTAAGGACAGGCAACAAGCAGAAGAGACTTGTTTGGGCTAAAGAACACAAGGAATGGACATTAGACCAGTGGAAATCTGTGCTTTGGTCTGATGAGTCCAAATTTGAGATCTTTGGTTCCAACCACCGTGTCTTTGTGCGATGCAGAAAAGGTGAACGGATGGACTCTACATGCCTGGTTCCCACCGTGAAGCATGGAGGAGGAGGTGTGATGGTGTGGGGGTGCTTTGCTGGTGACACTGTTGGGGATTTATTCAAAATTGAAGGCATACTGAACCAGCATGGCTACCACAGCGGCATGCTATTCCATCCGGTTTGCGTTTAGTTGGACCATCATTTATTTATCAACAGGACAATGACCCCAAACACACCTCCAGGCTGTGTAAGGGCTATTTGACCAAGAAGGAGAGTGATGGGGTGCTACGCCAGATGACCTGGCCTCCACAGTCACCAGACCTGAACCCAATCGAGATGGTTTGGGGTGAGCTGGACCGCAGAGTGAAGGCAAAAGGGCCAACAAGTGCTAAGCATCTCTGGGAACTCCTTCAAGACTGTTGGAATACCATTTCAGGTGACTACCTCTTGAAGCTCATCAAGAGAATGCCAAGAGTGTGCAAAGCAGTAATCAAAGCAAAAGGTGGCTACTTTGAAGAACCTAAAATATAAGACATATTTTCAGTTGTTTCACACTTTTTTGTTAAGTATATAATTCCACATGTGTTAATTTATAGTTTTGATGCCTTCAGTGTGAATCTACAATTTTCATAGTCATGAAAATACAGAAAACTCTTTGAATGAGAAGGTGTGTCCAAACTTTTAGTCTGTACTGTGTATATTTAAACTTTTCAACATGTTGTTTTCTTTCACTGGTTTCCTTACAGAGCCCACAATATTGCACTTTTTTTATCAGTCATATAATCCCTATTTACTATCATGTACTGCTATAGAGGATCACTGAGGGGCGGTACCAGCGATGCCCGTTACATGTATCTCAGCCCCCAACCCATCCTGCAAGGAGGGTGACCTTCCTAATTTACATTTATCTGTATGTACTCTAATTGATTCCATCTCTATTGTTGTATTTTAACCTCCTTTTCTTGTTGTAAGATTTACAATATAATACAGTCATGGCCAAAAGTTTTGAGAATGATACAAATATTAATTTTTACAAAGTCTACTGCTTCAGTTTTTATAATGGCAATTTGCATATACTCCAGAATGTTATAAAGAGTGAACAGCTTAACAGCAATTACTTGCAAAGTCAATATTTGCCTAGAAAATGAACTTTATCCCCCAAAATACATTTCAACATCATTGCAGCCCTGCCTTAAAAGGACCAGCTAACATCGTTTCAGTGATTGCTCCATTAACACAGGTGTGGGTGTTGATGAGGACAGAGCTGGAGATCAATCTGTCATGATTAAGTAAGAATGACACCACTGGACACTTTAAAAGGAGGCTAATGCTTGGCATCATTGTTTCTCTTCTGTTAACCATGGTTATCTCTAAAGAAACACGTGTAGTCATCATTGCACTGCACAAAAATGGCCTAACAGGGAAGAGTATCGCAGCTAGAAAGATTGCACCTCAGTCAACAATCTATCGCATCATCAGGACTTCAAGGAGAGAGGTTCCATTGTTGCCAAAAAGGATCCAGGGCGCCCAAGAAAGACCAGCAAGCGCCAGGACCGTCTCTTAAAAGTGTTTCAGCTGCGGGATCGGGCTACCAGCAGTGCAGAGCTTGCTCAGGAATGGCAGCAGGCAGGTGTGAGTGCATCTGCACGCACTGTGAGGCGGAGACTCTTGGAGCAAGGCCTGGTCTCAAGGAGGGCAGCAAAGAAGCCACTTCTCTCCAGAAAAAACATCAGGGACAGACTGATATTCTGCAAAAGGTACAGGGAGTGGACTGCTGAGGACTGGGGTAAAGTCATTTTCTCTGATGAATCCCCTTTTCGATTGTTTGGGACATCTGGAAAACAGCTTATTCGGAGAAGACGAGGTGAGCGCTACCACCAGTCTTGTCTCATGCCAACTGTAAAGCATCCTGAAACCATTCATGTGTGGGGTTGCTTCTCAGCCAAGGGAATCGGCTCTCACAGTCTTGCCTAAAAACACAGCCATGAATAAAGAATGGTACCAGAATGTCCTCCGAGAGCAACTTCTCCCAACCGTCCAAGAGCAGTTTGGCGATCAACAATGCCTTTTCCAGCATGATGGAGCACCTTGCCATAAAGCAAAGGTGATAACTAAATGGCTCAGGGAACAAAACATAGAGATTTTGGGTCCATGGCCTGGAAACTCCCCAGATCTTAATCCCATTGAGAACTTGTGGTCAATCATCAAGAGACGGGTGGACAAACAAAAACCTACAAATTCTGACAAAATACAAGCATTGATTGTGCAAGAATGGACTGCTATCAGTCAGGATTTGGTCCAGAAGTTGATTGAGAGCATGCCAGGGAGAATTGCAGAGGTCCTGAAGAAGAAGGGTCAACACTGCAAATATTGACTTGCTGCATTAACTCATTCTAACTGTCAATATAAGCTTTTGTTACTCATAATATGATTGCAATTATATTTCTGTATGTGATAAAAACATCTGACAAACACACATAAAAACCAGAGGGCAGCAGATCATGTGAAAATAGAAGATTTGTGTCATTCTCAAAACTTTTGGTCATGACTGTAGATGTTTTACGTGACCCCTTCCGGTTTTCAGGTATTTTACTTGATCTTTGTTAAGTCCTGATGAAGGGTGTGATTTACCCCTGAAACGCGTTGTGCTGATCTCCTAGTTTTAGACATGATTCTCCATTATCTTACTTAGTAATATTTTTTTTTATTCCCACCAGCGGTCCGTTACCTGCCTTTTTCTTTTCACTTTCTGAATCGGTGTTACCTATAGTCCCCACTCAAGCTCTGTTGATGTTGTGCCCGTTGTCCAACACAATCCAGTAAGCGGGTATTGTACTCTATCCATTAACTGTTTTGAAGGGTTTTTTAGTTTCTAGTAAACACTCCGATCTTTGTTTACCACAACCTATGGACACGTTTACTGGCAATTTTTGTGTTATTGAAATTTTGGGCTAAAAATCATTTTCTCAGTTGGTCTTTAAAGGGGTTGTCTCATCTCAGACAATGGGGCCATATCACTAGGGACCTGCACCTATATCGAGAATGGAGCCCTGCAAGGTGGTGGCTGGAGGACTTGGTGACCACCAAGCGCTTTCCCCAAAGAAGTGAATGGGAGTGCACCGCGCACGACCGGCCTCCGCTCCCATTCACTTCTATGGGCCCGTTGGAAATATTTTCAGCGGCCCCATAGAAAATGAAAAGAGGGCGGCTACGCATGCGCAGTATGCCCTCCACAACTTTCAGAGCTCCGTTCTTGATATAGGTGCCGGACCTGTCCTAGTGATATGCCCCCAATTGTCTGGGATTAGACAACCCCTTTAATACAAATTTTCAACAGGTTTTCGACTACAGCTTTCACTTTCAGTGCATCTGCAAACTGTGAATCCGTCAGGGAGCTGCTCTAATGACTGGATCTGTGGCCCTTAAAGGGGTCGTCTCACTTCAGTAAGTGGCATTTATCATGTAGAGAAAGTGAATACAAGGCACTTACTAATGTATTGTTATCATCCATATTGCTTCCTTTGCTGGATTCACTTCTCCATCACATTATACACTGCTCGTTTCCATGGTTACAGACCACCCTGCAATCCATCAGTGGTGGCCATGCTTGCAAATTATAGGAGAAAGCGTTAGCCTCTCTGGTGGCCGGGACCATGCGAGCTTGCATTGGTTAGTGCTTTTTCCTACACTGTGCAAGCAGTACATGTCTGTAACCATGGAAACAAGCTCTATATAATGTGATGGAAAAATGAATCCAGCCAGCAAAGGAAGCAATATGGATATTGTTGCTAATATTTGTGTCAAGTAGCATGCACCAGTACCCCCCAGCAATCAGCAGTGAGACCCATGCAGATCCTCCCTCCGGGGTTGCATGGTGTACGGGCAGGCTAACGCGTTGCGGGTCTGAAGTGACAGCGTACCTTGATTTTGTCTATTGCACAAAGCTGTTAGAAATACTTCTTCAATCTTCTTGCACAGAACGCCCTCCTCCACCTCCCCATTTACTTTCACTAAAACGTTCGGCTGCTCTGAAAACCACATCTCTAGCTTCTGCCAGTTGTCGAGGAATCCTTTTATCCTGGAAGACAAAAACCGTATTACCCATGTGAAGATAGGCAGCACCCACAATATTATATCGGGAAGCCCCTTACACGTGGCTGACACATTCAGACCGGGTTCACACGTAACGCTCATCTGGCTGGTGGCCGTCCCCAAATCACACAATGGGACACAGATCTGCATGATTTGATATTTTTAATTGTTGTGATTTTCATACTTTTGTAATAAAAAAAAAAGATATTTCAGGTCACTGAAGTAGACACAAAAGGCTCCTCCTGATTTCTGCAGCTCTCTCAGCTTTTCTGTATAGACTATGACACAATGAGCAGAGTCATCTCATTATTGTTACAGGGGCTTGTGCCGGATTTTTTTCAAATGTCTCCCCCTCAATGGAACCTGTGTATAGAACTATAATTGCCTTCTCCCTGACGCTCTATAGTTCCTGGGCTGTTTTCATTGGACTTCCGTGACGACATATAAACTTCCTGCACGGACACGGTCATGTGCACCGCTGCAGCCAATTACTATCTTCAGTGCTGACAGGTCCCTAAGAAGCACGTGATCCGGCAGTGATGTACTGCTTGTGAACATATGACTGCTGAGACTAGTCATTGGCTGCAGCGGCACACGTGACCTCATCCGTGCAGGAAGTTTAAAGGGGTTTAAGCCACCAGAGAGGCTGGCATTTTTTCTGATGGATTGCAGGGTGGTCGTAACCATGGAAACGACCAGTGTATAATGTTATGGAAAAATGAACCAAGCCAGCAAAGAAGGCAACATGGACAATCATAATACATTAGTAAGTGCCTTGTATTCACTTTCCCTACATGATAAATGGATGCGGACAACACACATATAACATTTGTGTGCTGTCCACAATTTTTTGCGGCCCCATAGAAATTAATGGGTCTGCATTTGATCCGTAAAAAATGCAAACGGAAAATACGTTTGTGTGCATGAGGCTTAAAGGGGTTGTCCAAGTTATGGAAAAAAAATATAGCACTGTAAATCTGATGGGCAGCAATATATAACTAAGTTCAGCAAGTTTTAGGCAAAAAAATCTATATTTCCTCATTTCCCTGGTTCTCTTCTGGCCTTTGTTTACCTGCAGTAATAACAATCTCAGCCCCTCCCCCTTCTCTGCAAAGGCAGTGAATATAAGTGCTGTGAGTACATGTCTGCCTGCTGGAATACTCAGCAGCATGTTGTATGTGTAGGACTACAAGTCCCAGCTGTACAATGACACTGCTAATACATACAGGAAATTCTCCCTACCTGTTCTTGTACAATTCCTCTACAGCTCTTGTGCCCAGCATTTGTCTCCTCTCACTGCTGCAGCTACTATTTGTCGTAAAGCCTTGAGCCCTCAGTGTGTTCTGGCTGAAGGGGTTAATGTTTTATCTGAAGGAATCCAGGGAGAGAGCAGATAGCAGGAGCCCGGCAAAGAAAGGGGGCGTGGCCAGTGACGTCTCGTGTACAGACTGTTATCTGAACTCTGAGGCTTGTACACGAAACATCACAGACCAGGGAGATAAGGTGACATCACAGGTCATGTGACCCTCAGTCAACTCTGAGAAACCAGCAGCTTTAGAAACACGAAGTATATGGGAAAGTTGTTATACCTGACAAGTTAGAAACATATAAAGAACAAAAAAATAACTCGGACAACCCCTTTAAGTGTGTATACATATGTACATAGCTCTCAGTCACTAATAGTTGACTGAAGTGGCATTTATCATGTAGAGAAAGTTAATTCTCCATATTGCTTCCTTTACTGACTGGATTCATTTTTCCATCACATTATAACCTCCTAGTTTCCATGGTTACAACTAGGGATGAGTGAATCGACTTCAGATGAAACATCCGAAGTCGATTCTCATAAGACTTTGTTCTAATACAAGGTACCACTTGGAACCAAACCTGAGTTTGGAAAATGTTTTGTTTTACAGCAAAAATGAATTTATAAAGTTATTATGCGAAGTATCACGAGACTTCGTGAAGTAATAACTTCGGCTCATCAGAGCCAATACATTCTAATACTGTACGGAGCTCCCGGGACCGTGGGAGCTCACGTAAGCTGGTGCTTTTTTCCTATAGTGTACAAATACAGCCACCACTGCAGGATTACACTGTGGTCGTAACCATGGAAACTTTCTCTGCATAATAAATGCTATTTGCTGAAGTGGCAAAATCCCTTTGAATTCGGGGACCAGAATTTCAAGGAAGACCTCAAGGGAGCCGTGGAACTCAAACAACGTAGTACACATAGTACAAAGCTAGAACCAGCCCTGTACCTCACATGGATCCAGAGATTTCCCCATTCATTGCTCTGCTGGATTTATATCAAGCTGGCAGCTCAGGAGTAATGCTCTTTGTAACTGAGCATGTGCGGCCACCTCAGCAAGATGGACAGAGAAATAAGAAAACGAACAAACAGCAGGTGGAGCTGTACAGATACATTGTATTGAATAACTTAGTGACATTTTTAATTACAATAGTATTCTGATCTAGGTGCTGGTTTGAAAACCGCAGAATATTTTTTTGTGGGATAAACCCTTTAAAGGGGTTTTCCAGGATTTTACTACTGATGACCTGTCCTCAGGATAGGTCATCAGTATCTGATCGGTGGGGGTCCGACACCCGGAACCCCCGCCGATCAGCTGTTTGAGAAGATACCGGCGCTCCTGTGAGTTCTGCGGCCTTCTCCCCGCTCACCAAGCGCAGCGCCGTACATTGTAAAGTGGCCGTGCTTGGTATCGCACGCAGTCCCATTCACTTGAATGGGGCCGATCCGCTCCTAGGCCACGTGACCGATGAACGTGACGTCACTGGCCTAGGAAAAGCTGAGAGAAGGTAGCGGCGCTCGGGAGCGCCGGTGTCTTCTCAAACAGCTGATCGGTGGGGGTCCCGGGTGTCGGACCCCCACCGATCAGATCCTGAGGATAGGTCATCAGTAGTAAAACCCCTTTAATATTACTATTGAGTGTCCCTCATTGTAGCTGCCATGAAGAACACACACACTGCTGCACAGTCTATACCGACAATACAGGAAGGACTATGTTTCTCCAATATGGCCGCCCCCCATGGTAAGGTTTTAAAAATAAAAATAAATAGCTGCAACATTTAAAATAAAATTAAAAACATTATTTGTTTTCTACAGGCTGATATCTAAGGAATGACACCAAAAGGTAGCTATATGGGACAACCCCTTTAAGAAAATCAGCACAACTGGTCATGGCAGAGCGGTGTATGGTCACACCTGGTTGTCGTCAGTGGAGCTATTATGTCATGTGTGGTGTAGGTGTGACTGCCCACCACATGAATACAACACAGTAGCTACGTGCATCCGGCACTTCACAGGTACAGGCCACACTGATCATTACACACTGCTGCATCGTAATAGTCACTGTACGGACGGTCACAGTTCTACAAAACCGCATGACAAATTTTCCCTATAAGACGCACATCTGAAGTTTTCAATGTGGTTTTCTACACTGATGACGATAAGTGACATAGAAGCTGCACTTTACTGCAGAAAGCTGCAAAACCATCATAGATTGACCTCTTGCAGAGTGTTAATGAGAAACACTTCTACAGTATCTACTGCCGGAAAGTATACCAACTGCTGCAAAATCAGCCTGTAGCAACCGATCCCGGCAGAAGAGGGAGCACCTCAGAGCAATGGCTCAGATTTACTAAACATCTGTCTAAAAAGTGGCATAAGTTGGTGCATCTAGGGTTTCTACGCTTTTTCCCCCCACATGCTCAACAAGGGGGCTTAACCCCCTAACTGTTTTGCCCAAGTCCAGCTCCAGCAGTGGGAAAAGTAGCTACCTGGAGGGGGAGGGCTGCTTTAGATGATGATATCTCCTGAATGGTAACATGCAACTGGTCTTGTTTGAAAGCTGACATTCAAAGCTTTCAGACAATACCAGAATGATAGCAATATGTTCAAGACAGAGGAAGATATCACTGATAGACATCGGGATGCTGTGAATGCAGCTGAAAGTGAAAGTAAAAACAGGTTTTACCCGCGATTATTCCCGCCTTGATTTCTAACAGTGTTTTCTCCTCTGTTGCTTGGAGTTTAGCTCTCATTTTGGTCTTGTATGAAAGCCTGGACTCTCAGCTTTCAAGACCAGTGGAATGGTTCTAGCTGCTACCATTGAGAAGATATAACCATCTAAAGCAGCCCTCCCCCTCCAGTTAGCTACTTTTCTCACTGCCCGAGCCGGACTCGGGTAAAACAGTTAGGTGGTTAAAGGGGTCGTCTAATCTGAGACAATGGGGGCATATCACTAGGATACATCCCCATTGTCTTATAGGCGCGGGTCCCAACGATTCGAACTGCACCTATATCGGCAATGGAGCCCCGCAAAGTGGTGGCTGGAGGACTCCGGTCCGGCCACCACCAAGAGCTAGCCCCATAGAAGTGAATGGGAACGCACAGCACATGACCGGCCACCGCTCCCATCCACTTCTATGGGCCAGGCAGAAATAGCCGAACCAGTGCTTGGCCTCATAGAAATGGATGGAGGGCGGCTGTGTATCCACAGTGCGCCCTCCGCCACTTTTGGGGATCCGTTCTTGATATAGGTGCGGGTCCTAGTGGCGAGACCCACACCTATCAGACAATGGGGGCATATCCTAGCGATACGTCCCCTTTAACAGATGAAACAACCCCTTTAACAAAAAGGGCATCAATTTCTGACAAAATTGCGACACAATTCTGGTGTAAAAATCTGTCTCAAAATCAAACCAATAGTGGGTATAGGGTCAGAGAATAGCATCTACCCCGGCACCAGATTTATCATCCAGCATCCGCCCCTGTGATAAATCTGGTGCAGGTCTAGACGGCCGGTCTAAGGTTAGTAGATTTGGGCCACTGTCTACAAACCAGAAAAAGGAAGCTAAACGCTGTAGCTACAAGGCGATGTGCCGCGAGACACAAGATCTAATGATTGTCAATGGTCCCGCAGGGCCACACACAGTATGTTGCAACTGCGACGCAACAGTCGCAAAAAATCTAGAACTGATGGATTTTGTGTTGCAGGTCATGCGTGAATTTTACTCCATTGACTTTAAAGGGGTTCTGCATTTCTGTAAAACTGATGATCTATCCCCTGGATAGATCATCAGCATCTGATCGGCGGTGGTTCGACACCCAGGACCCCCGTCGATCAGCTGTTTGAGAAGGCAGCGGCACTGCAGGAGTGCCGCGGCCTTCTCTGTGTTTTCCTCAGGCCCAGTGACGTCACGACTAGTATCACTGGCCTGGGCGGGGCTAAGCTCCATTCAAGTGAACAGTGCTTAGCCCCGCCCAGGCCAGTGATAATAGTCGTGACGTCACTGGGCCTGAGGAAAACACAGAGAAGGCGACTAGCTGTGGCACGACACATCACTGCTTAGCCACAGGCTAAAACAACAGACTAAAACACATGCTACAATTAGTGACTGCTTCTTAAAGGGACAGTGCCGCATACATTCTGGGGAAAAAAGCGATGTAACAGTAACCTGTCTCCCACTAAATGCAATTCTCTAAGGTCAATTTTTCTCGAGTGCATTCAGGCCAGAAACTGGATTCAGCCCCGGTACAATCCGTGTGACGGCTGAAGTTCCCGGACCAGAAACTGCGCCTCTGAAATGAACTCACAGCATAATAATGATTTATGATGCCCTGTGTTCCTGCCTTACAGAAGACCTCTCCCCTCTCCTGACATGTCTGTTTTAGTAACTACTTGCATTCCCCATGTAATACCAATTCTGGAGCATCTATTCTTATGACTCTATGTTGTGTTATTCCTGCTAGAAGTTTACCAATAAATTGCCAGCAGTCTGCTGTAAGGGTACTGCTGAGTGTTACCAGTAGCTGGTGTATCTGACTCTGTCCAATCAGAGTGTGCAGTGACACCCCCCCAACTGGTAACGCCCATCTGTACCGTTACTGCAAGCTGCTGGGAATTCATAAACGTCAAGTAGAAATAACAGAGGAATGGGAGATCATAGAGAGAATAGATGCTCCAGAATGATTGTTACATGGGGAATGCAAGTAGTTACTAAAACAGACATGTCAGGAGAGGGGACAGGTCTTCTTTAAAGAAGAACTCCCTCAAAAAAATGTTATTCCATGTCCTGCTAGAAATGTACACGATGTAACCTGTAGTGAATGTCATTTTCTTACCAGTGTCTGTATTTGTGAGTTATATCTCCCTGATGTTTCTCATCTGTGTCATGTGACCAGCAATCAGACTCACCAGATAACACAGCATCTTATGTGTGAACAGGAAGTCTATTTCTCTATGCATTCCTCACTCTCAGTCTCATAGGAATGAATAGAGCAGTGACTGGCTTCCTGTCCTGGGTCAGTTGGAGATCAGGGAGTTGGTCACATGACCCAGCTACAATTAGAAGAGAGGGGATAACACACAAATACAGTCTCTGATAAGAAGATTGCATTCAGTATAGATTATATCATGCCCCTTTCTAACAGGTCAGAGAACAAACATTTTTACGGGAGTTCTTCTTTAAGCATCTTTTATACATTATTGATTCACAGACGTGTGCTCTTCGTGTTCTCCACAGACAGCACACGTACCCATTGATTTTATCATGTTTATTCATACATCTGTGATTTTACATTGACCATGGGTCAGTGGTACTGTCAAAGAGACATGCTATATTTTGGTCCACAATATGTACCAAACACGCCCATCGATGTCTATGGATCCGTGAAAACCACTGACAAAACGCAGGTGACATTTGCGTTGAGTCAGTGGTTTTCACGGATCACTGGTAGGAGATGCTCTGGAAAGTTTTGGCCTAGCAGTCCACGTGGAATACGGATGACACACAATGGGCAGAAACCGGAAACATGGACCAAACAAGGATCCTTCACAGATAAAACACTGACCATCTTGTCACAGATATCACCACGGACGTGCGTAAAAGCCTTTCTGCGTATCTACTGTACTGTAGTCATGACATTCTGTGAGTAAAGCACAGCAGACCCCTGGTCAGGCGGGAACACAGCATTATAAATCATTACTAAAGACTAAGGGAACCTTTGGGGGCATTTTTTAATTACATTTTACTAATTTTGAGCTAAAAATAATTTTTACAATAGTTTTTTTTTTTAAATGTTCAGCCCCTTTCTCTGTACAGCCGTGAGATTCTCTAGCTCCAGGCTCTGTGTTTCCTGTGAGGCAGCTCAGCTGATGGCTCCTTATCTCTGATCTCCTGACCTCATAAACACTCATTAGAGCTCAGTTCTTATCTTACTGAGAAGAATATGGCTGACATCAGTGTTTACGAGATGTTTGTAGTTCAAAGATGAAGGATATCTATACCGGGCAAATAACAGCTCAAAGTGAAAGTGAAAGTAAGATGCTTACAGCTATGCAATCCTTTTATGACAAAAACTGCTGAAAATCTTTACTAAAGACCAATTGAAAAAATGATTTCTAGCTCAAAATGAGTAGAATGCAGCCATCGCCCCCAAAGGTGTTCATAGCCTTTAAGCTGTGAATTTACATCAGGAGAGCAGTGTTCAGTCTGGGAAATCCAGCTATTACATGGAGCGTGTTTCCTGGACTGAAGGGGACCGCGGCAGAAGTGCAGGCTTCTCTCCCCTTTTTCTACAGATCAGTGGGGGTCTCTACGCTCAGAACCCCGCCAATCTAAATTTTAGTACATCTCTGTGACATATCAAAAGTTTTATGAAAAGTTAGTGACTTCTACTAGAACCATATTACCAGTCAGACACCTACCTGTGCGGTGTTTGGTTCATAGAAGAGACCGCTCCAGCACTGATGTCACCTGTAGAAGAGAAATACAAGAATTTTATATATTATATTATATTAAACGAGGATCCATACACACAGCAGTATACCACACAGAAGAGCTGATGGATCCTCTATACTACACCACACAGAAGAGCCGACAGATCCTCTATACTACACCACACAGGAGAGCCGACAGATCCTCTATACTACACCACACAGGAGAGCTGACAGATCCTCTATACTACACCTCACAGGAGAGCTGACAGATCCTCTATACTACACCACACAGGAGAGCTGACAGATCCTCTATACTACACCTCACAGGAGAGCTGACAGATCCTCTATACTACACCACACAGGAGAGCTGACAGATCCTCTATACTACACCACACAGGAGAGGTGACAGATCCTCTATACTACACCACACAGGAGAGATGACAGATCCTCTATACTACACCACACAGGAGAGCTGACAGATCCTCTATACTACACCACACAGGAGAGCTGACAGATCCTCTATACTACACCACACAGAAGAGCTGACGGATCCTCTATACTACACCACACAGGAGAGCCGACAGATCCTCTATACTACACCACACAGGAGAGCTGACAGATCCTCTATACTACACCACACAGAAGAGCCGACAGATCCTCTATACTACACCACACAGGAGAGCTGACAGATCCTCTATACTACACCACACAGGAGAGCCGACAGATCCTCTATACTACACCACACAGGAGAGCTGACAGATCCTCTATACTACACCACACAGGAGAGCTGATAGATCCTCTATACTACACCACACAGGAGAGCTGACAGATCCTCTATACTACACCACACAGGAGAGCTGACAGATCCTCTATACTACACCACACAGGAGAGCTGACAGATCCTCTATACTACACCACACAGGAGAGCTGACAGATCCTCTATACTACACCACACAGGAGAGCCAACAGATCCTCTATACTACACCACACAGGAGAGCTGACAGATCCTCTATACTACACCACACAGGACAGCTGACAGATCCTCTATACTACACCACACAGGAGAGCTGACAGATCCTCTATACTACACCACACAGGAGAGCTGACAGATCCTCTATACTACACCTCACAGGAGAGCCGACAGATCCTCTATACCACACCACACAGGAGAGCTGACAGATCCTCTGTACTACACCACACAGGAGAGCTGACAGATCCTCTATACTACACCACACAGGACAGCTGACAGATCCTCTATACTACACCACACAGGAGAGCCGACAGATCCTCTATACTACACACAGGAGAGCTGACAGATCCTCTATACTACACCACACAGGAGAGCTGACAGATCCTCTATACTACACCACACAGGAGAGCCGACAGATCCTCTATACTACACACAGGAGAGCTGACAGATCCTCTATACTACACCACATAGGAGAGCCGACAGATCCTCTATACTACACACAGGAGAGCTGACAGATCCTCTATACTACACCACACAGGAGAGCTGACGGATCCTCTATACTATACCACATAGGACAGCCGACAGATCCTCTATACTACACACAGGAGAGCTGACAGATCCTCTATACTACACCACACAGGAGAGCTGACAGATCCTCTATACTACACACAGGAGAGCTGACAGATCCTCTATACTACACCCACACAGCAGAGCTGACAGATCCTCTATACTACACCACACAGGAGAGCCGACAGATCCTCTATACTACACCCACACAGGAGAGCTGACAGATCCTCTATACTACACCACACAGAAGAGCTGACAGATCCTCTATACTACACCACACAGGAGAGCTGACAGATCCTCTATACTACACCACACAGGAGAGCCGACAGATCCTCTATACTACACCACACAGGAGAGCCGACAGATCCTCTATACTACACACAGGAGAGCTGACAGATCCTCTATACTACACCACACAGGAGAGCCGACAGATCCTCTATACTACACCACACAGGAGAGCTGACACATCCTCTATACTACACCACACAGGAGAGCTGACGGATCCTCTATACTACACCACATAGGAGAGCCGACAGATCCTCTATACTACACACAGGAGAGCTGACAGATCCTCTATACTACACCACACAGGAGAGCTGACAGATCCTCTATACTACACACAGGAGAGCTGACAGATCCTCTATACTACACCACACAGCAGAGCTGACAGATCCTCTATACTACACCACACAGGAGAGCCGACAGATCCTCTATACTACACCACACAGGAGAGCTGACAGATCCTCTATACTACACCACACAGAAGAGCTGACAGATCCTCTGTACTACACCACACAGGAGAGCCGACAGATCCTCTATACTACACCACACAGCAGAGCTGACAGATCCTCTATACTACACCGCACAGGAGAGCTGACAGATCCTCTATACTACACCACACAGGAGAGCTGACAGATCCTCTATACTACACCACACAGGAGAGCTGACAGATCCTCTATACTACACCACACAGGAGAGCTGACAGATCCTCTATACTACACCACACAGGAGAGCCGACAGATCCTCTATACTACACCACACAGGAGAGCCGACAGATCCTCTATACTACACACAGGAGAGCTGACAGATCCTCTATACTACACCACACAGGAGAGCCGACAGATCCTCTATACTACACCACACAGGAGAGCTGACACATCCTCTATACTACACCACACAGAAGAGCTGACAGATCCTCTATACTACACCACACAGGAGAGCTGACAGATCCTCTATACTACACCACACAGGAGAGCTGACAAATCCTCTATACTACACCACACAGGAGAGCTGACAGATACTCTATACTACACCGCACAGGAGAGGTGACAGATCCTCTATACTACACCACACAGGAGAGCCGACAGATCCTCTATACTACACCACACAGGAGAGCTGACAGATCCTCTATACTACACCACACAGGAGAGCTGACAGATCCTCTATACTACACCACACAGGAGAGCCGACAGATCCTCTATACTACACCACACAGGAGAGCTGACAGATCCTCTATACTACACCACACAGGAGAGCTGACAGATCCTCTATACTACACCACACAGGAGAGCTGACAGATCCTCTATACTACACCACACAGGAGAGCTGACAGATCCTCTATACTACACTACACAGGAGAGCTGACAGATCCTCTATACTACACCACACAGGAGAGCCGACAGATCCTCTATACTACACCACACAGGAGAGCTGACAGATCCTCTATACTACACCACACAGGAGAGCTGACAGATCCTCTATACTACACACAGGAGAGCCGACAGATCCTCTATACTACACACAGGAGAGCCGACAGATCATCTATACTACACCACACAGGAGAGCTGACAGATCCTCTATACTACACCACACAGGAGAGCTGACAGATCCTCTATACTACACCACACAGGACAGCTGACAGATCCTCTATACTACACCACACAGGAGAGCTGACAGATCCTCTATACTACACCACACAGGAGAGCTGACAGATCCTCTATACTACACCACACAGGAGAGCCGACAGATCCTCTATACTACACCACACAGGACAGCTGACAGATCCTCTATACTACACCACACAGGAGAGCTGACAGATCCTCTACTACACCACACAGGAGAGCTGACAGATCCTCTATACTACACCACACAGGAGAGCTGACAGATCCTCTATACTACACCACACAGGAGAGCTGACAGATCCTCTATACTACCACCACACAGGAGAGCTGACAGATCCTCTATACTACACCACACAGGAGAGCTGACAGATCCTCTATACTACACCACACAGGAGAGCTGACAGATCCTCTATACTACACCACACAGGAGAGCTGACACATCCTCTATACTACACCACACAGGAGAGCCGACAGATCCTCTATACTACACCCACACAGGAGAGCCGACAGATCCTCTATACTACACCACACAGGAGAGCCGACAGATCCTCTATACTACACCACACAGGAGAGCTGACAGATCCTCTATACTACACCACACAGGAGAGCTGACAGATCCTCTATTACTACACCACACAGGAGAGCTGACAGATCCTCTATACTACAACCACACAGGAGAGCCGACAGATCCTCTATACCACAACACAACAGGAGAGCTGACAGATCCTCTATACTACACCACACAGGAGAGCTGACAGATCCCTATACTACAAGGAACTGAATCTTACTTACACCACACAGGAGAGCTGACAGATCCTCTATACTACACCACACAGGAGAGCCGACAGATCCTCTATACTACACCACACAGGAGAGCTGACAGATCCTCTATACAAGGCCTAACACCACACAGGAGAGCTGACAGATCCTCTATACTACACCACACAGGAGAGCTGACAGATCCTCTATACTACACCACACAGGAGAGCTGACAGATCCTCTATACTACACCATACAGGAGAGCTGACAGATCCTCTATACTACACCACACAGGAGAGCCGACAGATCCTCTATACTACACCACACAGGAGAGCCGACAGATCCTCTATACTACACCACACAGGAGAGCTGACAGATCCTCTATACTACACCACACAGGAGAACTGACAGATCCTCTATACTACACCACACAGGAGAGCTGACAGATCCTCTATACTACACCCACACAGGAGAGCTGACAGATCCTCTATACTACACCACACAGGAGAGCTGACAGATCCTCTATACTACACCACAAGGAGAGCTGACAGATCCTCTATACTACACCACAGAGGAGAGCTGACAGATCCTCTATACTACACCACACAGGAGAGCCGACAGATCCTCTATACTACACCACACAGGAGAGCCGACAGATCCTCTATACTACACCACACAGGAGAGCTGACAGATCCTCTATACTACACCACACAGGAGAGCCGAGAGATCCTCTATACTACACCGCACAGGAAAGCTGACAGATCCTCTATACTACACCACACAGGAGAGCCGACAGATCCTCTATACTACACCACACAGGAGAGCCGACAGATCCTCTTATACTACACCACACAGGAGAGCTGACAGATCCTCTATACTACACCACACAGTAGAGCTGACAGATCCTCTATACTACACCACACAGGAGAGCAGAGAGATCCTCTATACTACACCACACAGAGAGCTGACAGATCCTCTATACTACACCACACAGGAGAGCTGACAGATCCTCTATACTACACCACACAGGAGAGCCGACAGATCCTCTATACTACACCACACAGGAGAGCTGACAGATCCTCTATACTACACCACACAGGAGAGCCGACAGATCCTCTATACTACACCACACAGGAGAGCCGACAGATCCTCTATACTACACCACACAGGAGAACTGACAGATCCTCTATATACTACACCACACAGGAGAGCTGACAGATCCTCTATACTACACCACACAGGAGAGCTGACAGATCCTCTATACTACACCACACAGGAGAGCTGACAGATCCTCTATACTACACCACACAGGAGAGCTGACAGATCCTCTATACTACACCACAGAGGAGAGCTGACAGATACTCTATACTACACCACACAGGAGAGCCGACAGATCCTCTATACTACACCACACAGGAGAGCTGACAGATCCTTTATACTACACCACAGAGGAGAGCTGACAGATCCTCTATACTACACCACACAGGAGAGCCGAGAGATCCTCTATACTACACCGCACAGGAAAGCTGACAGATCCTCTATACTACACCACACAGGAGAGCCGACAGATCCTCTATACTACACCACACAGGAGAGCTGACAGATCCTCTATACTACACCACACAGGAGAGCTGACAGATCCTCTATACTACACCACACAGGAGAGCCGACAGATCCTCTATATTACACCAAACAGGAGAGCTGACAGATCCTCTATACTACACCACACAGGAGAGCCGACACATCCTCTATACTACACCACACAGGAGAGCTGACAGATCCTCTATACTACACCACACAGGAGAGCCGAGAGATCCTCTATACTACACCACACAGGAGAGCCGACAGATCCTCTAGACTACACCACACAGGAGAGCCGACAGATCCTCTAGACTACACCACACAGGAGAGCCGACAGATCCTCTATACTACACCACACAGGAGAGCTGACAGATCCTCTATACTACACCACATAGGAGAGCTGACAGATCCTCTATACTACACCCACACAGGAAGAGCTGACAGATCCTCTATTACTACACCACACAGGAGAGCCGACAGATCCTCTATACTACACCACACAGGAGAGCTGACAGATCCTCTATAGTACACCACACAGGAGAGCTGACAGATCCTCTATACTACACCACACAGGAGAGCTGACAGATCCTCTATACTACACCACACAGGAAAGCTGACAGATCCTCTATACTACACCCACACAGGAGAACTGACAGATCCTCTATACTACACCCACCACAGGAGAGCTGACAGATCCTCTATACTACACCACACAGGAGAGCTGACAGATCCTCTATACTACACCACACAGGAAAGCTGACAGATCCTCTATACTACACCACACAGGAGAGCCGACAGATCCTCTATACTACACCACACAGGAGAGCTGACAGATCCTCTATACTACACCACACAGGAGAGCTGACAGATCCTCTATACTACACCACACAGGAGAGCTGACAGATCCTCTATACTACACCACACAGGGAGAGCCGACAGATCCTCTATACTACACCACACAGGAGAGCTGACAGATCCTCTATACTACACCACACAGGAGAGCTGACAGATCCTCTATACTACACCACACAGGAGAGCCGACAGATCCTCTATACTACACCACACAGAAGAGCTGACACATCCTCTATACTACACCACACAGGAGAGCTGACAGATCCTCTATACTACACCACACAGGAGAGCTGACAGATCCTCTATACTACACCACACAGGAGAGCTGACAGATCCTCTATACTACACCACACAGGAGAGCTGACAGATCCTCTATACTACACCACACAGGAGAGCCGACAGATCCTCTATACTACAACACACAGGAGAGCTGACAGATCCTCTATACTACACCACACAGGAGAGCTGACAGATCCTCTATACTACACCACACAGGAGAGCTGACAGATCCTCTATACTACACCACACAGGAGAACTGACAGATCCTCTATACTACACCACACAGGAGAGCCGACAGATCCTCTATACTACACCACACAGGAGAGCTGACAGATCCTCTATACTACACCACACAGGAGAGCCGACAGATCCTCTATACTACACCACACAGGAGAGCTGACAGATCCTCTATACTACACCACACAGGAGAGCTGACGGATCCTCTATACTACACCACACAGGAGAGCCGACAGATCCTCTATACTACATCACACAGGAGAGCTGACAGATCCTCTATACTACACCACACAGGAGAGCTGACAGATCCTCTATACTACACCACACAGGAGAGCTGACAGATCCTCTATACTACACCACACATGAGAGCTGACAGATCCTCTATACTACACCACACAGGACAGCTGACAGATCCTCTATACTACACCACACAGGGGAGCTGACAGATCCTCTATACTACACCACACAGGAGAGCCGACAGATCCTCTATACTACACCACACAGGAGAGCTTACAGATCCTCTATACTACACCACACAGGAGAGCTGACAGATCCTCTATACTACACCACACAGGAGAGCCGACAGATCCTCTATACTACACCACACAGGAGAGCCGACAGATCCTCTATACTACACCACACAGGAGAGCTGACGGATCCTCTATACTACACCACACAGGAGAGCTGACAGATCCTCTATATTACACCACACAGGAGAGCTGACAGACCCTGGATACGAGCTGTGTATAATGTGATGGAATAATCAATCCAGCCAGCAAAGCAAGCAATATAGAGAATCAGAATACATTAGTAAGTGCCTTGTATTCACTTTCTCTACATGATAAATGCTATTTGTGGAGGTGGGACAACCCGTTTAATGACCATACATTTGACTAGAAAAGTACCAGGTCGATCAGACTGACTGACTAGCAGGGCATGCTGGGCTTTGTAGTGGGTACCACTGTATGACAGCAGTGACCATATGATTCTCACCAGTTAATGCAGCGGCTCGCTGTAACACTACTGTGTCTGATACATCAATGAATGCCACGAAGTCCAGGCCTGGAGGCTGTGGTGGAGGCTCCTGTGCCGCGGCTGGATCTTCTACTAAAGTCGATGCTTTAGGTTTCTTGCTTTTTGCTGTGTTTTTTTCCGGATCTGCTCCAGTCAGAGATTTCTCAAGCAGCTTTGCCTGATTCAGAGTAACTGGAAATCCATCCAAAATCCATCCTGCGTTCACTGGGGCATGACTGAAAGCAAAGTTCATATGGATATTGTGCTCACATTGTAAAGATATACATCGGACAAAGGACTTTCATGGCATATCCATATACCATAGGAGAGTAGTTGGTTGGGGTCCTACCGTAATACTACATGCACAGACTTAAAGGGGTCCTCTCACTTCAGTAAGTGGCATTTATCATGTAGAGGAAGGTATTACAAGGCACTTACTAATGTATTGTCATTACCCATATTGCCTCCTTTGCTGGGTGGATTCATTTTTCCATCACATTATACACTGCTCGTTTCCATGGTTACGACCACTCTGCAATCCATCAGTGGTGGTCGTGCTTGTACACTACAGGAAAAAGTATCGGCCTCTCTGGTGGCCGGAACCATGGGAGCGCACATAGGCTGATGCTTTTTCCTGTAGTGTGCAAGCACGACCACCACTGATGGATTGCAGGTGGTCGTAACCATGGAAACAATCAGTGTATTATGTGATGGAAAAATGAATCCAGCCAGCAAAGGAAGCAATATGGAGAATCACAATACATTAGTAAGTGCCTTGTATTAACTTTCTGAACTTACTGAAGTGACACTATCCCTTTAAGGATAGGGACTGGGCACCCCAGTTCTCGGGATCATTGGGGGGTCCCAACTGTATATTTTGTCGATATTCAGCATTGTGTACTGAGTTTTTAAAATCTCTGCTTGCAGTCAATTCAATAGGAAACTTCCATGTTTTCTTCCAGTGAAGGGATGTACAGGCAGGTGAGCAGCCTGCAACAAAACATGGCTGTCATCATTGCACTGTAACGAGCCGTGCCCCGGTTCATGTATCTCATGACCAGGATTACCCATTGGATGACAGCAAGCAGAGATCTGGGAAAAGCTGAGGAGTAAATTGACCATTTGTATCACTTTTCTTCACTGTATAGTAGGTTTGGGGTGCAATCACATTGTATTTGCAGAGCAAGTTTGGCCTATGTGCCGGGAAAGCTCCTGCCGTATACGTTATATACACCTATAGGTCCCCATTCACCTGACAGAGCGTCCTTTTGTTCTCCATCAGCCGGGCACACATCTGTATACCTTTTATTGCTTTATAGAATAGCGTTGTTGAGGGATGCAGTTACCCAAAACGTATCCCACGCGGTAAAGATTTTTTTTAACATTACAGCCTATGGGTGACATATATCACTGTATACCTATATAGCGGCATACACTGGAGACATACATTACAGGTATACAGTGCATTCGGAAAGTATTCAGACCCTTTTACTTTCTTCACATTTTATTATGTTGCTCCTTGTGCTAAAAAATGTAAAAAAAAATTCCAGTTTTCCCCATCATTCTGCACAAATACCCCATAATGGGAAAGCGAGAACTGAATTTTAGAAATATTTGCTAATTTATTGAAATGGAAAAACTAAAATTTCTTCTGGACATAAGTATTCAGACCCTTTGCTATGACACTTGACATTTAGCTTTGGGGCCTTCCGTTTCTCTTGATCATCTCTGAGATGTTTCTACACCTTGATTGGAGTCTCCTGTGGTAAAGTCAGTGGATTGGACCTGATTTGGAAAGACTCAGCCCTGTCTATATAAGATCTCACAGCTGACAATGCAGATCAGAGCAAAAACCAAGCCATGAGGAGGAGAGAACTGCCTGTAGAGCTCAGAGACAGGATTGTGTGGAGTAACAGATCTGGAGAAGAGAACTTTTAGCGCAGCAGAATTTTTGTCCCCAAGAGCACAGTGGTCTCCATAATTCTTACATGGAAGATGTTTGGGACAACCTCTTCCTAGAGCTGGCCGCCCCACCAAACTATGTAATCGGGAGAAGAGCCTTGGTAAGAGAGGTGACCAAGAACCCAGTGGTCACTCTGGCTGAGCTCCAAAGATCCTGTGTGCAGATGGGAGAAACTTCCAGAAGGTCAGCCTCCACCAATCTGGGCTTTAGGGCAGAGGGGCCAGAAAGAAGCTTCTGCTCAGTAAAGGACACATGAAAGCCGCCTGGAGTTTGCAAGAAAAGCACCTAAAGGACTCTAAGACTGTGAGAAACAAGATGCTCTGGTCTGATGGAACCAAGATTGAACTTTCCGGCCTCAATTCTAAGTGTCATGTCTGGAGGAAACCAGTCACTGCTCATCACCTGCCCAATACCATCCCTACAGTGAAGCATTGAGGTGGCAGCATCATACTGGGGGGACAGGGAGACTGGTCAGGGTGGAGGGAAAGCTCAATGGAGGAAAGTACAGACATATGGAAGACTGGAGGCTGTAATCACTGCCAAAGTGGCTTCAACTACGTCCTGAGTAAAGGGGTTGAAGACTTATGTCCCAAGTAAAGGGTCTGAAGACTTATGTCCCGAGTAAAGGGTCTGAAGACTTATGTCCCGAGTAAAGGGGCTGAAGACTTATGTCCCGAGTAAAGGGGCTGAAGACTTATGTCCCGAGTAAAGGGGCTGAAGACTTATGTCCCGAGTAAAGGGGCTGAAGACTTATGTCCCGAGTAAAGGGGGTGAATACTTATGTCCCGAGTAAAGGGGCTGAAGACTTATGTCCCAAGTAAAGGGTCTGAATACTTATGTCCCAAGTAAAGGGTCTGAATACTTATGTCCGGAGTAAAGGGTCTGAATACTTATGTCCGGAGTAAAGGGTCTGAATACTTATGTCCTGAGTAAATGGTCTTAATACTTATGTCCCAAGTAAAGGGGTTGAAGACTTATGTCCCGAGTAAAGGGGCTGAAGACTTATGTCCCGAGTAAAGGGTCTGAAGACTTATGTCCTGAGTAAAGGGGCTGAAGACTTATGTCCTGAGTAAAGGGGCTGAAGACTTATGTCCTGAGTAAAGGGGCTGAAGACTTATGTCCCGAGTAAAGGGGCTGAAGACTTATGTCCTGAGTAAAGGGGCTGAAGACTTATGTCCTGAGTAAAGGGGCTGAAGACTTATGTCCCGAGTAAAGGGGCTGAAGACTTATGTCCTGAGTAAAGGGGCTGAAGACTTACATCCTGAGTAAAGGGGCTGAATACTTATGTCCCGAGTAAAGGGGCTGAAGACTTATGTCCCGAGTAAAGGGGCTGAAGACTTATGTCCCGAGTAAAGGGGCTGAAGACTTATGTCCCGAGTAAAGGGGCTGAAGACTTATGTCCCGAGTAAAGGGGCTGAATACTTATGTCCCGAGTAAAGGGGCTGAAGACTTATGTCCCGAGTAAAGGGGCTGAATACTTATGTCCCGAGTAAAGGGGCTGAAGACTTATGTCCCGAGTAAAGGGGCTGAAGACTTATGTCCCGAGTAAAGGGGCTGAAGACTTATGTCCTGAGTAAAGGGGCTGAAGACTTATGTCCCGAGTAAAGGGGCTGAAGACTTATGTCCCGAGTAAAGGGGCTGAAGACTTATCTCCTCAGTAAAAGGGGCTGAATACTTATGTTCCTGAGTAAAGGGGCTGAAGACTTATGTCCCGAGTAAAGGGCTGAAGACTTATGTCCCGAGTAAAGGGGCTGAAGACTTATGTCCCGAGTAAAGGGGCTGAAGACTTATGTCCCGAGTAAAGGGGGTGAATACTTATGTCCCAAGTAAAGGGTCTGAATACTTATGTCCCAAGTAAAGGGTCTGAATACTTATGTCCCAAGTAAAGGGTCTGAATACTTATGTCCGGAGTAAAGGGTCTGAATACTTATGTCCGGAGTAAAGGGTCTGAATACTTATGTCCTGAGTAAATGGTCTTAATACTTATGTCCCAAGTAAAGGGGTTGAAGACTTATGTCCCGAGTAAAGGGGCTGAAGACTTATGTCCCGAGTAAAGGGTCAGAAGACTTATGTCCTGAGTAAAGGGGCTGAAGACTTATGTCCTGAGTAAAGGGGCTGAAGACTTATGTCCTGAGTAAAGGGGCTGAAGACTTATGTCCTGAGTAAAGGGGCTGAAGACTTATGTCCCGAGTAAAGGGGCTGAAGACTTATGTCCTGAGTAAAGGGGCTGAAGACTTATGTCCCGAGTAAAGGGGCTGAAGACTTATGTCCCGAGTAAAGGGGCTGAATACTTATGTCCTGAGTAAAGGGGCTGAAGACTTATGTCCCGAGTAAAGGGGCTGAAGACTTATGTCCCGAGTAAAGGGTCTGAAGACTTATGTCCCGAGTAAAGGGGCTGAAGACTTATGTCCCGAGTAAAGGGGCTGAAGACTTATGTCCCGAGTAAAGGGGCTGAAGACTTATGTCCCGAGTAAAGGGGGTGAATACTTATGTCCCAAGTAAAGGGTCTGAATACTTATGTCCCAAGTAAAGGGTCTGAATACTTATGTCCGGAGTAAAGGGTCTGAATACTTATGTCCGGAGTAAAGGGTCTGAATACTTATGTCTGCAGTAAAGGGTCTGAATACTTATGTCCGGAGTAAAGGGTCTGAATACTTATGTCCGGAGTAAAGGATCTGAATACTTATGTCCTGAGTAAATGGTCTTAATACTTATGTCCCAAGTAAAGGGGTTGAAGACTTATGTCCCGAGTAAAGGGGCTGAAGACTTATGTCCCGAGTAAAGGGTCTGAAGACTTATGTCCTGAGTAAAGGGGCTGAAGACTTATGTCCTGAGTAAAGGGGCTGAAGACTTATGTCCCGAGTAAAGGGGCTGAAGACTTATGTCCTGAGTAAAGGGGCTGAAGACTTATGTCCTGAGTAAAGGGGCTGAAGACTTATGTCCCGAGTAAAGGGCTGAAGACTTATGTCCTGAGTAAAGGGGCTGAAGACTTACATTCCTGAGTAAAGGGGCTGAATACTTATGTCCCGAGTAAAGGGGCTGAAGACTTATGTCCCGAGTAAAGGGGCTGAAGACTTATGTCCCGAGTAAAGGGGCTGAAGACTTATGTCCCGAGTAAAGGGGCTGAATACTTATGTCCCGAGTAAAGGGGCTGAAGACTTATGTCCCGAGTAAAGGGGCTGAATACTTATGTCCTGAGTAAAGGGGCTGAAGACTTATGTCCTGAGTAAAGGGGCTGAAGACTTATGTCCTGAGTAAAGGGGCTGAAAGACTTATGTCCCGAGTAAAGGGGCTGAAGACTTATGTCCCGAGTAAAGGGGCTGAAGACTTATCTCCTCAGTAAAGGGGCTGAATACTTATGTCCTGAGTAAAGGGGCTGAAGACTTATGTCCTGAGTAAAGGGGCTGAAGACTTATGTCCCGAGTAAAGGGGCTGAATACTTATGTCCCGAGTAAAGGGGCTGAAGACTTATGTTCTGAGTAAAGGAGCTGAATACTTATGTCCTGAGTAAAGGGGCTGAAGACTTATGTCCTGAGTAAACGGTCTGAAGACTTATGTCCCGAGTAAAGGGGCTGAAGACTTATGTCCTGAGTAAAGGGGCTGAAGACTTATGTCCTGAGTAAAGGGGCTGAAGACTTATGTCCTGAGTAAAGGGGCTGAAGACTTATGTCCTGAGTAAAGGGGCTGAAGACTTATGTCCCGAGGAAAGGGTGTGAATACTTATGTCTATGCAAGATTTTTTTTAGCCTTTTTTCTCAATAAATTACACGATAAATTAAATTATATTTCTCAATAAATTCTTACGTTCTCATTATGGGGGGCTGAGTGCAGAATGATGGGGAAAAATGTTTTTTTTAAATTTATTTTAGGGTCTGAAGACTTTCCGAACGCACTGTATGCTGGGACAATCTTCTGACATATTCCAGATGCAAATACAATGTGAATGCACCTTAGGATATGTTCACACAATGGTTATTAACCCTTACAGTACCGGCGCCGTACATGTACGGCGCTGGTACGATGCGGGCACATGGCGCCCGCTCGCGGGTGCGGCGGGCGTCATGGCCAGCAGGTCTCTGCTGTTTCTAACAGCAGAGACTTGCCGCTACCTACTGTACCGGCGGCGTCTTCCGGGGTGACTAGATGCCGTGATCACACGTGATCACGGCATCTAGTTGCGTCTAAACCCGGAAGCGTTCGCTTCCGGGTGGTGTACAGACACCCCGTGTGGCCAATCGGGGTGTCTGTACACCATATGAAAACTGTAATCCTCGCTGGTGAGGATTACAGTTTTCAAAGTGCAATTCTTATTCTGGCCACTAGATGGCAGGCCAGGATAAGAAATGAGCAATTGATGGATTTAACTGCCTCTAGTAAATCCATGATTGCTCATAAAGAAAATTAAAAAGCCACAATATATAAGCTCATATTTGAGCATTCAAATAGTAAAAAAAAAATTAAAAAAAAAATGTTAAAAAATATATAAAAAATAAAAAGATATAAAAGTTCAAATCACCCCCCTTTCCGTATAAGTAAAAAATAAATACCTAAATAACACTAAATATAGACATCATGGGTATCACCGTGACCGAAAACGCCCGTACTTTTAAAATATAAAAAAAAAAATCCAATACGGCGCATTGTGTGGCGGAAAAAAAGCGTCCAAATGGCGATTTGCCGTTTTTTGTCGCTTTTTTTTTCTAAAAAAATTAAATAAAAAGTGATCAAAAAGTCATACACACCCAGAATGGTATTAATAAAAATATTCAGATTGTCCCGCAAAAAATGAGCCCCCATACAGCTCTGTACACATAAATACCAAAAAGTTATAGGGTCAAGATATGACAAGGAAAAAAAAAAAAAAAAAAAGGGCAACTTCTAATTTTTTTTCAGTATCAAAACGCAGGAAAAACTATACATATTAGGTATTGCCGGATTCGTACTGACCAGTAGAATGAAAATAACGGGTCAGTTTTAATGCACATCGAACGCTGTAAATAAGAAACCCGTAGAACTGTAGCGGAATAGCGTTTTTTTTTGCAATTTCACCTGATTTGGAATTTTTTTCCCGCTTCCCACTACACCATATGCAATATTAAATGGTGGCGTTGGAAAGTACAACTTGTCCCGCAAAAAACAAGCCCTCATACAGCTATATGAACAGAAAAATAAAAGAGTTATGGCTGTTTGAAGGCAGGGAGCGCAAAACGAAAATGCATGACCGAAAAAACCTCCGGTACTGAAAGGGTTAACCACGGTGAATTATGCTCTGCATGGAACCCGCCCTACAGTCTCTCTCCCATTGATTTTAATAGTAAACTCGTGCAGCTGTTCACACACTGATTGGGGCTAATCTGCACGCAGATCCGCTTCACATCCAACTGCAAATCCAAACGCCTGCCTTGGATTTCTGCAGTGGGTTCTCCTTCATTTCAGGTTTCTCAAATAACTGCTGTGTGAACATAACCTTACACACAGACACTGATACAGCAGCCTACGGGCAGAAACTCTGCAGCATTTCAGATTGAAACTGCGTGCAGGAAATCAGCGGCGTAATACAGTAGCGGCATAGTGGCGCAGCTACGCGTAGCAACCAATCAGTGTCCCTTCCATTTTCCAAAAGGACTCTGAAAAATGAGAGCCGTAATCTGATTGGTTGTTACGGGCTACCCTTCCACTTTTTCTGAGACCTTCTTCAGTCACACAACCTCACAACGAAGGACTGGACGTGAACCCCCCCCCATAAACGTTAATGAGACCGGCAACTACATGTTTCCTTCACAAGATTCTGCTAGAAGAAATTCTGAGAAATGAGATCGGTGTAACGGACGGTGTTTTTTCCACTGGGTGAGTAATCTCGTCAGGTTATTTGCATAAAATTGTATGAAACCTTACTGAGTAGCTGAATACTAATTAACACCTCTTTATTTTTTGGAGGCAAGAGGCAGCCTGTCCTGAAATTTCCAGTCAGACGTCACAACTAAATTGTGCAGATTCATTTTTAAAGGGAGTCTTTCACCTAATCTGAGCGTTATAGACTGCTCAGATTAGGCTGTAGCCTACTTTCTCAACTCTACCTTTATTATCCATGTCCCTCGCTGATATCTCGGAAAAAATACTTTTATAAGTTTAGCAAATTAGCCTCCGCGGAAGCCGCATTATTGAAGATGGAGCCCAAGCCCCCAGGCGATTTGAACTCCAAACCCCACCTATTTCTCTACTCTGCCCTGCCCTCCTTCATTATAATAACCTCCTCCTCCTAGTCACAAATCCAGTGCTACGCCGCTCATCCAGAGCCCAGCGCCTGCGCACTGCAGCAGCTTTTTACTTCAACCGGCCGGATTGGGAACAGCGGTATATATCTGTATGCAGTAATCTCCTGAGCTCCCTCTAGTGGTGGCTGTATATATCTGTATGTAGTAATCTCCTGAGCTCCCTCTAGTGGTGGCTGTATATATATGTATGTAGTAATCTCCTGAGCTCCCTCTAGTGGTGGCTGTATATATCTGTATGTAGTAATCTCCTGAGCTCCCTCTAGTGGTTGCTGTATATATCTGTATGTAGTAATCTCCTGAGCTCCCTCTAGTGGTGGCTGTATATATCTGTATGTAGTAATCTCCTGAGCTCCCTCTAGTGGTGGCTGTATATATCTGTATGTAGTAATCTCCTGAGTTCCCTCTAGTGGTGACTGTATATATCTGTATGTAGTAATCTCCTGAGCTCCCTCTAGTGGTGACTGTATATATCTGTAATGTAGTAATCTCCTGAGCTCCCTCTAGTGGTGACTGTATATATCTGTATGTAGTAATCTCCTGAGCTCCCTCTAGTGGTGACTGTATAGATGTGTATGCAGTAATCTCCTGAGCTCCCTCTAGTGGTGGCTGTATATATCTGTATGCAGTAATCTCCTGAGCTCCCTCTAGTGGTTGCTGTATATATCTGTATGTAGTAATCTCCTGAGCTCCCTCTAGTGGTGGCTGTATATATCTGTATGTAGTAATCTCCTGAGCTCCCTCTAGTGGTGACTGTATATATCTGTATGTAGTAATCTCCTGAGCTCCCTCTAGTGGTGACTGTATAGATGTGTATGCAGTAATCTCCTGAGCTCCCTCTAGTGGTGGCTGTATATATCTGTATGCAGTAATCTCCTGAGCTCCCTCTAGTGGTTGCTGTATATATCTGTATGTAGTAATCTCCTGAGTTCCCTCTAGTGGTGACTGTATATATCTGTATGTAGTAATCTCCTGAGCTCCCTCTAGTGGTGACTGTATAGATGTGTATGCAGTAATCTCCTGAGCTCCCTCTAGTGGTGGCTGTATATATCTGTATGTAGTAATTTCCTGAGCTCCCTCTAGGGGTGGCTGGATATATCTGCATACAGTAATCTCATGAGCTCCCTCTAGTGGTGGCTGTATATATATATCTGTATGTAGTAATCTCCTGAGTTCCCTCTAGTGGTGACTGTATATATCTGTATGTAGTAATCTCCTGAGCTCCCTCTAGTGGTGGCTGTATATATCTGTATGTAGTAATCTCCTGAGCTCCCTCTAGTGGTGGCTGTATATATCTGTATGTAGTAATCTCCTGAGCTCCCCCTAGTGGTGGCTGTATATATCTGTATGTAGTAATCTCCTGAGCTCCCTCTAGTGGTGGCTGTATATATCTGTATGTAGTAATCTCCTGAGCTCCCTCTAATGGTGGCTGTATATATCTGTATGCAGTAATCTCCTGAGCTCCCTCTAGTGGTTGCTGTATATATCTGTATGTAGTAATCTCCTGAGTTCCCTCTAGTGGTGACTGTATATATCTGTATGTAGTAATCTCCTGAGCTCCCTCTAGTGGTGACTGTATAGATGTGTATGCAGTAATCTCCTGAGCTCCCTCTAGTGGTGACTGTATATATCTGTATGTAGTAATCTCCTGAGCTCCCTCTAGTGGTGGCTGTATATATCTGTATGTAGTAATCTCCTGAGCTCCCTCTAGGGGTGGCTGGATATATCTGCATACAGTAATCTCCTGAGCTCCTTCCAGTGGTGGCCTGCTACCCTTGTATCATAACAAATGGTCATGTGACTCAAGGGGAGCAGGTCACTGCTGCGGCCAGCGACTGGCTGCAGTGGCGTCAAACCATAAGTTTACATCCAAAGACCTGAGAGGAGCAGCGGAGACCAGAGAGCGCAGGAGCTGGGAGCCAGGATCGGGAAGCAGGTAACTATGCTTCTCTTCATAGGTCTGCCCAGGAAGAGGGTTTACCAACCCCCCCCCCCCCAAATGTGCACAACCCCTTTAAATGACTAAATGACAAGACTTCATTCTTACTTGATGGCCTCCACCAGGATCTCAACTAGCAGCTCATCCGCTACTGGCTTTCCTTTTTTCAAAAGCTTCTCCGCCATGCCACCCAGCTGCGCTCGTCTTGAGAGCTTCAAGAAAAGAGATATTACATTATAGAATGACTTAGGAGAAATCCACATTTTGGTTCACCTTATGTAAGACCACTTTGGAGACTTTAAGACGAAACTATGGTTATACAGAGAAATAAGCAGATAGGTAGATACAAATCTCCAGGTACCACAACATTCTGTTCACACTAGCAGTTGGGGTATTTAACCCCCTAACTGTTTTGCCAGAGTGGAGCTCCAGCAGTGGGAAAAGTAGCTAACTGGAGGGGGGGAGGGCTGCTTTAGATGCTGCTATCTCCTGAATGGTAGCTAGAAACATGCAACTGATCTTGTTTGAAAGCAGACATTCCCTGCTTTCAGATAATACCAGAATAATAGCAATATGTTCAGGACAGAGAAAGATATCACTTTTAAAAATCAGGATGCTGTGAATGCAGCTGGAAGCGAAAATAAAAACAGGTTTTACTCGTGACTATTCCCAACTTGATTTCTAACAGTGATTTGTCCTCTGGCCCTTGGACTTTAGCTGTCATGTTGGTCTTGTATGAAAGCCTGGACTGTCAGCTTTAATACAAGCCCAGTTGCATGTTTCTAACTTCTACCATTGAGGAGATATCACCATCTAAAGCAGCCTTCCCCCTCCAGTTAGCTACTTTTCACACTGCCCGAGCTGGACTCGGGCAAAAACAGTTAGGGGGTTAAAGAGGGTTGTACAGGATTCTGATAGTGATGGTACATGCTCAGGACTGGCCATGAATATCAGATTGGTGAAGGTCCAACACCCAACAAGCTTGTTGGCTTTAGCTTTGATTCTGGACGTAGGTGCTGGAACTACAAAGCTCCATCCATGGGAGAATGGAAGAAGCGCTGCAGTTACCAGGTCCGTAGGACAGAGCTGTTTCCAGGGCTGGAGCTATTGCCGAAGAGCTGATCACTGGGAGTGTGGGGTGCTGGATACTCGCCGATCAGAAAAGCCAGCCCAAGTCACTGAAATCGACACCAGCTCCTAGCTGCAGGAAGACTTCAGTCATCATTTACGCCAGTTTTCTGGTGTAAATGATGATAAATGTGCCGGGACCCATGGCCTATACTCCGCCCCTGCTTCCCTTTCAGAAAGGGGCAAGGGTGGCATAGAAAGGGCACTTGTGCCTAGATTTAGAAGCACTGCCATTCGAAGATTCGCAAAGTTGTGACTTTTTTACACCAGAAAACTGGGATGGGATGGATAATAATTCTCCTCGTAGATTTTTAAAAAAGCTAATTTTGGGAAGTCACCACTAGAGGGCGCTTAAGAGGTTACTGCAGACTAAACTATTAATGATACACATGCATCATGTGCATCAATAATAGTTTAGTCTGCAGTAACCTCCTGAGCTGCACAGTAGGTAGGAAGCTCCTGAGCTCCCTCTAGTGGTGACTGCAGGTAACTAGAATGATGTCTACATAGGAGATTTGGAGCTCTATATCTGACAAACTGCAATGTAATAGTCAGGCGAGTATACTGAAAACTGGCTTTTGGGCAATGACATTTTCTTTTACTCTCTGAAAAACCTCTTTAACCATAATTTACTATTATGCAGCTGAAAAAGAAGGGCACACATCGGGTCAGGACATAAGCAGAAGAGACATTACCTTACTATACTGTTCTTACCTGTGGTGCTGTATGCTCTCGTGGTGAATTCAGGGTCTTTGTGTGAGATGATTCGTCGCTCTCTAAAAAACATGGATGCACACAGATTTCAGTCGCAATCAGGTTAATTGATACTGGACGCTATTAGCAGGAATCTAACGTGCATGTGGATTATGGAAGATATATATAAATGGAGAAATAGCCTTCACTGTATAAGGGCTCTAGCAACGCTCTCTACCGTTATATTCACTGTTCCCTATTTCCTTTATAAATATATGAAAAAAAAATATGAAAACAGAAATAAGGGTAAAGGGAGTTCGTCAGCAGTTTTACGCATGCTAAACTGCTGACAGCCCTAGGTAGGGGCTGGACAGGGCAGTGCATGTATACCTTTTGTGGAGCTTCTCTAATCCGGAGTAGTGTGAATATGAAGTTTTATTCTACCAGGAGGCGGAGCTTTACAGTGAGGCGCTCTCTGCACTGAGCTGCTTCTAAGTGACAGCTGCAGGGGTCTTCAGGTTGGATGCAGAGGAGGGGCTGTGAGGCAGCTCATTGCAGAGAGCACTTCACAGCGAAGCTCCACCTCCTGGGCACTTGGGAGAGCAGAATCTGGCAGGATAAAACTTCGTATTCTGACTACTCCTGATGAGAAAAGCTCCACAAAAGGTATGTTTATCCTGCTTTCCTCAGCTCCTACCTGGTGATGACAGCAGTTTAGCATGGTCAAAACTGCTGACAGATTCACACTTGATATATCATGGGCTTTTAGAGCATGTGACATTATGTAGATGTTTCCTATGTGAATACCCTGCACACCAGAATTTTTCTTAAATGGGTATTGATGGGGGCTGGGCTATGGTGGGCTGGTATATTTACGTCAGAAAACCGATATAAATGATAGTGAAATCTATACAATTCCAAGCTGGTGTAGATTTCGGGGTCGAGCTCAGTTTAGAATTCCAGAGGTCTCAAAAATAAGAGGTGTGCAAATTTTTGTGGATCTCAAACAAGTCACCCTGAAGACTGACGTACAAAATGCTAGTCAGAGGCAGAGTTTTTTAATGGAGTTTTTTGACGATTTTTGCTATGTTTTTTTGCCATGCACTTTTTTGGTGAATCTTTTTCTGCATTTTCCATTCCCTTCTCTATAGGGAAAAACACCCCCTAAAAAAATTAATTTCACTATGTGAAGAAAACACACCTCAAATAAAACTATATAAAATGTATGTCATGTGAAAAAAACCCAAGTGGTTTTTATGGCAAATTTATAACTTTTTTTAATTTAAAAAAAAAAAATGTGTGCATGTTTTTGTAGGAGTTAGCTATCTCATGTGTATGGAGAGGGGTTCACAAAAAGGTTATTCAATGATATTTTAAAATACTTGCCACCCAAAAATATACCCTTTTCATCTTTTTTTTCTGTGTTATTCTGGGCAGGCTGCTCGGCATATGACCTATTTGTCTGTTTTGTACCTACACCTCATTAAACCCTTGCGTGCACTCTATGGGGGTCATTTACTAAACAGAAATATACCTATATGAGGCGTATTTCTGGAGCAGATTGTGGCACAAAGGTCCTCTACACTGCAACCTGCGACTTTTTCCTGCTCACGTCAGGTCTATAAAAATGGGCAGGAAAGGAGCTGAGCCTTCATGCCCGTCTCATTTACCATTTTCTATACCTGGTTTTGGGGCAGCATGGTTGCTCAGTGGTTAGCACTGGTGTCTTGCAGCACTGAGGTCCTGGGTTCGAATCCAACCAAAGACAACATCTGCATGTAGTTTGTATGTTCTCCCAGTCAGTTTTTTCAGTAAATTCCCTAGTCTGTCTTCTCCACCCTCTGGCAGTTGTAAATACAGTTCACAGTACGTTGTCACTCAGTCTCCTTCTCATTCTGACATCTGTGATTTTGGATCTCAGTAAGTTCCAATTTGGTCTCCTTACCCCTCTAACATCAGTAATTATGATTCCCAGTCAGTCTCCTTCCCATTCTGACATCTGCGATTATGGCTCTTAGTAAGTTCCAATTCAGTCTCCTTCTCCCTCTGACATCTGCAATATTGGTTCTCAGTAAGTTCCAATTGGGTCTCCTTCCCCCTCTGACATCTGTAATTATGATTCCCCCCATTCAGTCTCCTTCTCCCTCTCACATCTGCGATATTGGTTCTCAGTAAGTTCCAATTGGGTCTCCTTCCCCCTCTGACATCTGTAATTATGATTCCCCCCATTCAGTCTCCTTCTCCCTCTCACATCTACGATATTGGTTCTCAGTAAGTTCCAATTGGGTCTCCTTCCCCCTCTGACATCTGTAATTATGATTCCCCTCATTCAGTCTCCTTCTCCCTCTCACATCTGCGATATTGGTTCTCAGTAAGTTCCAATTTGGTCTCCTTCCCCCTCTGACATCTGTAATTATGATTCCCAGTTAGGTCCACATTCAGTCTCCTTCCCTCCTGACATCTGTAATTATGATTCCCAGTCAGTCTCCTCCCCCCTGACATCTGTATGGTTTTCAGTAAGTTCCTAGTCATTCTCCTTCCCCATCTGGCAGCTGTAATTATAGTCCTCAGCAAATTCCCCTACTGAAATGGGCATCATTTTATGACTTACTTTTAGCTGTAGTAATACTTTCGGAGGACTGTGTTTCAGGCCCATCTGGAGGTGCACAATAACTCTCTGACAGCTGTATGGGAATAAAAACACAAACTGCTTCAGATTTAGGGTAAGGTCACTGGTAACAGCTGAATGTGAGCTGAGCTTCAGTACACTGACGCCGGACACTATGGAGCTCTACCTACACTGTATAGTTTCTGGCATTGCCAGCTGGTCGACATAGTGGTTCAATGGAGGTATGGGGTGTCGGACCCCCACCAATCTGATATTGATGACCTATCCTGAGGAACGGTCATCAATAACTAAATCCGCTGCCTCTGATGGACAAAGTCTGTATGAGGACGAGTGGTGGCAGTAGCTATCGCTTGTCCCCATACAGTGGAGGGGATCACTGCATGTGAATGCATCTTGTTTCCTCCACTGACGAGCAGGCAGTTATCTGGAAAGAATCATCTACGTACTCCATCAGGCCTTGTAAACTGGTTTTAATACCGCACCCTGTAAAACTTGGTAAATATCATAAAATCCCTCTAGGCCTTCAGGAAACATAGGTCCTTAAGTCGTCCTGGGGTCCTGAATGACAAATCTGCCTATGCATGCAGTGATGTACCCTCCTCTATATGGCACAACATTAGGATCCGGTGAACTCAATGGGGGCTGTCAAGTATAAGGCAGGACATCAGTGTGTGACTGGTGAGGGTAGGACCCAGGGGTGCACCTAGCCTTTCTGCTTCCTGAGGCGAAAACTGAAACGGCGCACGATTTCTTAACCTGATACTTCGCCACAATGAAAGCGCTCACTGTCCATGGCCCTTCCGCTGCCCCCCTCTCGCCCCTATCAGGTTCTGCTTGAGTCGATCGCCTCACCTGGCCTCATTGGTGGTGCACACATGGTAGAACCCCTGAGATCTCCAAGATTAGGCTGAATGACATGACTGCCCCTAACAACAGACTAATCGTCCGTCCTCCTTCAGTCGTGTTCTTTACCTTATTGTCACCCGCTGCCTCGGGATCAGCTGCAGGCACGTCGACCTCCTCTTCCACTTCATTCTCATGGAAGGCCTTCACAGACGCCTGCACCAGGTCATCCACACTGAGCACCTGGACGCCGTGGGCTGAGGACAGACAATACAAGCCTGGGTGACGGAGTTGTCCAGGATTGGAAAAACACGGCACATTTCTTCCAAAATCAGCTCCACACCCGTCTGTGAGTTGTGTCTGAGGTGAACGGGGCTCAGCTGCAATACCACACACAACCTGTCGGCAGGTGTGGCGCTGTTTTTTTTTTTTTTAAGCAAGCAGCCATGTTTTTCTCTTCCCACACAACCCCTTAATTGGACATCAAACTTTTATCCATAATTAAGGGTCCATTCACACGTCCGCAAATTGTGGATCCATAAAACACAGACAGCGGGCAGGTACATTCCACATTTTGCGGACCGCACATGGCCGGCACTATGATAGAAATTTTTTTTTTCTTGTACGTGGCTGCGGACAAGAGTAGGACATGTTCTATATTTTTTTGCGGGGCCGCGGAAAGGAAGCGCAGATGTGGATAGCACACAGTGTGCTGTCGCATCTTTTGCGGCCCCGTTGAAAATGAATGGGTCCTCACCCTTTCTGCAAAATCGCGGAACGGATGCAGACCCATTTCGCGAACTTATAAATGGGCCCTTAGGGCTCATGCACACAAACGCATTTTCTTTCCGTGTCCGTTCCGTTTTTTTTGCGGACCGTATGCAGAACCTTTCATTTCAATGGGTCCGCAAAAAAAACAAAAAACGAAGGTACTTCATGTGCATTCCGTTTCTGTATTCATGTCCGTATTTCCGTTCCACAAGAAAAATAGAACAGGTTCTATTATTGTCCGTATTACGGGACATTATCTATTATATATATTATCTATAATTATCTATCAGGGACCAGCTGCTCCGTTCTGCAAAATACGGAATGCACATGGATGTCATCCATATTTTTTGCGGATCCGATTTTTGAGGACCACAAAATAAATACGGTCATGTGCATGATCCCTTAAAGTGAGACTCCTGTTTGAGCGACTATTACATTAGGGAATTGTTTTGCTGGCGATTCTCTAATCAAAAGTTCACAGAATTACATCCTAATGGAAGTGATTCCCAGAAAAGTAAGGCCTCTGTTACATATCTGTGATTCACATACGTGTGCCGTCCAGGGGCTGCTAACCACCGACTTTCATGTCTGTATTCACACATCAGTGGTTTTCCAGCAGCCGTCTGACACTGGCTGCTACAGTGAAATTTACTGACATTCCTAAGTCCTTTCCATGTTAGTGTTTCCCAGCATTTTCCGTTCAGTATGTAGTGGTGACATGTAACATGTCCTGTAATCTGTATTTTCCCTTCCCAGGTTTGTATATTAAAGGGGTATTCCCATCATAGACAATGGGGGCGTATCGCTAAGATATGCCCCCACTGTCTGATAGGTATGGGTCCCAGCTCTGGGACCAGCACCTACACGAATAACAGTGCAGGGAAATGAATGGAGAGCACACCACGCATGCGCAGCCGCCCTCCATTCATTTCTATGGGGCCGCCGAAAATAGCCGAGCGCTGGCTCAGGTATTTCAGTTGGCCCCATAGAAATGAATGGGAACGGTGGCCGCGCATGCGCAGTACGCTCCCATACCCTTCTATGGGAGCAGCGGGGAGCTGTGCCTGGTGGTGGCCGGACCCTGGGAAACCCAGAGTCCTCCAGCCACTACTCTCCCCCCTTTGTTCTTATTGTAGGTTTGGGTCCCATAGGTGGGAACAGCACCTATCAGACAATGGGGGTGTAACCTAGCGATATATGCCCCCAGTGTATGTGATGGGAACACCCCTTTAAAGGAATTGTGCAGCCAGTAATACTGATGACCTATCAGGGTAGGTCATTAATATGTGATCGGCCAATCATCAATAGATCATCAACATTACTGGATGCACAACCCCTTTAAATTTAGAAAGTCACATAAAAATCAGTGTACATCCTGTACATAATCAGAACATGCAAAGCAATAGGACAGTGTCATGGGACAGATGATCGAGGTACCGTGCTTCAGAGTGTGCTAATGCCCTGTTTAAAAGTGTGCGCCATATGCCGTGCTGGATTTTTGCAGAGCTCCACCAATCTAAGGCCCCTAAGGAAGGGGCCTAAGGCACACGACCACATGTATTTTGCAATACGGGCCGTGTGCATCCCACATCTTCCTCAGTCCCTATTATAGAAATGCCTATTCTTGTCCACAAAACGGACAAGAATGGGACATACTCTATAATTTGCGGAGTGGCTGCAAGGATGTGAATATTGGCTGGGCGGACCCGTAGAAATGAATGGATCCATGTCCGAACCGTCAAAAATGTGGATTGGACGCAGAAAAATAATCGTGTTGTGTACATGAGGCCTTATACCCATGACCTATCCTGAGGAAAAGTCATCAGTATATAAAACCTTGAAAACCCTCTAAGCCAGGGATGCCCAACCTGCAGCCCTCCAGGTGTTGCAAAACTACAACTCCCAGCATGCCCTCACAGCCTACAGCTATCACAGCATGTTGGGAATTGTAGTTTTTCAACAGCTGGAGAGCGGAAGGTTGGGCATCCTTGTTCTAGGCCATACATAAACCCAGACCTGGACTTAGGCTTCATTCACACGTCCGTATTTGTGCACATCCTGAAAAAATGGTCAGTTTTTTGCAGATCCGTTGTTCCACAAAAAACTCAGTTTTTCAAGCACATCCATTCCGTTTTGTTTCCGCCAAAAACGGAAAGAAAGGATGTATCCGTACTTCATCCATTTTTTGCGGATCCGCAAAAAAACGGAAGGAGGAATCCAATCTTTTTTTTTTTTCCTACCCTCCTGGAACGGAATCCGCAAATGCGGATGACATCCGGATGCCTTCCCGCATGTCTTCCGCATTTTTGCGGATCCATAGACTTTCATTGTGCTACTGACCGCAAAATCGGGATAGAAGTAAGACAGGAGGATTTTGATAAATGGAGAATCGGAACGGACACACGGATGTGGACAGCACACGGTGTACTGTCCGCATTTTTTCGGGACCCATTGAAATGAATGGATCCGCATTCTATCCGCATAAATTGTCCGAAATTGCGGAAAGGATGCAGATACAAAATCAGGAAGTGTGAATGGATCCTTATCTGCATCTGCCAAACTCAGGTTGCATTGTAGGCAATGAGAATGGTGCCGACTAGAGATGAGCGAGCAGTGCTCGTTACGAGCACTGTAGTGCTCGGCTCGTCTGCGAAAGAATGCCCACAGGCATTCCGGATCCGTCCTCAGCTGCATGTAAGTCAATGGGGACGGATCCGTTTGGTATGAGTTTCATACTAAACGGATCCGTCCCCATTGACTTACATGCAGCTGAGGACGGATCCAGAATGCCTGCGGGCATTCTTTCGCAGACGAGCCGAGCACTACAGTGCTCGTAACGAGCACGCTCGCTCATCTCTAGTGCCGACCCATAAACCGTACAAGAAGCAGATACCACACAGTCTGGATACAGCAGAAGACGGAGCGGTACCTTGTGCTAAGTGCTTCAGGCAGGTGCTCTTTCCCGAATAAATATTTCCAAGGACGCAGCCTTTAATGGGGAATGGAGGAAAGGCAGGCGGCGCTGTTGGCGCTGGGGGCGGATTGACGATATCCTTCAGTCTGTGAACCACGTGGCCCAGAATGTTGTTATTGGGGGCAGGTTTCATCGCCCCGGTATCAGACGATATCCACTCTCCGGTCATGGTCTGTGAAAGAACAGAGAGAAAAAGTCAGACAGCGCGTAGATACGTCCCAGCGACACTTGCATATGGGCATGGCTTCACGTAGCGGCGGTCCTGATGCCACGGAACATCGCACCAATAGAAGGTCAGAGCGTCGATGGGACCGCGGGATGGTAAAGTGCCGCCCAGCCCATGACTGCTCTGCCGCAACGTGGCTTGTACAGGTGAAACGCTTTCGATGTGTTTCACCATAAGAACCACGCACTGCACGGGACCCGTGACCACTATGTGTAACAGCACCCTTAAACTGTAGTTCACATATAAAATTGGGCGGCCTGCGCTGCACCCACCACTATATGTGATCATAATGTCACAGACTCAGACTATTTGGGTCATTCCTTAAAGGGGTTGTCCCATGATTATTGTAAAAAATGAAAATCAGACATCATATAGGACATGACAATCTCTTTCTAACAATGCTAGAACCAGCCTTGTATCTCACATGGATCCAGAGATCTCCCCATTTATTGCTCTGCTAGATTTATATCAAGCTGACAGCTCAGGGGGTGTGTCTGTTATGCTGAAGCTCAGGAGGCGTGTCTCAGCTCTGCCTATTACAGATCAGGAGGCGTGTCTCAGCTCTGCCTATCACAGCTCGGGGGGGGGGGTCTCAGCTCTCCCTATCACAGCTCAGGAGGCGTGTATTTTCTGCTGCAGCTAAGGGAGCGTGTCCATGCTCTCCCTATCACAGCTCAGGAGGCGTGTCTCAGCTCTCCCTATCACAGCTCAGGATGCGTGTCTCAGCTCTCCCTATCACAGCTCAGGAGGCATGTCTCAGCTCTCCCTATCACAGCTCAGGAGGCGTGTCTCAGTTCTCCTTATTACAGCTCAGGAGGTGTGTCTCAGCGTTCCCTATCACAGCTCAGGAGGCGTGTCTCAGCTCCTCCTATCACAGCTCAGGAGGCGTGTCTCAGCTCTCCCTATCACAGCTCAGGAGGCGTGTCCATGCTCTCCCTATCACAGCTCAGGAGGCATGTCTCAGCTCTCCCTATCACAGCTCAGGAGGCGTGTCTCAGCTCTCCCTATCACAGCTCAGGAGGCATGTCTCAGCTCTCCCTATCACAGCTCAGGAGGCGTGTCTCAGCTCTCCCTATCACAGCTCAGGAGGTGTGTCTCAGCATTCCCTATCACAGCTCAGGGGGCGTGTCTCAGCTCTCCCCATCACAGCTCAGGAGGCATGTCTCAGCTTTCCCTATCACAGCTCAGGAGGCGTGTCTCAGTTCTCCCTATCACAGCTCAGGAGGAAGTTGAAGGATGAAACTGAGCGTGTGCGGCCTTCTCAGTGAGCAGGACAAAGAAATAAGAAAAAGAACGAACAGCAAGTGGCGCTATACAGATACATTTTATTGAATAACTCAGTGGCTGTACTAAATATTTAATTACATCCAATTACAAAAGTATTTAGATCCAGGTGCTGGTTTGAAAGCTGTAGAATATTTTTCATGGGACAACCCCTAAGTGTAATGCCCCTTTCACACGAGCGGGAGACTCGCATGTCTCCCGCAACGCATCTACAGGGCTGGACTCCGGCACTGACTAGGATCGCATATAATGCTATGTGATCCCTGTCAGTGCGGAGTCCAGCCCTGTAAATGCGTTGCGGGGGACATGCGAGACTCCTGCTCGTGTGAAAGGGGCATAACTGTCATTTTTTTTTTTTATTTGTCTAATTTTGTAGGGGCAGTGATACTGACCATTTTTGTAATATACTTTAATTACTGAAATCTTACATTTCTATAAGAAAAATAGCTGTAAAGTGGCCCATTTTGAGCCTTAGCAACGCTCCTCTGTCTTCTGTTTACATAACAGTGGAGACTTGCCCAACACTGACCGTTATGTAAACAGAAAACAGAGGAGCGTTGCTAAGGCTCAAAATGGGCCACTTTACAGCTATTTTTCTTATAGAAATGTAAGATTTCAGTGATTAAAGTATATTACAAAAATGGTCAGTATCACTGCCCCTACACATTACACAAATAAAAAAAAAAATGACAGTTACACTTTAAAGGGGTATTCTCATCTTGGACAATGGGGGCATATCGCTAGGATACGCCCCCATTGTCTTATAGGTGCGGGTCCCACTGCTGGGACCCGCACCTATATCGAGAGCGGAGCGGGGAGCGCTGCGCCTGGAGGACCCTGGGTTTCCCGGCCACCACCAGGCGCAGCTCCCCGCTGCGCTCATAGAAATGAATGGGAGCCGGGCCGCGCTTGCGCGGTGCGCTCCCATTCATTTCTATGGAGCCGACGGAAATAGCCTATTTTCGCCGGCCCCATTGAAATGAATGGAGGGTGGCTGCGCATGCGCAGTGCGCCCTCCTTCACTTTGGGGGCCCCGTTCTTGATATAGGTGCGGGTCCCTAGCGATATGCCCCTATTGTCCAAGATGAGAATAACCCTTTAATGAAACTGGATGGCCCTCGTTTAGACCCAAACAATGGGGGTCCTCCACCTAGTGAATCACATGTAGCCGCCCTCGCCTTCCCAGGGATATCGGCTACTCAGTTTTCAGCAGCCATAAGAACTGATCTCTGCCACAGCTTTGGTTTAAAGGGGTATTCCCACCTTCTAAGGTTATGTAGCTATGCCATTATGGGGCTCCAACCTCCAGGGAACGGAGGGGTTCCTCCGCACACACTGCATTGTTTTATTATCTTTTTTTTGATCATTTTCAGCCGGCTGACTGAGAGGTGAGTCATTTTTACCTTTTATATGGGTCATATGGTCTGTGGAATCCATGACACTGAGGTTAAACTAATGTCAGCATATTTCACCGGAAGCAGAAAGCTGAAGTAAAAATGTACTGGTGTAAAGACGCTAATAACCTCCTCCATGTTAACCATTTCATTTCTACAGATGACTACCAAAAACGTGCAGAGCACAAGACGTGAGGAAATGGAGGAAACATTCTCAGTATCAATTTTAGCCTCAGCCTAAGGCTTCATTCACACGCAAACACAAATCCGCAAAAAAAAAACGGATGACGTTCCGTATGGCATCCGTGTTTCCGTTTTTTTTTTGCGGATCCATTGTAACAATACCTATCCTTGTCAGCATAATGGACAAGAATAGGACATGTTCTATCCTTTTTGCGGAACGGACATACGGAAATGGAATGCATACGGAGTACCTTGCGTTTTTTTTGCGGACCCATTGAAATATGGTCAGCAAAAAAAAAAACGGAACGGACAAGGAAAGAAAATACGTTTGTGTGCATGAGGCCTAAGGGCCCATTTATAAGTTTGCGATTTATAAGTTCACTTCTATGAGCCCTTTTCTTCCATTCCATGGCTCCGCAAAACAAGTGAAACATGTCCTATACTTGTCAGTGAAAATCAGGACATGGCCCCATTGAAGTCTATGGGTCCGCAAAAAAACAGAATGCTATCCGTTTTTTCGCGGACATGTTGAATTGTCCGCCAAAAAATGGATCCGTATTTTTGCGGACATCATACGGCTGTAGGTATTAGGGCTCATGCCCATGAACGTGTGGCGGCCGGGCCCGTGCTGCGGACAGCAATGCAGGGCACCGACCGAAGGGCCGCCGCATTCGGATCGCGGACTCATTCATTTGAATGGGGTCCGCGATCCGCATCCGATGGTCCGCTAAAAGCTAGTGCATGCACTACTTTTTTGCGGTGCGGAGGCACAGGCAGAAACACCACGGAAGGACTCTGTACTGCTTCCGTGGGGTTTCGATCCGTGCCTCCGTTTCACATCTCCTGGAGTGCAGACCCATTCAAGTGAATGGGTCCGCAATCCGTGAAGCGGTGCCAAAACAGTCAGTGGCCCGTATTTTGCGGACCAGCTGTTGACGGACAGCAATACAGGCCCGGCTGCCACACATTTGTGGGCATGAGGCCTTAGGCTACATTCACACGACCGTAGTGTTTTGTGGATCTGTAAAAAACACGGATGCCGGCCCGTGTGCGTTCCACAATTTGCGGACGGCATATGGGCGCCGTTATGATAGACAATGCCTATTCTTGTCCTCAGTTGTGGACAACAATAGGACATGCTCTATATTTGTTGCAGGGCCGCTGAACGGAACTACCGATGCGGACAGGACACGTTGTGCAGTCCCCATCTTTTGTGGCCCCCTTTAAATGAATGGGTCCGCACCCGTTCCGCAAAATTGCCCTTAAAGGGATTTTCCTTTTAAATTCCTACCACCCCCCTATACTTGTCTGCTCCCTGATGCTCCGTTCCTCTGCACTTCTGATCGTCAGCTTCCTTCATGGATGGGGGCCACAGGCGCTGCTGGAGCCAGTGACTGGACTCTGCGGCAGCACATGGTCTAGCAGTGACATGCGATGGAGACACATCACTGCTGAGGCCAGTCATTGCTGTAGCTATGAGACTCAAAATGGACGCTGTTGTCCTCTTCTGTCAAGCTGCCAAAAAATTATGTTAAACTTTTTTTATTTTTTTACACTAGACCCAAATTACATCACTGACCACCAGTCAGCAGACCCAAATATTTAACTGGTCAAGAGCCTGGCAATGAACTGATGCAGCAGTGCTGACTTTGTTATTTTGCTCCCAATGGGCTACAGGTAAACTAGTGCCCAAAGGAAAGGAAAGTCCAGTGACACGGTTAGCTCTGCTACATCTGCTGACCACAACGAATCAACCTCTGCGCTGACCAGCAAAGAATCAGAAATGGAGGCTGACCACCAGACCAACAGGAATAAGCATTTCCTCTTTTGGTTTTTCAACCACTTTGCAGACACAGAAGGTATAAATCCTGTGTACATGACTCTTCTTCGATGCCAATGCATCCATGATGAGAGGTCCTGCCACAGCTTCCCTGTAAGACTGCAGCCATATCACACATATATCTGTACCCAGTGCCCTCATAACAGTGCCAACCAGGTAATGCAATAACTTATCCACACACTGCTTTGCTGCCATGCCATTAGATACATATGAGCATCCAAATATCCCCCTAGCCATGCAGTCACCTTTGCCACATGTGTATAACATCCAGCACCTTGCCATACTGTCTGCCATTACCACGGGTGTTTAAGATCCAGCCCTCACCATGCAGTCTGCTATTACCACAGGTGTATAACATCCAGCCCCTAACCATGCAGTCTGCCATTACCACAGGTGTATAACATCCAGAACCTAGCCATACAGTCTGCCATTACCACAGGTGTATAACATCCAGCCCCTAGCCATGCAGTCTGCCATTACCACAGGTGTATAACATCCAGCCCACAGCCATACAGTCTGCCATTACCACAGGTGTATAAGATCCAGTCCCTAGCCATGCAGTCTGCCATTACCACAGGTGTATAACATCCAGCACCTTGCCATACTGTCTGCCATTACCACGGGTGTTTAAGATCCAGCCCCTAACCATGCAGTCTGCCATTACCACAGGTGTATAACATCCAGCCCACAGCCATGCAGTCTGCCATTACCACAGGTGTATAACATCCAGAACCTAGCCATACAGTCTGCTATTACCACAGGTGTATAACATCCAGCCCACAGCCATACAGTCTGCCATTACCACAGGTGTATAAGATCCAGTCCCTAGCCATGCAGTCTGCCATTACCACAGGTGTATAACATCCAGCACCTTGCCATACTGTCTGCCATTACCACGGGTGTTTAAGATCCAGCCCCTAACCATGCAGTCTGCCATTACCACAGGTGTATAACATCCAGCCCACAGCCATGCAGTCTGCCATTACCACAGGTGTATAACATCCAGAACCTAGCCATACAGTCTGCCATTACCACAGGTGTATAGATCCAGTCCCTAGCCATGCAGTCTGCCATTACCACAGGTGTATAACATCCAGCACCTAGCCATGCAGTCTGACATTACCACAGGTGTATAACATCCAGCCCCTAGTCATGCAGTCTGCCATTACCACAGGTGTATAAGATCCAGTCCCTAGCCATGCAGTCTGCCATTACCACAGGTGTATAACATCCAGCACCTAGCCATGCAGTCTGACATTACCACAGGTGTATAACATCCAGCCCCTAGTCATGCAGTCTGCCATTACCACAGGTGTATAACATCCAGTCCCTAGTCATGCAGTCTGCCATTACCACAGGTGTATAACATCCAGCCCCTAGTCATGCAGTCTGCCATTACCACAGGTGTATAACATCCAGCCCCTAGTCATGCAGTCTGCCATTACCACAGGTGTATAACATCCAGCCCCTAGTCATGCAGTCTGCCATTACCACAGGTGTATAAAATCCATCCCCTAGCCATGCAGTCTGCCATTACCACAGGTGTATAAAATCCATCCCCTAGCCATGCAGTCTGCCATTACCACAGGTGTATAACATCCAGCCTCACAGCCATGCAGTCTGCCATTACCACAGGTGTATAACATCCAGCCTCACAGCCATGCAGTCTGCCATTACCACAGGTGTATAACATCCAGCCCTCACAGCCATGCAGTCTGCCATTACCACAGGTGTATAACATCCAGCACCTTGCCATACTGTCTGCCATTACCACGGGTGTTTAAGATCCAGCCCCTAACCATGCAGTCTGCCATTACCACAGGTGTATAACATCCAGCCCACAGCCATGCAGTCTGCCATTACCACAGGTGTATAACATCCAGAACCTAGCCATACAGTCTGCTATTACCACAGGTGTATAACATCCAGCCCACAGCCATACAGTCTGCCATTACCACAGGTGTATAAGATCCAGTCCCTAGCCATGCAGTCTGCCATTACCACAGGTGTATAACATCCAGCACCTTGCCATACTGTCTGCCATTACCACGGGTGTTTAAGATCCAGCCCCTAACCATGCAGTCTGCCATTACCACAGGTGTATAACATCCAGCCCACAGCCATGCAGTCTGCCATTACCACAGGTGTATAACATCCAGAACCTAGCCATACAGTCTGCCATTACCACAGGTGTATAAGATCCAGTCCCTAGCCATGCAGTCTGCCATTACCACAGGTGTATAACATCCAGCACCTAGCCATGCAGTCTGACATTACCACAGGTGTATAACATCCAGCCCCTAGTCATGCAGTCTGCCATTACCACAGGTGTATAAGATCCAGTCCCTAGCCATGCAGTCTGCCATTACCACAGGTGTATAACATCCAGCACCTAGCCATGCAGTCTGACATTACCACAGGTGTATAACATCCAGTCCCTAGTCATGCAGTCTGCCATTACCACAGGTGTATAACATCCAGCCCCTAGTCATGCAGTCTGCCATTACCACAGGTGTATAACATCCAGCCCCTAGTCATGCAGTCTGCCATTACCACAGGTGTATAACATCCAGCCCCTAGTCATGCAGTCTGCCATTACCACAGGTGTATAAAATCCATCCCCTAGCCATGCAGTCTGCCATTACCACAGGTGTATAAAATCCATCCCCTAGCCATGCAGTCTGCCATTACCACAGGTGTATAACATCCAGCCTCACAGCCATGCAGTCTGCCATTACCACAGGTGTATAACATCCAGCCTCACAGCCATGCAGTCTGCCATTACCACAGGTGTATAACATCCAGCCTCACAGCCATGCAGTCTGTCTTTACAGACATTTGTGAGAGAGTGGCTCATTATAAAGAGCTGACTGGATTCCAGCGTGGTCCTGTAATAGGATGTGATCACTGCCACAAGTCACTTCCTGAAATGTCTTCCCTCCTACATATTCCATATTACAGTTGTGAGCAGTATTATTGTAAAGTGGAAGGAACCACAGAAACTCAGCCACAAATTGGAGACCACATAAAGTGACAGCGCGGGGTCCCCTCTGAGGAGCAGAGTGCATACAGGTCACCATCGCTCTGCTGACTCCAGAACTGTCCAGACCTCCTCTGGTATTAACCTCGGCCCAAAAACTGTTCATGGTTGAGCAACTGCAAGCAAGTCTGACCTCATCAGCACAATACCAGGCGTCTGATGGAGTGATGTAAAGCACGTCACTACTGGACTCTGGAGGAGCGGGAACGTCTTCTGTGGAGTGATGGATCATCTCTATCATGTGGTCTGATGGACGAGTCTTACAAATGCCAGGAGAAGGTTACCTGACTACATTGTACCAGCTGTAAAGTCTGGTGGAGGAGGATAATGGTATAGGGGGGTTTATCAGGGGTCGGCCTTAACCCTTGTTCCAGTGAAGGGAAATCTTCAGCTGACCAAGACATTGTGGACAATTGTATGCTTCCAACTTGGAGGGAACAGTTTGGGGAAGACCCCGTTCTGTTCCAGCATGAACATGGCCCAGTGCACAAAGCAACATCCATATAGGCATGGTTGGGAGAGTTTGGTGTGGAAGAACGTGACCGAACCGCACAGAGCCCTGACCAACACCTATGGGATAAAGTAGAACGGGATTGTTGATTCTTGTCTATTCGGCATTGTATATTTGAATTATAACACATTGAAGATAATAAGAGGCAACGGTTAAGAAGTTGTCATAGACTCTAAAATTCTTGGCTTCCTTGTGCGGCTGATGTAAGCTTCAGATCTGCTCACTTGCAAGGAGGCCTCATCACACACACGTTCTGCAGGAGGATGAAAGGCTTCTACTTCAGGTGGCAGGCGTGTAATTAGCTCCAGCCTACCTAAAATAATGCTGTTACTTCCTCCGTAGATAAGGGTGCAGGCACCTAGTGTCAGGAAGTGGCCTCAAGGCGTAATTATTGTGGTGAATCTTCCCCAAACACAACAGGAAACATATAATAAATTCAAGTGTTTTGTCAAAAATACAAACAATTCATTCATTTTCTTCTACAGAACAAATATTGTGTAAAAGGATAAAGAAGAACCTAAAATCCTGAGGAAGGTAAAAACCCTGCATCAAATATTCCTCTTCAACATTACAATGGATTCCTGATCCATTCATGCTCATTCAATACATCGAAACTCACCCTCCAGAAAGTTCCATAATCTCACTGCTCTGACAGTAGAGACCTCCATAGTGTGACTGCTCTGACAGTAGAGACTCCATAGTGTGACTGCTCTGACAGTAGAGACTCCATAGTGTGACTGCTCTGACAGTAAAGACTCCATAGTGTGACTGCTCTGACAGTAAAGACCTCCATAGTGTGACTGCTCTTACAGTAGAGACTCCATAGTGTGACTGCTCTGACAGTAAAGACTCCATAGTGTGACTGCTCTGACAGTAAAGACTCCATAGTGTGACTGCTCTGACAGTAAAGACCTCCATAGTGTGACTGCTCTGACAGTAGAGACTCCATAGTGGGACTGCTCTGACAGTAAAGACCTCCATAGTGTGACTGCTCTGACAGTAGAGACTCCATAGTGTGACTGCTCTGACAGTAGAGACTCCATAGTGTGACTGCTCTGACAGTAGAGACTCCATAGTGTGACTGCTCTGACAGTAGAGACTCCATAGTGTGACTGCTCTGACAGTAAAGACTCCATAGTGTGACTGCTCTGACAGTAAAGACCTCCATAGTGTGACTGCTCTGACAGTAGAGACTCCATAGTGTGACTGCTCTTACAGTAGAGACTCCATAGTGTGACTGCTCTGACAGTAGAGACTCCATAGTGTGACTGCTCTGACAGTAGAGACTCCATAGTGTGACTGCTCTGACAGTAGAGATTCCATAGTGTGACTGCTCTGACAGTAAAGACTCCATAGTGTGACTGCTCTGACAGTAGAGATTCTATAGTGTGACTGCTCTGACAGTAAAGACTCCATAGTGTGACTGCTCTGACAGTAAAGACTCCATAGTGTGACTGCTCTGACAGTAGAGACTCCATAGTGTGACTGCTCTGACAGTAAAGACTCCATAGTGTGACTGCTCTGACAGTAGAGACTCCATAGTGTGACTGCTCTGACAGTAAAGACCTCCATAGTGTGACTGCTCTGACAGTAGAGACTCCAAAGTGTGACTGCTCTGACAGTAGAGCCTCCATAGTGTGACTGCTCTGACAGTAGAGCCTGCATAGTGTGACTGCTCTGACAGTAGAGACTCCATAGTGTGACTGCTGTGGCAGTAGAGACTCCATAGTGTGACTGCTCTTACAGTAAAGACCTCCATAGTGTGACTGCTCTGACAGTAGAGACTCCATAGTGTGACTGCTCTGACAGTAGAGACTCCATAGTGTGACTGCTCTGACAGTAGAGACTCCATAGTGTGACTGCTCTGACAGTAGAGACTCCATAGTGTGACTGCTCTGACAGTAAAGACTCCATAGTGTGACTGCTCTTACAGTAAAGACCTCCATAGTGTGAATGCTCTGACAGTAGAGACTCCATAGTGTGACTGCTCTGACAGTAGAGACTCCATAGTGTGACTGCTCTGACAGTAAAGACTCCATAGTGTGACTGCTCTGACAGTAGAGATTCCATAGTGTGACTGCTCTGACAGTAAAGACTCCATAGTGTGACTGCTCTGACAGTAGAGATTCCATAGTGTGACTGCTCTGACAGTAAAGACTCCATAGTGTGACTGCTCTGACAGTAGAGACTCCATAGTGTGACTGCTCTGACAGTAAAGACTCCATAGTGTGACTGCTCTGACAGTAGAGACTCCATAGTGTGACTGCTCTGACAGTAAAGACCTCCATAGTGTGACTGCTCTGACAGTAGAGACTCCAAAGTGTGACTGCTCTGACAGTAGAGCCTCCATAGTGTGACTGCTCTGACAGTAGAGACTCCATAGTGTGACTGCTCTGACAGTAGAGACTCCATAGTGTGACTGGCTCTGACAGTAGAGACTCCATAGTGTGACTGCTCTGACAGTAGAGACTCCATAGTGTGACTGCTCTTACAGTAGAGACTCCATAGTGTGACTGCTCTGACAGTAGAGACTCCATATTGTGACTGCTGTGGCAGTAGAGACTCCATAGTGTGACTGCTCTTACAGTAAAGACCTCCATAGTGTGACTGCTCTGACAGTAGAGACTCCATAGTGTGACTGCTCTGACAGTAGAGACTCCATAGTGTGACTGCTCTTACAGTAGAGACTCCATAGTGTGACTGCTCTGACAGTAGAGACTCCATAGTGTGACTGCTCTGACAGTAGAGACTCCATAGTGTGACTGCTCTGACAGTAGAGACTCCATAGTGTGACTGCTGTGGCAGTAGATACTCCATAGTGTGACTGCTCTTACAGTAAAGACCTCCATAGTGTGACTGCTCTGACAGTAGAGACTCCATAGTGGTGACTGCTCTGACAGTAGAGACTCCCATAGTGTGACTGCTGTGGCAGTAGAGACTCCATAGTGTGACTGCTCTTACAGTAGAGACTCCATAGTGTGACTGCTCTTACAGTAGAGACTCCATAGTGTGACTGCTCTGACAGTAGAGACTCCAAAGTGTCACTGCTCTGACAGTAGAGCCTCCATAGTGTGACTGCTCTGACAGTAGAGCCTGCATAGTGTGACTGCTCTGACAGTAGAGACTCCATAGTGTGACTGCTCTGACAGTAGAGACTCCATAGTGTGACTGCCTCTTACAGTAGAGACTCCATAGTGTGACTGCCTCTTACAGTAGAGACTCCATAGTGTGACTGCTCTGACAGTAGAGACTCCATAGTGTGACTGCTGTGGCAGTAGAGACTCCATAGTGTGACTGCTCTTACAGTAAAGACCTCCATAGTGTGACTGCTCTGACAGTAGAGACTCCATAGTGTGACTGCTCTGACAGTAGAGACTCCATAGTGTGACTGCTGTGGCAGTAGAGACTCCATAGTGTGACTGCTCTTACAGTAAAGACCTCCATAGTGTGACTGCTCTGACAGTAGAGACTCCATAGTGTGACTGCTCTGACAGTAGAGACTCCATAGTGTGACTGCTGTGGCAGTAGAGACTCCATAGTCTGACTGCTCTTACAGTAGAGACTCCATAGTGTGACTGCTCTTACAGTAGAGACTCCATAGTGTGACTGCTCTTACAGTAGAGACTCCATAGTGTGACTGCTCTTACAGTAGAGACTCCATAGTGTGACTGCTGTGGCAGTAGAGACTCCATAGTGTGACTGCTCTTACAGTAGAGACTCCATAGTGTGACTGCTCTGACAGTAGAGACTCCAAAGTGTCACTGCTCTGACAGTAGAGCCTCCATAGTGTGACTGCTCTGACAGTAGAGCCTGCATAGTGTGACTGCTCTGACAGTAGAGACTCCATAGTGTGACTGCTCTGACAGTAGAGACTCCATAGTGTGACTGCTCTTACAGTAGAGACTCCATAGTGTGACTGCTCTTACAGTAGAGACTCCATAGTGTGACTGCTCTGACAGTAGAGACTCCATAGTGTGACTGCTGTGGCAGTAGAGACTCCATAGTGTGACTGCTCTTACAGTAAAGACCTCCATAGTGTGACTGCTCTGACAGTAGAGACTCCATAGTGTGACTGCTCTGACAGTAGAGACTCCATAGTGTGACTGCTGTGGCAGTAGAGACTCCATAGTGTGACTGCTCTTACAGTAAAGACCTCCATAGTGTGACTGCTCTGACAGTAGAGACTCCATAGTGTGACTGCTCTGACAGTAGAGACTCCATAGTGTGACTGCTGTGGCAGTAGAGACTCCATAGTCTGACTGCTCTTACAGTAGAGACTCCATAGTGTGACTGCTCTTACAGTAGAGACTCCATAGTGTGACTGCTCTTACAGTAGAGACTCCATAGTGTGACTGCTCTTACAGTAGAGACTCCATAGTGTGACTGCTGTGGCAGTAGAGACTCCATAGTGTCAGTGCTCTGACAGTAGAGACTCCAAAGTGTGACTGCTCTGACAGTAGAGCCTCCATAGTGTGACTGCTCTGACAGTAGAGCCTGCATAGTGTGACTGCTCTGACAGTAGAGACTCCATAGTGTGACTGCTCTGACAGTAGAGACTCCATAGTGTGACTGCTCTTACAGTAGAGACTCCATAGTGTGACTGCTCTGACAGTAGAGACTCCATAGTGTGACTGCTGTGGCAGTAGAGACTCCATAGTGTGACTGCTCTTACAGTAAAGACCTCCATAGTGTGACTGCTCTGACAGTAGAGACTCCATAGTGTGACTGCTCTGACAGTAGAGACTCCATAGTGTGACTGCTCTGACAGTAGAGACTCCATAGTGTGACTGCTGTGGCAGTAGAGACTCCATAGTGTGACTGCTCTTACAGTAAAGACCTCCATTGTGTGACTGCTCTGACAGTAGAGACTCCATAGTGTGACTGCTGTGGCAGTAGAGACTCCATAGTCTGACTGCTCTTACAGTAGAGACTCCATAGTGTGACTGCTCTTACAGCAGAGACTCCATAGTGTGACTGCTCTTACAGTAGAGACTCCATAGTGTGACTGCTGTGGCAGTAGAGACTCCATAGTGTGACTGCTCTTACAGTAGAGACTCCATAGTGTCACTGCTCTTACAGTAGAGACTCCATAGTGTCACTGCTCTGACAGTAGAGACAGTATGACCGCTCTTACAGTAGAGACTGCCATAGTGAGACTGTTCTGACAGTAGGGACTCTATAGTACTGTGATGGCTAACCTCCGGCACTCCAGGGGTGGTAAAATTATGACTCCAAGATGCCCACTTACTTGGCTGTCCTCAGAACTCCATAAAAATGAAAGGAGCATGCTAGGAGTTGTATTTTTACCACAGCTGGAGTGACGGAGGTTAGCCATCACTGCTATAGTATGACTGCTCTGACAGAAGAGACACCATAGTGTGACTGCTCTGACAGTAGAGAGCTTCATAGTATGACTTCACGTACATTAGAGAGCTCCATAGTCTGACTGCTCTTACAGTACAAAGCTCCACAGTGTGACTGCTGTTACAGTAAAGGGATCCATAGTCTCACAGCTTTTACTGTAAAGAATCCTCCTCTGTGATGATGCAGAAACCGTTCCACTAGACTTATTGGATGCCTCCTTATCATAGTCACAGACATAAGTACAATGTATTTGAAAAGTCTTCACACCCTCTCACTTTTCTCACATTTTGTGATCTTGCTCCTTGTGCCCCTCATTCTGCCCTCATAATGAGAAAGTGAGAACAGAAGGTCAGAAATCTTTACTGATTTATTGAAAAGTATTCAACCCCTTTACTCGGTACATAAGTATTCAACCCCTTTACTCGGGACATAAGTATTCAACCCCTTTACTCGGGACATAAGTATTCAACCCCTTTACTCAGGACACAAGTATTCAACCCCTTTACTCGGGACACAAGTATTCAACCCCTTTACTCGGGACACAAGTATTCAACCCCTTTACTCGGGACACAAGTATTCAACCCCTTTACTCGGGACACAAGTATTCAACCCCTTTACTCGGGACACAAGTTTCAACCCCTTTACTCGGGACACAAGTATTCAACCCCTTTACTCGGGACACAAGTATTCAACCCCTTTACTCGGGACACAAGTATTCAACCCCTTTAACTCGGGACACAAGTATTCAACCCCTTTACTCGGGACACAAGTATTCAACCCCTTTACTCGGGACACAAGTATTCAACCCCTTTACTCGGGACACAAGTATTCAACCCCTTTACTCGGGACATAAGTCTTCAGCCCCTTTACTCGGGACATAAGTCTTCAGCCCCTTTACTCGGGACATAAGTCTTCAGCCCCTTTACTCGGACATAAGTCTTCAGCCCCTTTACTCGGGACATAAGTCTTCAGCCCCTTTACTCGGGACATAAGTCTTCAGCCCCTTTACTCGGGACATAAGTCTTCAGCCCTTTACTCGGACATAAGTCTTCAGCCCTTTACTCGGGACATAAGTCTTCAGCCCCTTTACTCGGGACATAAGTCTTCAGCCCCTTTACTCGGGACATAAGTCTTCAGCCCCTTTACTCGGGACATAAGTCTTCAGCCCCTTTACTCGGGACATAAGTCTTCAGCCCCTTCACTCAGGACATAAGTCTTCAGCCCCTTTACTCAGGACTTAGTTGAAGCCCCTCTGGCAGTGATCACAGCCTCCAGTCTTCTTGGAGATGATACCACAAGGTTTACACACCTGGATTTGGGGATTTTCTGCCATTCTTCTCTGCAGTTCCTCTCCAGCTCTGTCAGGTTAGATGGGGACCATCGGTGGACGGCCATCTTCAGGTCTTTCAAAGATGTTCTATTGGGATCAGGTCAGGGCTCTGGATACCGTTTTCATTAAGAATATCTCTGTACTTTGCTCCATTCAGTTTTCCCTCCACCCTGACCAGTCTCCCTGTCCCCCCAGTATGATGCTGCCACCACCATGCTTCACTGTAGGGACAGTATAGAGCAGGTGATGAGCGGCACCTGGTTTCCTCCAGACATGACGCTTAGAATTGAGGCCAAAAAGTTCAATCTTGTTTCCATTAGACCAGAGAATCTTGTTTCTCACAGTCCGAGTCTTTTAGGTACTTTTTTTGCAAACTCCAGGCGGCTTTCATGTGTCTTTTCCTGAGGAGAAGCTTCTTTATGGTCTCTCTGCCCTAAAGCCCAGATTGGTGGAGGCTGCAGTGATGGTCGACCTTCTGGAAGTTTCTCCCATCTGCACACTGGATGTTTAGATCTCAGCCAGAGTGACTATTAGTCACTTACTCTAGGAAGAGACCTGGTTGTCTGAAACTCCATTTAAGAATTATGGAGACCACTGTGCTCTGGAGAACTTTCAGTGCAGCAGACATGTTTGTCCCCTTCTCCAGATCTCTGCCTCCACACAATCCTGTCTCTGAGCTCTACAGGCAGTTCTTTCCTCCTCATGGCTTGGTTTTTGCTCTAATCTGTATTGTCAGCTGTGAGATCTTATATAGACAGGGCTGTGTCTTTCTAAATCATGTCCAATCCACTGACTTTACCACAGGAGACTCCAATCAAGGTGTAGAAACATCTTAAAGATGATGGAGAGAAGTGGGAGGTCCCAGAGCTAAATGTCAAGTGTCACAGCAAAGGGTCTGAATACTTATGTCCAGGTGGAATGTTCATTTTTTATTCTTTTTAATAAATTTCCAAAAATTCCTAACATTCTGTTCTCACTTTTTCATTATGGGGTATTGAGTTCTTCTCCGTCCTCTGAAGCTTCCCCAGCGTTATGTTGTCTACTCTATCTTATATAATGGTGTCCAGACCTGCACATGACTCTCCTGTGTCTACAGTATGATAGCAAAACTATCTTCTCATCATCTGTGTCTATGTCCCTTTTATGAACTTGGCAGCAGCTGCCTGGCATTGGTTAGGTTTGTTGGCCACCAGTACGTCCAAGGGTCTTTCAATGGCAGCTTTACCAACACATAGGTCATACTGAAAATACGGAGTCTTCTATCTATAAACCCCGGAGCTCAGGGGGCACACTGTAAAGCTGGCCTGACGATCACCGCAGGTACTGGAACCTCAGGAACCTGCTGCTGACCATACTCTTCTTCTGCAGCAGCCATTCAAATACATGGAGGAACCTGCTGCTGACCATACTCTTCTCCTGCAGGAGCCAGTCAAATACATGGAGGAACCTGATGCTGACCATACACTTCTCCTGCAGCAGCCATTCAAATACATGGAGGAACCTGATGCAGACCATACTCTTCTCCTGCAGCAGCCATTCAAATACATGGAGGAACCTGCTGCAGACCACACACTTCTCCTGCAGGAGCCAGTCAAATACATGGAGGAACCTGCTGCTGACCATACTCTTCTCCTGCAGGAGCCATTCAAATACATGGAGGAACCTGCTGCTGACTATACTCTTCTCCTGCAGCAGCTATTCAAATACATGGAGGAACCTGCTGCAGACCATACTCTTCTCCTGCAGCAGCCATTCAAATACATGGAGGAACCTGCTGCTGACCATACTCTTCTCCTGCAGGAGCCATTCAAATATATGGAGGAACCTGATGCTGACCATACTCTTCTTCTGCAGCAGCCATTCAAATACATGGAGGAACCTGCTGCTGACCATACTCATCTCCTGCAGGAGCCAGTCAAATACATGGAGGAACCTAATGCTGACCATACACTTCTCCTGCAGGAGCCATTCAAATATATGGAGGAACCTGATGCTGACCATACACTTCTCCTGCAGGAGCCATTCAAATACATGGAGGAACCTGCTGCTGACCATACACTTCTTCTGCAGCAGCCATTCAAATACATGGAGGAACCTGCTGCTGACCATACACTTCTCCTGCAGCAGCCATTCAAATACATGGAGGAACCTGCTGCTCGCCATACTTTTCTCCTGCACTAGCCATTCAAATACATGGAGGAACCTGATGCTGACCATACTCTTCTTCTGCAGCAGCCATTCAAATACATGGAGGAACCTGCTGCTGGCCATACTTTTCTCCTGCACTAGCCATTCAAATACATGGAGGAACCTGATGCTGACCATACTCTTCTTCTGCAGCAGCCATTCAAATACATGGAGGAACCTACTGCTGACCATACTCTTCTCCTGCAGGAGCCAGTCAAATACATGGAGGAACCTAATGCTGACCATACACTTCTCCTGCAGGAGCCATTCAAATATATGGATGAACCTGATGCTGACCATACTCTTCTCCTGCAGCAGCCATTCAAATACATGGAGGAACCTGATGCTGACCATACACTTCTCCTGCAGCAGCCATTCAAATACATGGAGGAACCTGCTGCTGACCATACTCTTCTCCTGCAGCAGCCATTCAAATACATGGAGGAACCTGCTGCTGACCATACTCTTCTCCTGCAGGAGCCATTCAAATATATGGAGGAACCTGATGCTGACCATACTCTTCTCCTGCAGCAGCCATTCAAATACATGGAGGAATCTGCTGCTGACCATACTTTTCTCCTGCACTAGCCATTCAAATACATGGAGGAACCTGATGCTGGCCATACTCTTCTTCTGCAGCAGCCATTCAAATACATGGAGGAACCTGCTGCTGACCATACTCATCTCCTGCAGGAGCCAGTCAAATACATGGAGGAACCTAATGCTGACCATACACTTCTCCTGCAGGAGCCATTCAAATATATAGAGGAACCTGATGCTGACCATACACTTCTCCTGCAGGAGCCATTCAAATACATGGAGGAACCTGCTGCTGACCATACACTTCTTCTGCAGCAGCCATTCAAATACATGGAGGAACCTGCTGCTGACCATACACTTCTCCTGCAGCAGCCATTCAAATACATGGAGGAACCTGCTGCTGACCATACTTTTCTCCTGCACTAGCTATTCAAATACATGGAGGAACCTGCTGCTGACCATACTCTTCTCCTGCAGGAGCCATTCAAATACATGGAGGAATCTGCTGCTGACCATACACTTCTCCTGCAGGAGCCATTCAAATACATAGAGGAACCTGCTGCTGACCATACACTTCTCCTGCAGCAGCCATTCAAATACATGGAGGAACCTGATGCTGACTATACTCATCTCCTGCAGGAGCCAGTCAAATACATGGAGGAACCTGATGCTGACCATACACTTCTCCTGCAGGAGCCATTCAAATACATAGAGGAACCTGCTGCTGACCATACACTTCTTCTGCAGCAGCCATTCAAATACATGGAGGAACCTGCTGCTGACCATACACTTCTCCTGCAGCAGCCATTCAAATACATGGAGGAACCTGCTGCTGGCCATACTTTTCTCCTGCACTAGCCATTCAAATACATGGAGGAACCTGCTGCTGACCATACACTTCTCCTGCAGCAGCCATTCAAATACATAAAGGAATCTGCTGCTGACCATACTTTTCTCCTGCACTAGCCATTCAAATACATGGAGGAACCTGATGCTGACCATACTCTTCTTCTGCAGCAGCCATTCAAATACATGGAGGAACCTGCTGCTGACCATACTCTTCTCCTGCAGGAGCCAGTCAAATACATGGAGGAACCTAATGCTGACCATACACTTCTCCTGCAGGAGCCATTCAAATATATGGAGGAACCTGATGCTGACCATACTCTTCTCCTGCAGCAGCCATTCAAATACATGGAGGAACCTGATGCTGACCATACTCTTCTCCTGCAGCAACCATTCAAAAACATGGAGGAACCTGCTGCTGACTATACTCTTCTCCTGCAGCAGCCATTCAAATACATGGAGGAACCTGCTGCTGACCATACTCTTCTCCTGCAGCAGCCATTCAAATACATGGAGGAACCTGCTGCTGACCATACACTTCTTCTGCAGCAGCCATTCAAATACATGGAGGAACCTACTGCTGACCATACACTTCTTCTGCAGCAGCCATTCAAATATATGGAGGAACCTGCTGCTGACCATACTCTTCTCCTGCAGCAGCCATTCAAATACATGGAGGAACCTACTGCTGACCATACTCTTCTCCTGCAGCAGCCATTCAAATACATGGAGGAACCTGCTGCTGACCATACACTTCTCCTGAAGGAGCCAGTCAAATACATGGAGGAACCTGCTGCTGACTATACTCTTCTCCTGCAGCAGCCATTCAAATACATGGAGGAACCTGCTGCTGACCATACTCTTCTCCTGCAGCAGCCATTCAAATACATGGAGGAACCTGCTGCTGACCATACACTTCTTCTGCAGCAGCCATTCAAATACATGGAGGAACCTACTGCTGACCATACACTTCTTCTGCAGCAGCCATTCAAATATATGGAGGAACCTGCTGCTGACCATACTCTTCTCCTGCAGCAGCCATTCAAATACATGGAGGAACCTGCTGCTGACCATACTCTTCTCCTGCAGCAGCCATTCAAATACATGGAGGAACCTACTGCTGACCATACACTTCTTCTGCAGCAGCCATTCAAATATATGGAGGAACCTACTGCTGACCATACTCTTCTCCTGCAGCAGCCATTCAAATACATGGAGGAACCTGCTGCTGACCATACACTTCTCCTGAAGGAGCCAGTCAAATACATGGAGGAACCTGCTGCTGACCATACTCTTCTCCTGCATGAGCCATTCAAATACATGGAGGAACCTGCTGCTGACCATACTCTTCTCCTGCAGCAGCCATTCAAATACATGGAGGAACCTGATGCTGACCATACACTTCTTCTGCAGCAGCCATTCAAATACATGGAGGAACCTGCTGCTGACCATACTCTTCTCCTGCAGCAGCCATTCAAATACATGGAGGAACCTGCTGCAGACCATACTCTTCTCCTGCAGCAGCCATTCAAATACATGGAGGAACCTGCTGCTGACCATACACTTCTCCTGCAGCAGCCATTCAAATACATGGAGGAACCTGCTGCTGACTATACTCATCTCCTGCAGGAGCCATTCAAATACATGGAGGAACCTGCTGCTGACCATACTCTTCTCCTGCAGCAGCCATTCAAATACATGGAGGAACCTGCTGCAGACCATACTCTTCTCCTGAAGAAGACCATAAAATACACGGAGGAACCTGCTGCTGACCTTGCAACTTTCCTGCAGCAACCTTTCAAATACATGGATGAGACAGTTTACCCGTGCTCTCTACTCTGCCTAATAGAGGGGGCCCAGTCTGGGGGCCCCCATTTATGAAGTTCATATGCACTAAATGGACATATGGAAAGGATTTTTTTTTGAAAGCTAACCCCTTTAAGACATGATTTTATTATTATCTAACTAAAATTCTTATACAAATCGATTTAAACTAAGGTTACTTTTACACTTGCATTGTAAGGATCCGTCCAGGCTCACATAAACGGTCCTGAACTGATCAGTTTTGTCCTAATGCATTCTGAATGGAAAAGGATCCGTTCAGAATGCATTGGTTCAGTCTCCATTCCGTTTTGGAGGTGGACACTAATACGCTGCTTGCTGCATTTTGGTGTCCACATGATGGAAACTGATCCAAACGGATCCGTTATGACTCACAATGTAAGTCAATGGAGTTCATGACGGATCCGTCTTTGCTATGTAAAAGATAATACAACCGGATCCGTTCAGAACGGATGCAGACGGTTGTATTATCATGACGGAAGTGTTTTTGCTGCTCCATGACGGATGGTGCTGACGCTGGTGTGAAAGTAGCCTAATTAAAATGAAATATTAAACAATACTTGGACTTCGCTCCCTTGTTGGCGTAGATTTAGATAATTTTCTACGCCTAAAACAGGTGTAGAAAATGATAAATGAGATGGGTGAGCCAGCCCGCCCCCTTCCCTGCCCACACCACCTGACATGAGCAGGAAAAAGTCACAGATTCGGCCGCAAATCCCTTTCACCACCGAATCTGCGACAGTTATACAACAAAGAATGGTGTATATCTAATAATAAATGACCCCCAAAATCTCTTCTGCTGAGAATCTTGCAGCACTATCTGATTTCATGCTACTCAATAGGAATACATCAAAACTGGTGTAAAGGATAACTGTCTTAGTTGCCCATAGCAACCAATCAGATTCCACCTTTTGGAATATAGCGCCACCTGCTGTTTGTTCTTTTCCTTATTTTTTTGTCCATCTCACTGAGCTGGTCGCACGTGCTCAGTTTCATCCTTCAACTACTGTTATGAACTGTGGCAGTTACAGGGAGTGAGATGCAGCAGAAAGGACATGTCCCCTGAACTGCCAGGCTGAAGATAATCTAGTAAATCAACTGGAGCAGTGAATATGGAGATCTCTGGACCAATGTGAGGTACAGGGCTGGTTCTAGCTTTGTAAGAAAGGTATTGTCATGGACTATATGATGTCTGATTTTAATGTTTTACTTCAATCATGGCAAAACCCCTTTAACCCCCTAACTGTTTTGCCAGAGTCAACCCCAGCACTGCGAAAACTAGCTAGCTGGAGGGGGGCTGTGTTGCTTTAGATTCTGCTATCTCTGAATGGTAGCAGCTAGAAACATGCAACTGGTCTTGTTTGAAAGCAGACATTCCAAGCTTTCAGACAATACCAGAATGACAGCAATATGTTCAGGACAGAGGAAGATATGACTGATAAAAATCAGGATGCTGTGAATGCAGCTGAAAATGAAAGTAAAAACAGGTTTTACCTGCAATTATTCCCAACTTGATTTCTAACAGTGATTTCTCCTCTGTTGCTTGGAATTTAGCATTTTGGTCTTGTATGAAAGCCTGGACTGTCAGCTTTCAAACAAGACCAGTTGCATGTTTCTAGCTGCTACCATTCAGGAGGTAGTAGCATCTAAAGCAGCCCGCCCCCCCTCCAGTTAGCTAATTTTCACACTGCCCGAGCTGGACTCGGGCAAAACAGTTAGGTGGTTAAGGCAGCCATACGAATGAACCGTTCATTCCCAATAATTGCCTGCTCATCAGAGGAGGTGAGTGATTTATTTCTATCCTCTGTATGGAGAATAGCCATCAGTACTGCATCGTTCAACCCCCATTTTTTGACTTTTTAGAAACTCATGCAACACATTTTGTCGCATGGGTGAATTTGCGACACGGGTGCCTGGGACCAAGCTGGGATTTTGGACCTGACAAAGTAACCATATTTTACTCCTGGAAACAGGCACAAAAGAAGAGTGAAAACGAATACAGTCAGGGGCTATAGTAGCTTTCGCTCCAGGCGTGCTTAACTTATGACGAGCCACAAGTGTAAAATGCTTTGTAAATGACCCCCACTATCCCTGGGCACCACATCCCTGTTCACACAGGATGATCTGCTGCCCAGAAACGATCATTTTGATGTCTGCAGCGCATGATGAAGGAGCCATTCATTGAGTGATCAGCAAAACCTCTTAACGAACATTCATGGGCTGTGTAAAGGGGCCTTTAGATACTGCAGCCGCCAACCGCCATCCCTCGCGTTTCCTCCATATACTTGGACGATCGCTCAGCTGGGTTTTCAATGGGGAAAATAAAAGATTGGGCATGTGAAAATAAAACACGCCCGATCCTTCTTTCCCTTGACGTCAGCCACTAGAGGAAAGATACCCCCATACACATTAGAGTGTGGTTTGGTCCCGACAAAACTGACGGGTTTTGGCAGTGAGTATGGGCGCCTTTAAGGGGTTTTCCAGGATTTTACTACAGATGACCTATACTCAGGATAGGTCATCAGTATCTGATCGGTGGGGGACCGACACCCGGGGGCCTCTGCCGATCAGCTGTTTGAGAAGGTACCTGCACACCCGTGAGCGCCGCTACCTTCTCCCCGCTCACCAAGCACAGCGCCGTACATTGTATAGTGGTTGTGCTTGGTATCGCGCTCAGCCCTATTCACTTAAAGGGAACCTGTCACCTAAAAAATACCTCCCAAGCCGCCAGCATTACCTTAAAGTAGCCAGTAGTAGGTTTCTAAAGCTACTTTTCTTCCTCCGGTCAGCTGTGCCAAAATCTTGAAAAATAAACTTTAATCCTCTGAATTCGCTATGTCACAGCAGAGTTTGAAGTCAAGGGGGCAGTGGCCTCCTCGCTTCAAGTCAGGATAACCGCGCCTCCTTTCCCTGCCCGTAAGCCTCTGATTGACAGCAAAGCTGCCTGAAGACTAGTACATCGCGATCTCTATTCCCGCGCCTGCGCATCGGCTCAATGCTCAGCGCACATCGAGGGAATAGAGACGTCGGCGCATGCGCGAGACTTCAGACGGCTTTAGTGAACAACTGCCTGTCAATCAGAGGCTTAGGGGCAGGGAAAGGGGGCGCGGTTATCCTGACTTGAAGCGAGGAGGCCGCTGCCCCCTTGACTTCAAACTCTGCTGTGACATAGCGAATTCAGAGGATTAAAGTTTATATTTCAAGATTTTGGCACAGCTGACCGGAGGAAGAAAAGGAGCTTTAGAAACCTACTACTGGCTACTTTAAGGTAATGCTGGTGGCTTGGAAGGTATTTTTTAGGTGACAGGTTCCCTTTAAATGGGGCTGAGCCGCTCCTAGGCCACGTGACCGATGAACGTGACGTCACTGGCCTAAGAAAAGCTAAGAGAAGGCCGCGGCGCTCAAGGGAGTGTCAGTGTCTTCTCAAACAGCTGATCGGCGCGAGTCCTGGTTGTCAAACCCCCACCGATCAGATACTGATGGCCCAGTGGATAGGTCATCAGTAGTAAAATCCCGGAAAACCCCTTCAATCAGGGCAGTCTCAGGTTCGGTGATCTCTTCCTCCCTTTCTTCTTCTAGTTTAAAGAAATTCCACATTACATTGCAGTTCACTGCTGCTGGATTATCAGACTTTCTGGATTACCAGATCCCAAATTAAAGGGGTTATATTGTCTAGTGCTACCATTGAAACACAAACATGGCGTAACTCCCAATAACTTAAAAAAAGTCTAAAATATGAGTGCTATATACTGTACACCTGAGGATCTCTGATGGGGCAGACCTCCAGCGTGTCCTAGTCTAACCCAAGTCAAACCTCTTGTTTTTCTCAAACCTCAGCGGGACAGATTACAATCAAGGTAGATTTAAGAACATGATTGGTGACGATCAGGCGGTGGTTATCAGCATCATCTCTGTACGCTTACAGCTCCGGAGTACAAAATGTAGCCCTGCAAATGTAAACAGCAATTTACCTTTCAGCACCTACAGGGTTAACGCTGAGGAGCGGCCCACCACTGCATACGGTTATTATCGTTCACACGTATTATACACCGTCTCACTGTATTTTGGATATCATGATTTATGGTTTAGTATTTGGCATTAAAGGGCTACTCCTACCATGAGAGGTCAGACCTGAATTAAAGGGGTATTCTGGAAGTTATGTGTAACACCCCAGAGTGGTGTTACCACTCCTACACCTTGCTGCTATCTCTAATGGGCTAAAATAATATCACCTTATGTATGTTTTTTCCAGGTCCTTCAATAATGTGCATCAGTATTGTTATGCAACTGTTTTATATGTAATGTACCTGGTTCACCAGCAGGTGGCAGCAAACAAGGCAGAGCTGTACTTTACATAAAATGGAGCTTTCCATTCCATTCTAACCCTCCTTCTGGAGAGAAGTGTGCTAGTCTCACTTCCTGCAGGAAGGTGGGGACTAGTTACAACCAGTTGAGGATTACCCCCTTCTAGGGGAAGGTGTGCAGGGGAACGTCTCCGCTGGACGTGCCCATGCCAGCCAGAGCACCTTCAGCTCTGCTGGCCAGGGAGGCAGAAGTCTAAAGCCTCTGGAGCCAGGAGTAAAGTTCCCTGCATCACTTCAGTCCGACTACAGAGAGAAGTTCAGCATCAGCAGAGAGGAACAGAAATATAGCAGAGTTGTGTTTGCCTGCCAGTTATATGCTAAAGCCTGCTGGGACCAAGACAAAGCCTCAAAATTGTTTGGATGCTAGTCTACCCAAGTAAAGCTGCCGTTGAATTTCATCTCAAGGTCTGGACTCGTTTATTCTTTCAAATCCCTCAATTATTCCCCCTATTGATTGCTTCGGAGCCAAAGCCTGGGGTCCAGCTGTATCCAGGTAGGAGCACCGTGACACACAACTAGAGACATTTTAAGCTGCACAATTACACCACTTGGCATTCCTACACCTGGGAGGCGATCTTTATAGAATAAGGCCCTGGGGGATGGGCCGCTGCATATGCTCTATCCACAGGATTTATTTTGTGCACTTATATAGAGGAACTATATTCTGCAGAGCTTTACAGACATTAGCATCACACTGTCCCCAATGGGCTCACAATCTAAGTTCCCTATCATAGGAGACAACTATCAGAACTGTGGGGGTCCTTCCTCTGGGACTCCCACTGATCACAAGAACGGGGCCCTGTACTCTCTGCAGCCTATCTGAAATGAACAGAGCAGCCAATCGCACATGCACGCGGCCGCTCCATCCATTTCTATGGGAGGGGAGTTCCGGAGACAGCCATGTACATCGCTCACTGATCTCCGGAACTTACATAGAATTGAATGGAGCGACCACGCGCAAGTGCGACCGGTCTCTTCCATTCATTTCAGGGGGGCCCCTGTTCTCGTGATCGTCTCGTAAAAGGAAGCTGCTAGATTCGCATGTGGTTGCAACAGAAATACCTGCAACTAAAAATCCGTTCCATGCACATAGATGGGAGTTGTCAATACAGTATGGGGGTCATCTGATAAGACTGGCCTTTTAGCTTGCCCCCTACCCTGGTGTAAGATTCGCTAATTTATGATGAGGTGTGCGTCATAAATTAGGCAAATCTACGACAGTCCAATATAATCTTTAGTTATCTACTAGGAGGTGACATGAGTGGAAGAAATCCTCATGATATAAAAGCAAAGGAGCTCACGGACCACAACAATGTTACCCTACGGAATGTCTGTATATAAGATACATTTGGGTAGAGTTTAATTAATCAAAATAATTCTGCTAATCAAATAAAACCCAGATTCATAAATGAGAACAGAACCCAATCGTAGGTAAAGTCCAGAAATCTAGGATTTTATTGTTACAGCTGGGTCAATCATGGCTGATGTATTTTACAGTGGGGGGGGGGTGACTCTCGCCGTACCTTGTACTCTTCGTAGTCTTTCTCATCTAGCAGGCTTTCTTTCTCCAGTTCTGCACGCTGCTCTGGAGTCGGGTCAGAAGGCAGTGGATCTATCGAAGCTTCTTCATACAGAGGCAAACCCGTAAAAAAGATCTCCTTCCATTCCCGCATTAATTTACCAGGGATGAGTCTGAGGGGAAAAAAATTACACATTTATTGGATACAAACAACTGGGGAAGATTTAAAGGGGTTTTCTGGGATTTTACTACTGATGACATATCCTCAGGATACTGTACACAGTCCTCCATGTGTGGTCTGACTAGTGATGTGTAAAGTGGCAGGACTGTGTTCTCATCACCGCCATCTATGCCTCTTTTGATGCAACCCATTATCTTATTGGCCTTGGCAGCAGCTGTCTGACACTGGTTTCTGCAGCTTAGTTTGTTGTTCACTAAAATTCCTAGGTCCTTTTCCATGTCAGTGTTACCCAGTGTTTTACCATTTATGTACTAGTGACTTGCATTATTCCTTCCCATGTGCATAACCTTACATTTGTCAGTGTTAAACCTCATCTGGCACTTCTCTGCCCAAGCCTCCAGTCTATCCAGGTCCCTCTGTAGCAGTATACTGTCCTCTATAGTATATATACATTATACTGTCCTCTGTAGTGTATATACAGTATACTGTCCTCTGTAGTATATATACAGTATACTGTCCTCTGTAGTGTTTATATAAAGTGTACTGTCCTCTGTAGTATATATACAGTACACTGTCCTCTGTAGTATATATACAGTATACTGTCCTCTGTAGTGTATATACAGTATACTGTCCTCTGTAGTGTATATACAGTATACTGTCCTCTGTAGTGTTTATATAAAGTGTACTGTCCTCTGTAGTATATATACAGTACACTGTCCTCTGTAGTATATATCCATTATACTGTCCTCTGTAGTATATATACAGTGTACTGTCCTCTGTAGTATATATATATACAGTATACTGTCCTATGTAGTATATATACAGTGTACTGTCTTCTGTAGTATATATACAGTATACTGTCCTCTGTAGTATATATATACAGTATACTGTCCTCTGTAGTATATATACAGTATACTGTCCTCTGTAGTGTTTATATATTATACTGTCCTCTGTAGTATATATACAGTACACTGTCCTCTGTAGTATATATACAGTATAGTGTCCTCTGTAGTATATATACAGTATACTGTCCTCTGTAGTATATATACAGTACACTGTCCTCTGTAGTATATATACAGTACACTGTCCTCTGTAGTGTTTATATACAGTGTACTGTCCTCTGTAGTATATATATACAGTATACTGTCCTCTGTAGTATATATACAGTACACTGTCCTCTGAAGTGTTTATATACAGTGTACTGTCCTCTGTAGTATATATATACAGTATACTGTCCTCTGTAGTATATATATCTGCAAAAATTGATATTTTATTGTGCAAGCCTTCTACAAGATCATTAATAAATATATTGAAGAGTAGTAAAATCCTGGAAAACCCCTTTAAGGGGGTGACTGCAATGGGGACCATTTTTTTTTTGTCTGTGCACACTACATAATGATGCAACCAAAATTTGGACCATCTGTGTGGAGGCACTCAAAGTTGAAAAGGGCATGTATATGGAGGGGTCTGGCCTGAATTAATTTTGGGGTCTAGTCTAGAGTCTGGATTCCAGGGGGCGGATTGGCCATAGACCTTACATGGAAATTTCCCGGTGGGCCGATGCCCAGGTGGCCACCCAAGCCCCACTCTCTGCCGCTGGTCGGGTACATAAGAAGCTCTCAGCGGTAATTAGTACTGTGAGAATCAAGCATGTACCCAGTCAGTGATCGCACATGTCCTCCTGAATTCAACTATGGCCGCATCTCACCTCCTAAGCCGCCTGCTCTATATCTTAATCAGAGACAACTGGAGGAGAACAGAAAATGTCAGCTATTGATGGCCACCACAGAGGGAAAGCTTTTGGGGCAGTATACTGTGCTACACTGTGGCTCATAGTATTTTGCACTATGGTATTGCTGACCCCTTCTACTTGTGTAGCCCCGCCTCCTGTCAATTTAGACACTCCTACAACATGGGGCCACTTTTAGTTGTTTTTTTTTCCAGGGCCACTTTAAGTTCCCTACCCGCCCCTGCTGGATTCATTGTGGGTTGTGATCTGGGATCTGAATTATTTTAGGGGCCTGGATTTATTAGACTTCTGGTCTGGAGTCTGAATGAATCTAGGGGTTAAGGGGTCTTAATTAATTTAGAGTTCTGGTCTGGAGCCTGAATTTTGGCATCCAGTTTGGTATGAGGTGTGCATTAATGATGAGCACTAGGGTCTGGTTTGAATTAATTTTGGGGTCAGGACTATTTTGGGGGCCTGGTCTGGGGTCTGAATTAATCTAGGCGTCTAGACTAGGGACAACATTCATTTTGGAGTCTGGGGTCTCAATTAATTTAGGGGTCTGATTTCAGGCATCAGGTTTGGTATGGGGTCTGCATTAATGAAGAGGATTGGGGTCTGAATTAATTTGGGTGTCTGATCTGGGGCTTGATTTAACTTTGGGGTCTGGATTAAATGTAGGGTTCTGGTCTGGAATCTAATGAACCCTTAAACACACCACAAGGTAACTGTATGTTGTTGGTGAACTATAAATGTATGTAGAGGGCTTACACGCCGAGCTCACTCCATAAGCAGCGAGTGGCGGCATCTGGCCGCAAAAACCGGGATCGGAGGTAATGCCAATCCCGATCAATAGCAACTGCGGCTTCTGAGGAGCTATGCAGAAGGCTCCCTCTGTACTGTGAAGGTCAATCGTGGAGCTGCGATTGGTTGCCATGACAGCCTGGGGCCTTGTGAAGACCACCAGTGATGCCATAGCAAGCTGCCTGCAGAGCTGTGCCTAAAGCACAGCCTGACAGGCAGCCTGTGAAAATCCCATATACTGCAATAGTATTCTGTTACAGTCTATGGGACAAGCGATCAGAAGATCATATGTACAAGACCCCTAGGGGGGACTAAAAAATGACAATATAAAAGTTAAAAAAAATGTTTTGTTTTGTTTTTTAAACAAAAAAACAAAAAACAAAAATCCAAATCACCCCTCCTTCCCAACTTTACATATAAAAATGCCTCTAACGGCATTCCGTTATGCATTCTGTCATGGCATTGCGTTATGTTCTGTGGTAACAGAATCCATAACGTAATTCAGTGTAAACCCAAACCCGAACTTCAAAAACTGAAGTTGGCTCATCTCTAGCCATCAGTATTAAAATCTTGGAAAACCCCTTTAAATAATAAAAATACACTCCTGCCAATCATATACAAAGTCCTGTGACAGACATACGTAGTGACCCCCAACTAGGGCACGTCATATATAATAAAAACCATAGCAAGATAGCAAAAAAATACAGGGTTTTTGTTTTACCCCATTAAACATTTTAAGTAAACCTGAAAAAGGGTATTTTTTCACACAATAAAAAGCCAATATTGTCCAAAAATAACAACTGAATTTGGTTAATAAAAAAATTTAGTTACCTATGTGATGTACTTTCTGTTACATAGATGTTCCAGTTGCGAGATATTCTCTCTATACTACATTATAATGGCACCCCCTAGTGTTTAAGCTGCATAGTCATGTACACGACCACCTACTACTAGGTGGTCGCACATGCTCAATTCCATCCTTCAACTGCCACCTATCAAATCTACTGTTAGAAGCTGTGACAGTTGCATAGAGGGAGCTGACACCCCTCCACCCCTGAAAAAGGACAGACACCCAGAGCTTTGACGGCGAGACAGCTGCAGCAGAAAGGACACTCCCCCCCTGAGCTGCCAACCTGAAATAAATGTAGCTGAGCTATCGTAGGAGTAAAGTGGATGGAGAGGGTGAAATCCGATGGCTTTTCTGTGTTATGTTTGTCCACATTCCACACTTTTTGAATATAGAAATGCCCGCATTGAATAACTTAGGGCTCATGCACAAGAACTTATTTTTTTTTCCGTGTCCATTACGTTTTTTGTTTTTTTTTGTGGCCCATATTTGGAACCATTCACTTCAATGGGGCCGCAAAAAACAGAATACTTCGCGTGCATTGTGCGTTTGCTCGGCTGTTTGGAAAAAAAATTAGAACATGTCCTATTATGGTCTGCATTACGGACAAGGATAGGACTGTTCCATAAGGAGCCAGATGTTCTGTTCTACAAAATGCGGAATGCACGCGGTCGGTATCCGTGGTTTGCGGATCTGCAATTTGCAGACCAGTGGTCATGTGCATGAGCCCTTATTTCCACTATCAGGGCCAATATAAGAATAGGATGAATAATCGTACTTGTTTGTGAGCTTGCGGTACTCTCCGATTTTAGTGACCAGATCCACAATCTGACTGGCTATAGCCTGACAGGTGGAGTAGTGTTTCTTGTATCGCGTCTCGGCCCTCTCTGCTGCTATCTGGTCATACAGCTCCTGGACTTTTCGGATCTCTTCCTCACGGTCCAGCTTGGCTTGTTTCTGCAGGGCCTGTAAACACATAGGTTATAACTAAGTACTAGATCAAGAACCAGTCATCATATATGCAATGGATATCTTTCATTTACACAGGATTTTATTCCATTCTACACATCAGAAATGTGATCATTATAATATACCGTATATATACATAACGTTCCAAATGATTATGCAAATTGGATTTAAACCTTTAGGGGCAATTTTTTTTATTATTGCACTGTACTCATTTGAAGCTAAAAATATTTTTTTAAATTGGTCTTTATTAAAAATATGGCGTCCTTTTTTCTGTACAGAGCTGACATTGCTTTGGATTTTTTGTCTTTTCCGTCATCTGAGGAGCAGGCGGACTCCTTATCTCTGCTCTCTGACTTTATAAACACTCATTATAGCTCAGTTCTTATCTTACTGGTAAGAATGTGGCTTAAATAGGTGTCTATGACCTTAGTTTAGAGATAAGGGTTATTCGATGACGACGCTAAGTGAAAGTGAAAGTACCAGTCTAGAAAAACCGTTAACCCTTTGTGACAGAACGGCTCAATATTTTTAATATAAAACAATTGAAAAAATGATTATTTTAGCCAAAAATAAGTAAAATGCAATCATAAAAAACGGCCTCAGAAGGTGTCCATAGCCTTTAAATTTAGACCATTTTCTACATGCGTATAGGGCCTGATGGCCCGCCCATTTCCCCACCCACTCCAGGCCCCCTTTTTTTTAGAAACATGACAAAAATAGACACATTTCTGTTAGTAAATGACCTCCATAAAGAACCGTGCCTTCCATAGCAAATTCATCCTCATGCATGACAATGCCCCATCTCACGCTACAAGGAAGACCTGAGTCATTGGCTGCTATGGGCATAGGTGTGGTCACCATCTTCCCCGTCCTCAACCCTATTGAGAACCTTTGAAGTCTCCTCAAGCAAAGGATCTATGAGGGTGGGAGGCAGTTCACATCAAAACAGCAGCTCTGGGAGGCTATTCTGATATCCTGCAAGGAAATTCAAGCAGAAACTCTCCAAAAACTCACAAGTTCAATGGATGCAAAGAAGGGCTCCAATGTGAACATCTAACTTGGCCTGTTAAGATGTTTTTGATTGAAACAGCTTTTGATTTCAGTAATGCTACAAATTCAACAAATGACCATATATCTGTATGCAGTAATCTCCTGAGCTCCCTCTAGTGGTGGCTGTATATATCTGTATGCAGTAATCTCCTGAGCTCCCTCTAGTGGTAGCTGTATATATCTGTATGTAGTAATCTCCTGAGCTCCCTCTAGTGGTGGCTGTATATATCTGTATGTAGTAATCTCCTGAGCTCCCTCTAGTGGTGTCTGTATATATCTGTATGTAGTAATCTCATGAGCTCCCTCTAGTGGTGGCTGTATATATCTGTATGTAGTAATCTCCTGAGCTCCCCCTAGTGGTGGCTGTATATATCTGTATGTAGTAATCTCCTGTGCTCCCTCTAGTGGTGGCTGTATATATCTGTATGTAGTAATCTCCTGAGCTCCCTCTAGTGATAACTGTATATATCTGTATGTAGTAATCTCCTGAGCTCCCTCTAGTGGTGGCTGTATATATCTGTATGCAGTAATCTCCTGAGCTCCCTCTAGTGGTGGCTGTATATATCTGTATGTAGTAATCTCCTGAGCTCCCTCTAGTGGTGGCTGTATATATCTGTATGTAGTAATCTCCTGAGCTCCCTCTAGTGGTGGCTGTATATATCTGTATGTAGTAATCTCCTGAGCTCCCTCTAGTGGTGACTGTATATATCTGTATGCAGTAATCTCCTGAGCTCCCACTAGTGATGACTGTATATATCTGTATGTAGTAATCTCCTGAGCTCCCTCTAGTGGTGACTGTATATATCTGTATGCAGTAATCTCCTGAGCTCCCACTAGTGATGACTGTATATATCTGTATTCAGTAATCTCCTGAGCTCCCTCTAGTGTTGGTTGTATATATCTGTATGTAGTAATATCCTGAGCTCCCTCTAGTGTTGGTTGTATATATCTGTATGTAGTAATATCCTGAGCCCCCTCTAGTGGTGGCTGTATATATCTGTATGCAGTAATCTCCTGAGCTCCCTCTAGTGGTGGCTGTATATATCTGTATGTAGTAATCTCCTGAGCTCCCTCTAGTGGTGGCTGTATATATCTGTATGTAGTAATCTCCTGAGCTCCCTCTAGTGGTGGCTGTATATATCTGTATGCAGTGATCTCCTGAGCTCCCTCTAGTGGTGTCTGTATATATCTGTATGCAGTAATCTCCTGAGCTCCCTCTAGTGGTGGCTGTAGAACCTATAAAATGTTTTGAAACTCTGTTGCGCATATTAATTGGAAAAGTGCATTTTGAGTTTTTAAATTTTTGAAAAAAATACTGTTATAATTGGGAGGTTTTTTGTCAATAAAATTTGATTTATACTTACAATGGTTGACTGTCATTTGCATCGACCATTTAGGAAAATCAGAGAAAATATTGTTTGCATAATACAATAATTTGGAACGTGGTGTATATCTGATTATTATTTTAATGATTTCCTAATACATAGAATTGTTCATGACGTGATAAGCTTTCCAATAATATATTTGATATAATACACAGCCAAGTCCCATTATCCTGACCAGCAGCTAATATCCAGAGTAACTGCCGTGTGCAGCATGGACAGCAGGTAGACGGGCTGGGAGGACTCCATAAGGTCCTGGTAGGTGGTCACATGTACCTGGAGCAACACTGACTGCAGTACATCTCACAGCCGCTGGAGTGGGTGGGGGAGGGGATCAATAGAACGAACATGACCATTGAGGTGGTCCTACAGATGCTCAGTTGGATTCAAGTCTGGGGAATTAGGAGGCCAGGGTAGTACTGGAGGTCTCGGTCAGGCTCTTTCAACCAACGTCAGACATTTCTAGCCATATGACATGTCGTATTGTCTTGCTGGAAGAACCGATTCACCCCAGGGAAGACAATCAGCGTGTATGGGCGGACGTGACCTGCAAGGATGGATTGATACCCAAATCGGCTGAGACCGCCTTCCACATGGATGAGTGGCCCAGAGAATGTCCGGAAAACCTCCCCCAGACCATAACGCTGCCACCACCAGCTTGTGTTCTTCCAGCAATGGCTGCAGGGTGTTCCCTTTCTGATGTTTCTCTCCTGACACGCCAACATCCATCCGTTCCATGAAGCAGAAAACAGGACTTATAGGAGAAGACAACCCTTTACCATCAGAGGAGGTCCAATTATGATACCGCCATGAATACTGAAGCCTTTTCTTTTTTTTTTTTTTTTTTCAACAGTAAATTTTTATTGGTTTATTTATAATATATTTTAAAGTTACAATCATGTTATATTATATGAGTAATAAATAAATAATAAATATACATTTTACATCAGTTTCTTTGGTTTTGTTGTTATTTCTGATTTGAATAGTTAGGTTGTAGTATATTAATAGTAGGAAATGTGAAGAATAATTTGTCGTTATAGTTATATATTTGATTGTAGTTTGTTTTTATAATTATTTTTATATAAAGTAATATGTATATATATATATATATATATATACCGTATATATAATGTATACAAATATAGACACATTATTATGATAACTATTAACTATTTAAATTGTATTAAGTTTAATAAAAGAGATGGGGTGGTTGGACATAGCTAAACAAGCAAATATAAAAAAAAATATATATATATATATACATACATATAAACAAAAATATTGCTATTTTTAAAGAACTCCCACAATTTTTTTTATTCTCTGACCTGTTAGAAAGGTGCATGATGTAATCTTCTCATCAGTGACTGTATCTGAGAGTTATCCCCTCTCTTCTTATTGTAGCTGGGTCATGTGACCAACTCCCTGACCTCCAACTGACCCAGGACAGGAAGCCAGTTACTTCTCTATTCATTCCTATGAGACTCAAAGTGAGGCTCCCATAGGAATACATAGAGAATTAGACTTCCTGTCCACACATAAGATGCTGTGTTATCTGGTGAGTCTGATTGCTGGTCATATGACACAGATGAGAAGCATCAGGGAGATATAACTCACAAATACAGACACTGGTAAGAAAATGACATTCACTACAGATTATATCATGTACATTTCTAGCAGGACATGGAATAACATTTTTTGTGGGTGTTCTTCTTTAATAAAGCGTTTATCACACAGATATGTAATTTAGACAAAATAATCAACCAATATCTTCACTATATTAGAAAGTATCTATAATTTAGGGAAGGTTCAGTCTGGTATAGTTCTTAAAAATGTTGGATTCCATAAGGATCAATGTGGTTTTCTTCAAGGATAATGGATAGGAGGCAGATTTAAAATTCCATGTTGCATGTGAGTGAAACTAATGTCCATACTTCTGAGATGGTGGGGATTTCTGGACTTTTCCATTTCTTTGCTATGAGGCTTCTAGCGACTAGTATTATACTGTATGTGAGATCCAACAGTTTTGATTTGGTGCAGAATATGGTGGTTGAGGAGAAAACATAAGGCAAAGTCCGGAGATGGTTGGATATTTGTATGAAGCATCCTGTATGACCACTGAGCCAGCTCAGCACATCTTATATACCCACTGAGCCAGCTCAGCACATCTTATATTCCCACTGAGCCAGCTCAATACACCTTATATACCCACTGAGCCAGCTCAGCACACCTTATGTACCCACTGAGCTAGCTCAGCACATCTTATATACCCACTGAGCCAGCTCAGCACACCTTATATTCCCACTGAGCCAGCTCAATACACCTTATATTCCCACTGAGCCAGCTCAGCACATCTTATATACCCACTGAGCCAGCTCAGCACACCTTATATACCCACTGAGCCAGCTCAGCACACCTTATATACCCACTGAGCCAGCTCAGCATACATTATATACCCACTGAGCCAGCTCAGCACACCTTATATACCCACTGAGCCAGCTCAGCATACCTTATATACCCACTGAGCCAGCTCAGCACACCTTATATACCCACTGAGCCAGCTCAGCACATCTTATATACCCACTGAGCCAGCTCAGCACACCTTATATTCCCACTGAGCCAGCTCAGCACACCTTATATTCCCACTGAGCCAGCTCAGCACACCTTATATACCCACTGAGCCAGCTCAGCACACCTTATATACCCACTGAGCCAGCTCAGCACACCTTATATACCAACTGAGCCAGCTCCGCATACGTTATATACCCACTGAGCCAGCTTTGCACACCTTATATACCCACTGAGCCAGCTCAGCACATGGGACTAGCCAACAACGAAAGTAGGAAGTGGTCAGAATAATTGGACTGTGCAGATGCCGTTAATAAGTTAAAGGAATAAAAAAGAGACGAAAATGGAAAATATAGGTGAAACGTAATTCTGTCATACCGCTTCCCTGTCCAGAGCCTCTTGGAATTCTCGCTCCCGTCTCTCCTGATATTGCTTCTCCCGGAAAACTCTGTTTTGTCTCATGACCTCCTTCTCGTGTCGGGAGTGCATTAGCTGTACCGCGATCCTGCGCTCCTGCTGGGACTGTCTCATCAAACGGTTAATAAGCTGCTCCTCCCGAAAAGCCTCCTGACAAGACATCATGTTACAGTATGTAACGGCGTACAGAAGAATGGCGCGCTCACGTATCAATCACATATACTTCCGTTACTTCTTGTGTCCATGGCAGCCATACCAGGTGCTGTATTACAGAACATCTCCCTAAGTCCTTAAAGGGGTATTCTGGTTGTCATATCCACAGGATAGAGCAGGGCTGGCCAACCTGCGGCTCTCCAGCTGTTGCAAAACTACAACTCCCAGCATGCCCAGTCTGCCTACAGCTATCATCCTACAGCAGGGCATGGTGGGAGTTGTAGTTTTACAACAGCTGGAGAGCCTCAGGTTGGCCAGCCCTGGGATAGAGGATAACTATTAGAGTCCATTCACACGTCCTGTTTTTCTTTCCTGATCCAATCCGCATCCGATCCGCAAATCATGCAGATAGGATGCGGATTCATTCATTTCAATGGGTCCTGAAAAAATGCAGACAGCACTCCGTATACTGTCCGCATCCGTTGTTCCGTTCCGTTATGCGGATCCGCAAATAAGATAGAGCTTGTGCTACTTCTGTCCGCATATGCGGTCCGTGGTCCCATTATAGTCAATGGGTCCGCAAAAAATGTGGATGATATGTGGAATGCATCAATATGTCATCCGCAATTGCGGATCCGTTTCCAGGAAATAGAAAGAAATACCCTACCAACATGTATTCCTCCTTCCATTTTTTTTGCGGAAAAACGGAACGGATGCGGATGTACAATTGGTAAAATCGGAAGGTTTTTGCGTAAACACGGACCGAAAATCTGGAAAAGAAAAATACGGACGTGTGAATGAAGCCTTAGATTGTTACCGCTGGGACCCTCACCGATCACGAGGGAACCATACCACCTGAAGCCCCCCTGAAATGAACGGAGACGCCGGATGGGCATGCGCACGCGGCCGCTCCATTCATTTCTATGGGAGTTCAGGAGAAAGCCAAGTACAGCGCTCACCTATCTCCAGATCTCCCATAGAAATGGATGGAGTGGCCATGTGCATGTTCGACCGGTCTCTCCATTCATTTCAGGGGGGCTGCAAGGGGTATGGGGCCCCATTCTTGTGATTGGGTAGGACCCCCACCGATCTAATAGTAATACCCTATCCTGTGTATTGGGGATAACTTCTAATAATCGGAATACCCCTTTAACTATTCTCCTTTCAATAAGTTCACATCACGTTCAGAGCCTACACCTGACACCTACACCTGTGACACAAGTACCACTGTATGGGTATATATATATACAGTCATGGCCAAAAGTTTTGAGAATGATACAAATATGAATTTTTACAAAGTCTACTGCTTCAGTTTTTATAATGGCAATTTGCATATACTCCAGAATGTTATAAAGAGTGATCAGCTTAACAGCAATTACTTGCAAAGTCAATATTTGCCTAGAAAATGAACTTTTCCCCCCAAAACACATTTCAACATCATTGCAGCCCTGCCTTAAAAGGACCAGCTAACATCGTTTCAGTGATTGCTCCATTAACACAGGTGTGGGTGTTGATGAGGACAGGGCTGGAGATCAATCTGTCATGATTAAGTAAGAATGACACCACTGGACACTTTAAAAAGAGGCTGGTGCTTGGCATCATTGTTTCTCTTCTGTTAACCATGGTTATCTCTAAAGAAACACGTGCAGTCATCATTGTACTGCACAAAAATGGCCTAACAGGGAAGAGTATCGCAGCTAGAAAGATTGCACCTCAGTCAACAATCTATCGCATCATCAAGAACTTCAAGGAGAGAGGTTCCATTGTTGCCAAAAAGGCTCCAGGGCGCCCAAGAAAGACCAGCAAGCGCCAGGACCGTCTCTTAAAAGTGTTTCAGCTGCGGGATCGGGCTACCAGCAGTGCAGAGCTTGCTCAGGAATGGCAGCAGGCAGGTGTGAGTGCATCTGCACGCACTGTGAGGCGGAGACTCTTGGAGCAAGGCCTGGTCTCAAGGAGGGCAGCAAAGAAGCCACTTCTCTCCAGAAAAAACATCAGGGACAGACTGATATTCTGCAAAAGGTACAGGGAGTGGACTGCTGAGGACTGGGGTAAAGTCATTTTCTCTGATGAATCCCCTTTTCGATTGTTTGGGACATCTGGAAAACAGCTTATTCGGAGAAGACGAGATGAGCGCTACCACCAGTCTTGTCTCATGCCAACTGTAAAGCATCCTGAAACCATTCATGTGTGGGGTGCTTCTCAGCCAAGGGAATCGGCTCTCTCACAGTCTTGCCTAAAAACACAGCCATGAATAAAGAATGGTACCAGAATGTCCTCCGAGAGCAACTTCTCCCAACCGTCCAAGAGCAGTTTGGCGATCAACAATGCCTTTTCCAGCATGATGGAGCACCTTGCCATAAAGCAAAGGTGATAACTAAATGGCTCAGGGAACAAAACATAGAGATTTTGGGTCCATGGCCTGGAAACTCCCCAGATCTTAATCCCATTGAGAACTTGTGGTCAATCATCAAGAGACGGGTGGACAAACAAAAACCTACAAATTCTGACAAAATGCAAGCATTGATTGAGCAAGAATGGACGGCGATCAGTCAGGATTTGGTCCAGAAGTTGATTGAGAGCATGCCAGGGAGAATTGCAGAGGTCCTGAAGAAGAAGGGTCAACACTGCAAATATTGACTTGCTGCATTAACTCATTCTAACTGTCAATATAAGCTTTTGTTACTCATAATATGATTGCAATTATATTTCTGTATGTGATAAAAACATCTGACAAACACACATAAAAACCAGAGGGCAGCAGATCATGTGAAAATAGAAGATTTGTGTCATTCTCAAAACTTTTGGCCATGACTGTATATCACCAATGGGAAAAAATGTGTCCTGCACAGTGCGGGCTTTTTTACCTTTATATGGAATAGCGTGATCCACTAATCTATTCCGACCCCCACAAACTCCAAAAGAACATACTTTTGGCCTTCATCAGGTAATGAGACTCTATAGATATGCTGGGCGTATAGGTCACCAGCTTGTCCTAGACCAAGGGATGTCAAACTTATGGCCCTTCAGGTATTCCAAAACTACAACTCCCAGCATGCCCTGATAGCTGTAGGCTGTCTGGGCATGATGGAAGTTGTAGTTTTGCAACGGCTGGAGGGCCAGGACTTTGACATCCCTGTCCTAGAGCAGGGGTAGGCAACCTCCAGCGCTCCAGCTGTTGTGAAACTACAACTCCCAGCATGCATACTTCCCCTGCTCTTCTCAGAACTCTCATAGAAATGAATGGAGCATGCTGGGAATTGTAGTTTCACAGCAGCTGGAGTGCCGAAGGATTGCTGATCCCTGTCCTACGGTATATGTCCAAAGTAGGCTGTAATCATGAAGGGAACAGAGCCTAAAAGCTTCCCTTCAGTCATTTTTACAGTAAGCTATAGGCTATCTGTTGCTGGGAAAAGATTAGTCCCTCAGGAGTCCAGAAAAGCTGGATTACAGTCCCTACGCAGTAATGTACATAGAGAAGTAAGGGCCCCATAGCAAGAATCAGACCAGGCCCCCCACACAGGACAGAGTTTCCGCCTAAGCCCCTTTCAATGACCCTTGGGTCATTTTTCCACTGCCTCATTTGCTAAAAGTTGTTCCTTTAGAGCAGCGGTAGGCAACCTCCGTCACTCCAGCTGTTGTGAAACTACAACTCCCAGCATGCATGCTTCCTCTGCTCTTCTCAGAACTCTCATAGAAATGAACGGAGCATGCTGGGAATTGTAGTTTCACAGCAGCTGGAGTGCCAAAGGTTGCTGACCCCTGCTCTAGAGCAGGGATCTCAAACTCGCGGCCCTCCAGCTGTTGCAAAACTACAACTCCCAGCATGCCCCAATAGCTGTAGGCTCTCCTGGCATGATGAAAGTTGTAGTTTTACAACAGCTGTAGGGCCACGAGTTTGAGATCTCTGCTCTAGAGGGTAGAGTCCTGACCAAGTTTTCACCTCCAGTAGAAGGGGAGATGATCCCAACTAAGACTGGGCCCCCTCTTGTCCTGGGCCCCATAGCAGTCACATGGTCTGCCGATATGGTAGTTACACCCCTGTCCCTATAGGGTTTTAATAGTGGTCACACATCTGTGTGCACATTGGATCTGAGAAAATTTCTCCACAGAAGATCCAGAGGAATCCCATTATATAGGCATACCGAGGCATACACTGCCCATAGGGTAATACACACTGTACACACAGATAGAGGCCCTTTTCTACCAAACCTGCAGCAATACATGCTATTCTCACAACGCGTCAGTGGGCCACAGCCTTAGGGTCCATTCACATGTCCGCATGTGTTTTGCGGATCCGGGCATGTGCCGGCACTATAGAAATGCCTTATCTTGTCCGTGGCTGCAGACAAGAATAGGACATGTTCTATTTCTTTACGGGGCCGCGGAACGGAAGACATTGTGGCCCCACTGAAAATTACGGAAGGGATGTGGAACCATTCATACGGAAGTGTGAATGGACCCTTATAGACATGGACACGAGCAGCAGTGAGACGGCTTGATATCATGTCTGTGGTCAGTCACAGCCTCCATGTGAAAACATACAGTATACATGAGTCCGGTACCTCCTGCGCCCCATGAGCAATAAGTTGTTCCATTAAGACTCGTCGGCGCCGCTTCTCCCGCTGTTCGCGAGCGACGGTATCCTCCTCTACTCGCTTCTGAATTTTCTTCACATAATCTTCTGAACAATCCAGCTTCACCAGGGCGGCCCCGATGCTGGCGGTGGACCTTAGGCTATGTAAGGTCGGGCTCCTGGAAGACAGTAACATTGCTTTCTGTCAGTATTTACCCAGCAGTCACCATGTCAGGACAGGACAAAGTGACTCCCTACAACTTCTCAGCTGATCGCACTGCATAAGGATTATAGGGGTTGGCCCATGAAAAATATTCTACAGTTTTCACACCAGCTCCTGGATCTGAATACTTTTGTAATTGGATGTAATGAATCATTTATTATAGCCACTGAGTTATTCAATAAAATGTATCTGTATAGCGCCACCTGCTGTTGGTCCTTTTCCCTTATTGCTCTGTCCACCTCAGTGACATCGCTGAGGTGGTCGCACATGCTCAGTTCCATCCTTCAACTGCCACCAGCAGTATTTACTCTTAAAAGCTGTGACAGTTACAGGGAGAGAGCGGCAGCAGAAAGGAGACTTCGCCTTGAGAATGGATATGCCTCCTGAGCGGCAGCAGAAAGGACATACCCCTGACCTGTGAGAGCTGTAGACGAAAGGACACACCCTGAGCTTCCAGCTTGAAATAAATCTAGCAATGCAATTGGCATGGATGGGAGATATCTCTGAGGTAAAGGAGTTTTCAGGGAGTTTCACACTGATGATCTATCCTCTGCATAGGTCACCAGTATCTGATCGGTGGGTGTCCAACACCAGGAATCCCCGCCGATCAGTTTGAGAAGGCACCGGCACTCACAGTAGTGATGCGGCCACAAAGCACAGCGCCGTACACTGTATAGTGGCAGTGCTTGGTATTGCAGCTCTGACCCGTTCACTACAATGGAGCTGAGCTGTGACTAGGCCACGTGACCGATGAACGTGACGTCACATGACCTAGGCTAAGCGGCGAGAATCGGTGCCTTCTCAAATAGCTGATCGATGCGGGTTCCAGGTGTTGGACCCCCAACGATCAGATACTGATGACCTATCCTGAGGATCATCAGTATAAAAGTCTCGGAAAACCCACCATGCCATCACCATGACTTACATGCGAGGTCTGCTGTATGTCATTGGGTGTAAAAGGGTTAATAAACATGAGTTCAGGAGACTGGTGCCAATCAAGAAATAGAGAATAAACACAGATTTAATAGACAGAGAGGAAATGGATCACCATAAGGGGGGGGGGGGGGGCTGCGATCACCGGGAGAGGCCGGGGAGATCATCAAACGGAATAGTCAATACACACCGACAGTCTTACCTGCCATTGGGGGTGACACTGTGAGATAAGCCGTCCTTTTTCACAGACTGCTCAAATTTCGTTAATTCATTATAAACCTCCTGGAAAAACAAGAATGTTAATTTTTCAAAATGTAAAACTTTATTAACAGAGTCACAGATGGAAACTGACATTCTGAGTTATTACATGGGGTCCACTGAAATCAATGGGCTATCTATAAAATGCTGTAAGAAGCCTGGTGGGAGACGGCGTCCTCCACTACAGCTTATCAAGGGTGGACTTAAAGGGAATCTGTCATCTCCAAAACACCCCCTGAACTAGAGTAATCGGTGTATAGTGTAAGTGATCCTGAATCCGAATATGTAAGTTTTATCTTCATACTCACTTCCATTCTGACGCTGTGCTCCCACAAACTTGCAGTAAAATGCACTCACTGGACTCTTCTTTGAGTCCTCTCCATTATGTGAGTGAGCACTGGAGTCCACTGAGTGCATTTTACTGCTGGTTTGTGGGAGCACAGCGTCAGAATGGAAGCGAGTATGAAGATAAAACTTACATATTCGGATTCAGCATCACTTATACTATACAACACTTACTGTAGTTCAGGGGGTGTTTCGGAGATGACAGGTTCCCTTTAAAGTGTAACTTTTTTGTTAGTTTATTAGAGTTCGGCATGTATAACTGAGTATAGTCTGTAAATTATTGTCAAAAGATCTGTAATTATCTTATAATTTCATTAATGTCCCCTGTCACTTCCCACTGGTCCGTTAAAAGACCGTTGCTAGGCCTTGTCTGTCTTCCCTTCAGTGTACACAGAAGACAGAGGGTTGGTCCTTCACACTGCATGCCTGCATTAGGCTTCAGAGTGAGGAGGCGTGTCTCTCAATAATCCAATCTGATTGGCTGGCAGGAAGCTGCTGACTACAGCAAGTGTGTATGTGAAGTGAGGGAAGGCAGTTTTGGCCTCAGAGAACTGGCAGAGGAGCCATCTTGAGAAGATCCTCATATTGTAGGGGTTAAAACAGCCGTAACTAAGGGAAAAACTCAAGAAAAACAGTGGTATGTGGAGAAAGTAAAGATTGGTTTATGTGTAATGCTCCACTAACAGTAACATAGGCTAAAATAGATTTTTTGATGAAAACATGACAGTTACACTTTAAATAAAATAAAATTACAGAAACACACCACGGCATTCAACATCAACAACCGTGGTAGATTTTGACAGTATCCTAATCCAACATGTGAACGTAGCCTTACGGTGACAATAACACCTAAGGCTCTTCTCAGACTGCATCGTGTGTGTCCCTTTAGGCCAAGTGCACATCATCAGGATGGAGTATGGATTTTCCTCGCGGATTTGCATGTGGAAAGTCCGGACCGTAGGTCAAGTACATTGTATTCTATGAGAATTTGAAATTCTCATTGACACAATGCAGATTTTAAAATCCGCAGCATGTCAATTTATTTTATTTTTCCTGACTGTATTTTCTCCACCAATTGATGTGGATTTCCCTTACAGATTTCCCTTCAAAAATAGGCGGAGCCTGGCCGTGCGACAATATGGCCGCTTAGCCGATCAGCTCCGGTGACTGCGCCGTAACAACGGACCTAATAACAAAAAAAAGGGGCTTAAACAAAACAAAAAACATTAAAAACGAACACTTACCTTCTCCGGTCTCCCGCGATGACAAAAGGAAAGAAGGATGAGCGGGCGCCGCGCCGTATTGCAGGACTCACAGCAGGAACGAACTCACCACAAGATGGCGCCGGCTCCTCACACAACAGCGAAGCAACGGCTGCTTTCTGTATGGAAACCAATGGGGGCAGCAATAGCAGCAATATGCCGACATTAACCCCTAACAAATCAAATTTTAACCCCCAAAACATCATTAATACCCCAGAGAATAAACAAGAAAAAGAAAAAAATAAAAGAATGTTATCTCTTTCTCCTCAAACACTAACAGAACCAGCAAAAAAAAAAAAATATACCAATACAAAATTCTTCTAAATACAACTCAAGCCAAAAAACTTCATTTAACGAACAACCCATTACAGAGAGTATGTTAAAAGAAATGCTATCAACTCTCCAAACAAATATATGCGATAACATAGGGCAAGCTATTCAAAATATTCACCAAGACATAGAAAACCTATGTTCACGTACGTCACATATAGAAAACAAAATGGAGGAATTTATTACAGCCCACAACGACTTAGCAGATGCTTACGACAATGCAACCTCAGAAATTAAATGGTTAAAAGAAAAAGTAACAGACCTAGAAGACAGATCACGCAGAAATAACGTAAAACTAAGAGGAATATCTGAAGAAATTGACCCTTCGACTCTGGAAAAATATATTCAACAACTTCTTAAATTGGTATTACCGACATACGACAATACATTGCTTGTCCTAGACCGAGCACATAGAATACCTAAATCCAAATCTGCACCACCAAACGCTCCAAGAGACGTACTCGTCAGAATACATTTTACCACATAAAAGAACAACTATTACAAGAAAACAGAAAAAGAAAAGCTCTGCCTGAACCGTACCAAAATGTACAAATTTTTCCAGATCTCTCTGCTGCAACTTTAAAAGCCAGAAAAGATCTATCTACCATCACTAATACCCTCAGAGAAAACGAGATCAGATATAAATGGGGATTCCCTACCAAAATAATCATCAGAAAAGAAGAAACAACGTACATAATCCAGAACGTAGAAGAAGGAGAAGAGCTAATACAACAATGGAACTTAAAGCGAACACCTAAACAAGCACCTGTCCAGAATACCACCCAAAAGAAAATAACTCCAGAATGGAAGACCATCGGAAAAAGAGGAAATCACTCTTAACGAACAATATCAAAGAAAACGTCTATTGGCGCAAGTTCACCTGAACTGATTTATCCGCTGCTTGTACTATATGCCTCTTAAAGGCAATAATAGCTATAAATGTTTATATTTATGTTTATATTCTTGTTATAGATTATTTTATTATATATTATCTAAGATAAAAATTCCCCATGGCTGGACATGCCGACATGCATCTCTATACATCACACTACTTTATAAGATAAAAAATAACAACAAACCATTACGAACACTAATTAATGATATAATACACAATAGGATAACATCCCCTTTACAACATAAAAATGACCATAAAAATTATTTCTATTAATGCTAAAGGCCTAAACAGTCCAACTAAACGCTACTTACTATGGAATGAAGCAATTTCATCTAAATGCGACATTCTCTTTACACAAGAAACACACTTTCATAAAGACAAAACACCAAAATGTCAACATCCAAGTTTTACACATATATTCCTAGCCTCAATTAACAAAAAAAAAAAAAGAGGAGTCATGATTGCTATAAAAAACACAATAAACTTCAAATTAATACAACTTAAAAATGACAAACAAGGTAGATTTATAATACTAACATGTGAACTAAACAACATCAAATATACTCTGGTAAATATTTATTTATAGCACAAATGTTCTCAAAAACAAAAAAATCGCACAAGGTACCATAATAATAGGTGGTGACTTTAATGATATTATGTTTTCTGACTTAGACTCTACTTCCACCTCAAGACAAAATTCTAACATTCACAATCTCATTGTCAAAGAAGGATATCTAGACGTATGGAGATGTCATCACGGAATAGAGAAAGATTACACCTTCTACTCTATACCAAACAATTCATACTCAAGAATAGACATGTTCCTCATAAGTAGACAAGACCTATATAAAACTGGTAATCCAACTATTGGAAACATTTCTTGGTCAGATCACGCACCTATATCACTGGAACTCAAAGAACAATATACAGGCCCATCTACACCTCTATGGCGCCTACAAGACTATATAATCAATCATCCAGAATACACAGACAAACATAAATCATCATTAAAGGAATACTTTTCCATTAACAACAACACCGAATGTAATCCCTTCTCAGTATGGAACGCTCACAAAGCAGTAATGCGAGGTATATTTATACAAACAGCAGCACATATAAATAAATTGAAAAAAGAAAAAATAGTTTATATTACTCAAGAATTAACAAAATTCGAGAACAGAAACAAAAAAAAATCCAAATAAAACTGATTCTAATAACATAAAAAAACTAAGAACAGAATTACAAGAAATCCTAACAAACCAATACGGAAAAATATTACTAAAATATAAAATGAACTTTTATGCTAATAATAATAAACCAGGGAAATTTTTGGCAAGACAAGCCAAAACAAGAGAAGCCAAACAAAGAATAGCCTACCTACAAACAGAAAAATAATCAAAAAATAATAAATCCACAACAGATAGTAGAAAAATTTAAAGAATACTACTATTCCTTATATAACCTTAAAAACGACCCAAGTATAACTCAACCAACTACCCATAATATTGAAGAATTTCTTGAATCTATAAATTTACCTAAAATAAATTCCATTCAGTTACAATCTATCAACACACCATTAAATAAAACAGAAATTTCACATGCCATAAAACAACTAAAACTAGGTAAATCTCCAGGACCCGATGGTCTAACTAATAGATACTACAAAATATTCGCAGAAGAATTAATACCCAATTTAGAAAAAGTATATAACCTAGCTGCAAATATAAAATCCTTTCCAAAAGAAATGCTAACGGCTACAATTATAACTCTACCTAAAGCAGGAAAAGACCCTATTACACCATCTAACTTTCGCCCAATCTCCTTACTGAACACCGATGTTAAAATATATGCAAAAATAATAGCAAATAGACTGATCAATATCCTTCCCTCAATAATAAACCAAGACCAAGTAGGCTTCATTAAAGGAAGACAAACTTTTGATGCTACACGTAGAATAATAAACCTTATACAACATTGTAAAACAGCAAATATCCCATCTTTTTTCATATCATTAGATGCTGAAAAAGCATTTGATAGAATACACTGGGGCTATCTAGAAGCTGTACTATGTAAATTCAGTCTGACTGACTTTATAAACTCAGCAATTATGGCACTATATTCCAATCCTTCTGGGAAAATCTATAATTCCGGTTACATATCAAATTCCTTTAATATACCGTATTTTCCGGCGTATAAGACGACCCACAACTTTTGCCCTAAAAATATAGAATTTGGAATATACTCATCGTATAAGACTACCCCTCCTCCAAAAAAAAAGTCAGATTTGATTTCAATATGGTAATTTTATTTAAAATGCGTATGACATGCAGGTAGCAAAGCCGGCGGCAGGACCCAGCGCAGGCGAGATCTCTGCCTCTCACATGGATCTCGCACATGCACACCTGTGCTGCTCCCCGCGCGAGATCTGAGAGGCAGAGAAGGAGAGAAGGGCGGGCCACAGGAACGCTCCGTTCGCTACAGGGACACAGTAGGGTTGTCACGATACCAGAATTTTGAGTTCGATACCGATACGTACAAAAGTATCACGATACTCGATACTGATACGATACCTCGCCAAAATAAAGAAGAATCTATTAATGCCACCCTGGCCCTTATCTGTGCGCCACTGGCCCTTTTCAGTGTAGCCCCTAGCCTTATCTTGGTCCCCCAGGCCTTGTTTGCACAGGTGTACGGTGACATCACTGTGCTTATTATCCCTGGACTGTGACATCACTGTGTTTATTATCTCTGTACTGTGACATCACTGTGTTTATTATCCCTGTACGGTGACATCACTGTGTTTATTATCTCTGTGCTGTGTTTATTATCCCTGTACTGTGACATCGCTGTGTGTATTCTCCCACTGCAGGAAGAGGTAAGTGGTCTGTGTTTGTGTGTTTGTTTTTTATTTTTCAGGGTCGTGAATGCAGAGGACTACGTCGGATTCGGTGGACTACGTCGGACCAGCTTTTTTTTTTTCTTTTTAATAAAATGGTCAAACAGGGGTCTGGGGGAGTGTTTATTTCAATAAAATGTTTTATACTTGTGTGTATTTTATTTTTTTGCAATACTACAGTTTTAGTAATTACGGCTATCTACAGACGGCCCTGATTACTAATACTGGGCTTAGTGCTTGCCGGTATGGCAGGCCAGCACTAACCCCAACATCTATTACCTCGGCACCCACCGCCACCAGGGGTGCCGGGAAGAGCCGGGTACCCGCAGGACCGGACCTTCTAAATTGAGGGTCTGGCTCTGGGGCGGCTGCAGGCTGGTACCATTAGGCTGGGAAGGGCCAATAACCGTGTCCCTTCCCACCCTGATAGTGCCAGGCTGCCGCTGCTGGTTGTATCTGGCTGGTGAAGGAAAAAGGGGGGGACCCCACGCCATTTTTTTTTTAAAATAATGAAATTTTTGGAAAAAAAATGGCGTGGGTTCCCTTTTTTCCTTCACCAGCCAGATACAACCAGCAGCGGCAGCCTGGCACTACCAGGGTGGGAAGGGACACGGTTATTGGCCCTTCCCAGCCTAATGGTACCAGCCTGCAGCCGCCCCAGAGCCAGACCCTCAATTTAGAAGGTCCGGTCCTGCGGGTACCCGGCTCTTCCCGGCACCCCTGGTGGCGGTGGGTGCCGAGGTAATAGATGTTGGGGTTAGTGCTGGCCTGCCATACCGGCCAGCACTAAGCCCAGTATTAGTAATCAGGGCCGTCTGTAGATAGCCGTAATTACTAAAACTGTAGTATTGTAAAAAAATAAAATACACACACACAAGTATAAAACATTTTATTGAAATAAACACTCCCCCAGACCCCTGTTTGACCATTTTATTTTAAAAAAAAAAAGCTGGTCCGACGTAGTCCACCGAATCCGACGTAGTCCTCTGCATTCACGACCCTGAAAAATAGAAAACAAACACACAAACACAGACCACTTACCTCTTCCTGCACTGGGAGAATACACACAGCGATGTCACTGTACAGGGATAATAAACACAGCGATGTCACTGTACAGGGATAATAAACACAGTGATGTCACAGTACAGAGATAATAAACACAGCGATGTCACCGTACAGGGATAATAAACACAGTGATGTCACCGTACAGGGATAATAAACACAGCGATGTCACCGTACAGGGATAATAAACACAGCGATGTCACCGTACAGGGATAATAAACACAGTGATGTCACCGTACAGGGATAATAAACACAGTGATGTCACCGTACAGGGATAATAAACACAGTGATGTCACCGTACAGGGATAATAAACACAGCGATGTCACCGTACAGGGATAATAAACACAGCGATGTCACCGTACAGGGATAATAAACACAGTGATGTCACCGTACAGGGATAATAAACACAGCGATGTCACCGTACAGGGATAATAAACACAGCGATGTCACCGTACAGGGATAATAAACACAGTGATGTCACCGTACAGGGATAATAAACACAGCGATGTCACCGTACAGGGATAATTAACACAGTGATGTCACCGTACAGGAATAATAAATCTCAGATCAACACATTGTGCCCCCAGCAGACCTCAGGTCAGCCTCTTGTGCCCCCAGCAGACCTCAGGTCAGCCTCTTGTGCCCCCAGCAGACCTCAGGTCAGCCTCTTGTGCCCCCAGCAGACCTCAGGTCAGCCTCTTGTGCCCCCAGCAGACCTCAGGTCAGCCTCTTGTGCCCCCAGCAGACCTCAGGTCAGCCTCTTGTGCCCCCAGCAGACCTCAGGTCAGCCTCTTGTGCCCCCAGCAGACCAGGTCAGCCTCTTGTGCCCCCAACCAGCCTTGTGCCCCCAGCAGACCAGCCTCTTGTGCCCCCCAGCAGACCTCAGGTCAGTGTCTTGTGCCCCCGCGCCCCCCTCAGATCAGCCCACCCAGGTCCCAGCCACTTTAAAAAAAATCATACTTACCATACCTGTTCTTGGCCGCAGCTGTCCTCAGGTTCCCCGCTCCATTCATATGCCTGCCGGCGCTCACTATGACCTGACGCTGCGTCAGGTCATAGTGCGCGCCAGGGAAGACGGTGGAGCACGGAACCAGCGAGGACAGCGGCGGCCAGAACAGGTAAGTATGATTTTTTTTTTTAAGCTGAGCCCGGCGTATAAGACGACTACCGGCGTATAAGACGACCCCCAATTTCTGCCAGTATTTTTAGGGGTTAAAAAGTCGTCTTATACGCCGGAAAATACGGTAACCAACGGTACAAGACAGGGATGCCCCCTATCACCCCTAATATTCGCATTACTAATAGAACCACTAGCTGAAATAATCCGTATAAATACAAAAATAACAGGAATTAAAGTAGGAAAAATAGAGCATAAAAATAACACTATATGCTGATGACATAATACTTACATTAACAAACCCAAAAACATCACTAAATACACTACAAACTACCCTATCCAATTTTAATATGATTTCGTATTATAAAATAAACGAAAATAAATCTCAAATCCTAAATGTAAATATCTCCCATAAGTTACAATCAGAAATAAGTACACAATTTCCTTATCAATGGAATAACAAAAAAATAAAATACCTAGGAATACATATCACCTCCACAAGCCAAAACTTATATAAAGAAAACTAAAAACCCTTAATAACTACGGTACCCCAAAAAATACAGTCATATACAAAATTACAACTATCATGGGCGGGTAAAATAGCCATAGTAAAAATGTTTATCCTTCCATCAATATTATACATATTTCGTACAATTGCTATTCCAATTAAAAATACCTTTTTTACACAACTACAGAGTATACTTTCCAAATTTATATGGACAGACAAAAAACCTAGAATAAACTTTGATATTATGACACAACATTGGAAATTAGGATGCATGGGACTACCAAATATTAAAAAATACTACGATGCGACATTACTAGACCAGACAAAAAACTGGTGGCCAAACTCAGAAACAAGTAAAAAACACTGGGTCCAAATAGAAGAGCACACCCTACAATCAGACCCCATCACTATTCTTAGAACTGCCGAACTACAAAAAATAGATCATTACAAATTTACACTAAGTATAAAAGCCACACAAACCACTTGGGAAAATTACGTTAAGAAAAATCCTCCATCTAAAAAAATTAACTTACACCAATTACCAATTACATATATAAAAACAATATGCCCAGATATTAACCTCACTAATTGGGAAAAAAATGGAATAAAAAAAATTAAAGACCTAATTGATCCCAATGATCAACATAAAATACACTCATTTACCCATTTATCATCTCAATATCACATACCAAGAACAGATTTCTATAAATATCTAAGAATCAGAACTCATTCTTACATTCTCCAATTAATGATCTAATTTTCCCCAAATCTGCATTTATATTCTTTTCTACTCAAAGTATGACTAAAGGTATCTCTACTTTTTATGCTGATATAAATAACAATGAAATTTCTCTGAAAAATAAATACTTAATACAATGGGAAAAAGACTTAGGAACAACGTTCTCCCCTGAAGAATGGAAGACGGCGTTTAATTGGACCAACAAAATCTCTAAAGGAATGCACCACTGTGAGCTTTCAAGAAAGTTATTACTAAGATGGCATCTAACTCCGGCAAAACTAAACCATATGAACTCTAACTATTCAGATTTATGTTGGAAAGGTTGTGGACTCCGAGGAAGTTATCTACATCTCTGGTGGACGTGCCCCAAAATACAAACATTCTGGAAAACCGTATTTAACAAGCTTAATGGAATGTTACATACGAACATACAACCGTCCCCAGACTTCGCTCTATGTTTCCTAACTAACCAACATATCCCAAAACATATCAGAGCAGTCGGATCTCACATAATGCTGGCTGCAAGAAGTCTAATAGCGCAGAAATGGAAGAGCCAAGAAATTCCAACCATCACAGAAGTCTGGAACTTAGTCTCACAAGCACACAACATGGAAATTAAATTTGCTTCCTACTCGTTATCTCTAGAAAAAACCCAAAAATATTGGTCCATATGGAAACCAAATTATGTAAGCAACTCATCAAGCTAAAACCCTTATCAATCTATCAATAATCATCAATCAGCAGAAGATATCTTTATATTAGTTTATAGACTTATGGAGTATATAGATATATATATAAGTTGTTACTTATGAGAATGTATTAAATGTAATGTAATACTTAAAATAGATAATATTAATTATATATAATATATATATATGTATATATAATAATAATATAGATATATGTATTAGTATATCGAACATTTATATATAAAGTAATATTTGTATTGATAAGTACATATACAACTAAATAGATGATGTCGACATGTCCGACCTACCCCTATCCCCCTTAGTTAGTATTTCTTTTATTCACAATTACTATTAATTTATTGTGATACAAAACAGCTACTATTAACATGTAATATGTAACTTTATTGTAATTCTTTAAAAAAAAAAAAAAAAATCAATAAAAATTTACTGATTTAAAAAAAAAAAGATTTCCCTGCAAAAATCTGTGGATTCTCCGCACATAAATCCTGATCGTGTGCATTTACCTTTAAAGTATCTGCTGGGAAAGCTCCTGGTGCATCCTTGTGACCCTCCGCCCCATTTTGGTCTCCATTTGGCGGTATCCATTGTCTGGCTGCTTGGAATAGCCCAGCCTTAAATTTCTATTATATGATATCTGAAAATGGATTAAAGGGGTTGTCCAGCTCTTACTAAATGATGTCTCTTCTCAGGAGGGGCCATCAGTAGCTGACTGGCGGGGGTTTGATGACACTCTGCATCCCTGACAGTCAACTGTCTGGTTGTAGGTCTGGCGCTGGAACTACACAGATCCGTCAACTATGTAGTCGACAGAGCTCATCACTGCTGCGCTGGTTCACTGACTTCAATGGGAGCAGCACTGTAGTAATGAGCTCCCTCCACTACAAAGTTGGCGGAGCTGAGTAGTTCTAGCGCCAGAGCTACACCCGAATAGCCGATCGGTGCAGATGTGAAGTGTCAAACCTCCGTCTATCCTGAGGGTAGGCCATCACTTAAAGGGGTATTCCCATCATAGACAATGGGCGCATATTGCTAGGATATGCCCCCATTGTCTGATAGGTGCGGGTCCCAACGGTGGGAGAACGGATTGGGTAGCACTGCGCCTGGAGGAACCCGGGTTTCCCGGGGTCCGGCCACCATCAGGCGCAGCTTCCCGCTGCTCCCACAGAAATGAATGGAAGTACACTGCGCATGCGCGGCCACCGCTCCCATTCATTTCTATGGAACTGACGGAAATAGCCGAGCCAGTGCTCGGCTATTTTCGGCGGCCCCGTAGAAATGAATGGAGGGCGGCTGCGCATGCGCAGTGCGCCCTCCGTTCATTTCCCCACTCCGTTCTCAGTATAGGTGCGGGTCCAACACCTATAAGACAATGGGGGCATATCCTAGCGATATGCCCCCATTGTCTAAGAAGCTTGACAACCCTTTTAACCCCTTTTAAAGAGAACCTGCATTTGTTCTGTATAATCGGGCCCTCATAATGGACTCCTCTCGGTGCCCAGTGTCACCCCATCCAGCACTGGTAATGTGAATTCAGAAGCTGGAGGAGCGACTGGTTCCACTCTATTAAGCCCCCATACACAATGGTTAACCGGCATATCCAACCTCTGCTTCCTTCTTCTTTCGGAGAATTTTCTGGGCCTCGATGGCCTTCAATGTGCGGTTCGCTGGTGGTTTAGGGATCTGCACAATTGCAGCTTGAATTCTGGCCATGATTTCATTTTGTCTTCTTCTCGCTCGGCGAAGCTGATGAGAAAAACAAAGATGTGTAAAACAACTTCAGAGATCATTGAGTTTCAGAGATCATTGAGTTCACGATAACTGGCGAGGTGCCGATTGCTAAACTCAGGATTCCCTAAGGCCCTTTTACACGGCCAAATATCGTCTGAGAGGAACGCTGATTTGGATCACTGGCTCCTGTAAAAGAATGCTCATTTCTCGACCGACTGGTTGTTTATGCCGACCTGCGAGGCCTAAATGTGCTACCATGGCCTGAAGCATCTCTGGACTTGTGTCCCCTGTAGCACATCTGGGACGTCATTGGTCGGCAATTGCAAAGAGAGCTGCCATCAGCGGATCTTGATGATTTGTGTGCCCAAGTGCATTCAGTGTGGAGAACATTCCTCAAACAACCATTAATAACCTCACTGATAGCAGCCAAGGCGTGGAAGCGCGGATATTTCTGAGCGTGGTGCTCATACTCCATAATTCCAAGACTTTTGCTTCTTGATGTTGCAATGTCAACGCTGAGGAGTGGAGTCAGTGCTGCTGCGTCTGTGTGCAGGTAGGTGTCATTGCTGATTCTTGTGGACAACCCAAACTGCTCTTGACCTCGTTTGTTGCTTCAACTCTATCAGACCTGAGCTACGACAGTCTACTGATATATATCAACTATAGGATATACCGTAACATAGGAAGATACAAGTCTGTAGTAGCCATGCCGGGTCACCATTCACTTGATAAGAAGTTCTTCCAGCTCCGTCCACTGTCATGTTTCCAGTGCCAGCACCTTCTGCGAACTGATCAATGGGGGTGCCGGGAGTCACACTTCTACCAATCTGATATTAGTGACCTATCTGAGGGACAGACCTTCAATATCTAAAAGGTGTAAAACCCCTTGAAGCTTAAAGGGGTTGTCTGAGTTATGAAAATATATATATATCACTGTAAATCTGATGGGCAGTAATATATAACTAAAAAATCTCTATTTGCTCATTTCCCTGGTTCTCTTCTGGCCTTTGTTTACCTACACTAATAACAATCTCAGTTCCTCCCCCTGCTCTGCAAAGAGAGTGAATACAAGTGCTGCCCTGAGTGACATGTCTGCCTGCTAGGATGCTCAGCAGCATGTTGTATGTGTAGGACTACAAGTCCCAGCTGTACAATGACACTGCTGATACACACAGGAACTTCCCCCTACCTGTTCTTGTGCAATGCTCTGCAGATCTTCTCTAGTCTGTCAGCTCCTGTGCCCAGCATTTGTCTCCTCACTGCCTGCAGCTATTCAGCCTTCAGCCCTAAGTCTGTGCTGGCTGAAGGGGTTAAAATCTTATCTGAAAGAATCAAGGGAGAGAGCAGACTGCAGCCGGCAGTGCAGGGGGCGTGGCCAGCACAGTGACGTCTCCTGTACAGACTCTTATCTGATCTCTGAGGCTTGTGCACGAAACATCAGCAGAGCAGGGAGAGAAGCTGACATCACAGGTCATGTGACCCTCAGTGAAATCTGAGAAAGGGGCCACTGCAGATAAAGTAAGTGCATTGAAAAAATATTACATTTGCCTAGTTAGAAACACACAAAGGACAAAAAAAATAACTTGGACAACCCAAGCATTTACCTTTTCAATATCTTGTATTCTTAGCTCTTCTTGTATCTTTTGGATTTTCTTCAGCTCGTCATTTTGAATCTGGGAGAGCCTTTCTTCCATCTCTTTGGCTTTTAGTTCAAAGTGTTTGGTCACTTGCTGCAGATTTAAGTCAGATTGGCGAGGGACCAAGGTCTTCAATCTCTATGGATCAGGATAACAAAAAAATATATATATAGGTTATCATGGTGATCTGGGTCTAGGTGACCCTCTGGAGCAGACGGCAGCACTTACCTCCTTGTACATTTCACTTCCGATGCTCTGTAATTTGGCAGGAGCCGCCGCCCTTAGTGTCTCCAAGGCTACACCCGTCAGCCCAGCTTTCTTCTTCTTCTGCAGTGCCACATACAACTGGTACAGGAGCCTAGTGGCGGCTCCGTGCTGCTCAGACATGATATTCTGGGCCACATTTTGGTCAAATGGGACGCCAATGAGTTGCAAGGTGGGTTCCACTCGTGTGAAATTGTTCAGCTTGGAAGTTGCTGTCCTGTAAAAAATACAAATATAGAAAGACTCTTCATAAATAAAGTCATTTATAGTGAATTGAGCATAAAAAACTTTTTTCTTCCATGTGTTTCTCAGGGGACAGTTTTGGGCACAATCAGTCTCCTTCCTCCTCTGGCAGCTGACAAAGTATTGCCATGTTACTGCAGAGACTCGCAGGCAGAAAGCTATTTCTATTGGCTGCCCTGCAGTAAACAGATGATGACTATGCAGAGACCTGACCATAGGCCAGGGATCAGCATCCTCCGGCACTCCAGCTGTTCTGAAACTACAACTCCCAGAATCCTCCATTCACTTCTATGGGAGTTTAAAAAAACAACCAAGTGTGCAGGCTGGGAGTTGTAGTTTCACAGCAGCTGGAGTGCCGAAGGTTGCTGATCACTGCCATGGGGTGTGTGACTGAGCATGTGTGAAAAGCAGTGCTCATCGGGTGGACGCGCACACTGCTACTCACACTGACCACCAGGTGGCGCCATACTATGTGAGTAAATGTCATAACAAACCTTTTTATGATCTATACAATGAATAATTAACCCTTTTCTACCCCATAACGTACATTTACATCATAGGCGGCAAGATGCGAAGGTCAAATCTACATTGACAGCATGGTGGTGGACTCTGCAGGGGGAATTAGAGATAGTACCATTCCCAACTGTTTAACCTCTTAGACACTGGGGTCCATAGGGACCGGGACATCTAAGCAGCTAGACAGAGGCAGGGAGGAGTATCTGTCACTCCACCGCCTCCCATATGACAGAATCGCAGGGCGCCAATAGGACGATATAACATCATTGACCTCCATAACTTTGCTCTTCCGATGCTGCGACTATAAGTGAAAGAGGCACCGACTGTAAGATGAGAGTTTTGTAATAGTCATGTGCAACACCCCAGAGTGGTATTACCATTCCTACACCCTGCTACTGTCTTTAATGGCTAACCAAAATGTTATCTGTGTATTGATTCCAGGTCCTCCTACATTGTGCATTAGCCCTGAAACTGTTATGATCATGTAATAAGCCTGGTTCCCCAGCAGGGGGCAGCAGATACATAGCAGAGAGCATCTTTAGATAGAATGGAACTTATCCTTTCATTCTCCCCCCATTTGGGCCGAAGAGGGCTTGTACTGCGTCCTACCAAGGGAAAGTCTGCAGGAAGTGTCTAGTTCGTTGTTCTAAGCTTCGTAGTGTTGGATGCAGATGTGTGAAGACGTAGCAGCGAGGGGAGGTTCCCTCCTGCAGCAGGAATCCCTCCAGAGGGAAGCAGCTCATAGAGCACCCTGTCTCCTTACCAATTTACAGACAGAATATTTTGAGGGAGTCAACAGCCAAAGGAACCCCACTCCACAGATACCTGAACAGTCCTAAAGTCCAGCTGCCAGACTAAAGCTGAGTTTAGCACAGCAGAGAGAAAGCAGAGTTATCAAGTTTGATGCCGGATTATGTCAAAGCCTGCGGAATATTGACTGGATGCAAGCTTATGAACTTTATAACGTCTGGACTCGACTTATTCTCCACCTCCACCATTATTGCTGTGGAGCCTAACCCTGGGAAGCGACGGTATCCAGGTAGGAGCACACACAGAATATTAAGGCACCACTCGGCATTCCGATAAAGCTGGAACACGATCGGCGCTGAGGGGCGGCACGTTGCACATGTACATTATGACCTGACAGACAACGCCCCCCCAACATTGCACAGATATACTGTAAGGGGGGGGGGGCTCACCTGCTCTGCGAAAACTTATCAAAGTCATTTTGAAGCTCGTATTTGTGTAGAACTTCCCCAATCAGGTATCCAGTGGCAAACTCCTTGGCAAAGGTCTTCGGATCTAGGAAATAAAAAAAAAAAAAGAAGATGAGCATACAGTACAGTAGAGACGCCGCTGACGTGTAATATCATTATCATTCCAGCGCCCCCTATATGTAGGAGGTCAGACAAACTTTGACCTCTGATTGGTGGGTGCGGGCGCCAAGACATCCCACCTTATAAAGTGATGTGATATTGTTAGGATCGTCATCACTCGGGGGTCCGACCTCTGGGACCTCCACCAATCCTGAGAAGGAAGGAGCCGTAGCACTGATTTAAAGGGCATCTGTCAGCAGTTTTGTCCCTATGACACTGGCTGACCTGTTACATGTGCACTTGTTAGCTGAAGACATCTGTGTTGGTCCCATGTCTATATGTGCCCACATTGCTGAGAAAAATGATGTTTTATTAAATGCAAATGAGCCTCTAGGAGCAACGGGGGCGTTACCATTACACCTACAAAACTGCTGACAGATGCCCTTTAAGGCTGTGCTCATTTCACACTTTTTCGTGGCGCTCCCAGACACCCAGGGACTGCAGCATGCCCCCATTCGCTTGACAAGAATAACCCTTTAATGGAGCTGTTCCAAGATTTAAACTTCTGTGTCTGATCAGTGGGACCCCCAACTTTCACCGGAATGTAGGAATGGAGTGGTGGTCAGACATGTGCACTGCCCCACTGCTGTACTCCGCTATCTCTGCCAGTCCCACAGAGATGAAGGGGGCTGCAGCGTGCGTGCTCCACCCCTGCTCCAGTCATATACGGGGTGAAGATTCATTAAAAACACTACTGCCATAAAGAATTAACATTACAATGTACTGGCACAGAAATAAGTGCTACTTTATCGCCCCCTCCTGGATGCCAATAGCAGAGCACAAGGCTTACATTCTGAATGTTTAGTGTTATTTTGGGGATTTACTGCATTCATTTCATATATAAGATATAGTGTGACTATTAATAGATGCCGACTGTGCAAAACATATCCTTACTGATGTCAACTCCACTTGTAACAATGAACCCTGGATCTCTCATACAAGTGCAGGAAATGTGAGCAGTGAGTGCAGCTCTGGAGTATAATAGACAGGATATGTAATATAATGTATGTACACAGTGACTGCACCAGCAGAATAGTGAGTGCAGCTCTGGAGTATAATACAGGATGTAACTCAGGATCAGCACAGGATAAGTAATGTAATGTATCTACACAGTGACTGCACCAGCAGAATAGTGAGTGCAGCTCTGGAGTATAATACAGGATGTAACTCAGGATCAGTACAGGATAAGTAATGTATGTACACAGTGACTGCACCAGCAGAATAGTGAGTGCAGCTCTGGAGTATAATACAGGATGTAACTCAGGATCAGTACAGGATAAGTAATGTATGTACACAGTGACTGCACCAGCAGAATTTATGAGTGCAGCTCTGGAGTATAATACAGGATGTAACTCAGGATCAGTACAGGATAAGTAATGTAATGTATGTACACAGTGACTGCACCAGCAGAATAGTGAGTGCAGCTCTGGAGTATAATACAGGATGTAACTGGGTACAGGGGGAAGTGCTGTGTACAGGGGGAGGTGCCGTGTACAGGGGGAGGTGCCGTGTACAGGGGGAGGTGTTGTGTACAGGGGGAGGTGTTGTGTACAGGGGGAGGTGCCGTGTACAGGGGGGAGGTGTTGTGTACAGGGGGAGGTGCTGTGTACAGAGGGAGGTGTTGTGTACAGGGGGAGGTGTTGTGTACAGGGGGAGGTGCCGTGTACAGGGGGAGGTGCCGTGTACAGGGGGAGGTGTTGTGTACAGGGGGAGGTGCTGTGTACAGGGGGAGGTGTTGTGTACAGGGGGGAGGTGTTGTGTACAGGGGGAGGTGCTGTGTACAGGGGGAGGTGTTGTGTACAGGGGGAGGTGTTGTGTACAGGGGGAGGTGCCGTGTACAGGGGGAGGTGTTGTGTACAGGGGGAGGTGCTGTGTACAGGGGGAGGTGCTTGTACAGGGGGAGGTGTTGTGTACAGGGGGAGGTGCCGTGTACAGGGGGAGGTGTTGTGTACAGGGGGAGGTGCCGTGTACAGGGGAGGTGTTGTGTACAGGGGGAGGTGCCGTGTACAGGGGGAGGTGCCGTGTACAGGGGAAAGTGTTGTGTACAGGGGGAGGTGTTGTGTACAGGGGGAGGTGTTGTGTACAGGGGGAGGTGTTGTGTACAGGTGGAGGTGTTGTGTACAGGGGGAGGTGCCGTGTACAGGGGGAGGTGCCGTGTACAGGGGGAGGTGCCGTGTACAGGGGGAGGTGCCCGTGTACAGGGGGAGGTGTTGTGTACAGGGGGAGGTGTTGTGTACAGGGGGAGGTGCTGTGTACAGAGGGAGGTGTTGTGTACAGGGGGAGGTGTTGTGTACAGGGGGAGGTGCTGTGTACAGGGGGAGGTGTGTGTACAGGGGGAGGTGCTGTGTACAGGGGGAGGTGTTGTGTACAGGGGGAGGTGCCGTGTACAGGGGGAGGTGTTGTGTACAGGGGGAGGTGCCGTGTACAGGGGGAGGTGCCGTGTACAGGGGGAGGTGCCGTGTACAGGGGGAGGTGCCGTGTACAGGGGGAGGTGTTGTGTACAGGGGAAAGTGTTGTGTACAGGGGGAGGTGTTGTGTACAGGGGGAGGTGTTGTGTACAGGGGGAGGTGTTGTGTACAGGGGGAGGTGCTGTGTACAGGGGGAGGTGTTGTGTACAGGGGGAGGTGGTGTACAGGTGGAGGTGTTGTGTACAGGGGGAGGTGTTGTGTACAGGGGGAGGTGCTGTGTACAGGTGGAGGTGTTGTGTACAGGGGGAGGTGGCCGTGTACAGGGGGAGGTGCTGTGTACAGGGGGAGGTGCCGTTGTACAGGGGGAGGTGCCGTGTACAGGGGGAGGTGCCGTGTACAGGGGGAGGTGTTGTGTACAGGGGGAGGTGCTGTGTACAGGGGGAGGTGCTGTGTACAGGGGGGTGTTGGTGTCAGGGGGAGGTGTTGTGTACAGGGGGAGGTGCTGTGTACAGGGGGAGGTGTTGTGTACAGGGGAGGTGTTGTGTACAGGGGGAGGTGCCGTGTACAGGGGGAGGTGTTGTGTACAGGGGGAGGTGCCGTGTACAGGGGGAGGTGTTGTGTACAGGGGGAGGTGTTGTGTACAGGGGGAGGTGTTGTGTACAGGGGGAGATGCTGTGTACAGGGAGAGGTGCTGTGTACAGGGGGAGGTGCTGTGTACAGGGGAGGTGTTGTGTACAGGGGAGGTGTTGTGTACAGGGGGAGGTGTGTACAGGGGGAGGTGTGTACAGGGGGAGGTGTGTACAGGGGGAGGTGTTGTGTACAGGGGGAGATGCTGTGTACAGGGGAGGTGTTGTGTACAGGGGGAGGTGTTGTGTACAGGGGAGGTGCTGTGTACAGGGGAGGTGTTGTGTACAGGGGAGATGCTGTGTACAGGGGGAGATGCTGTGTACAGGGGAGATGCTGTGTACAGGGGGAGGTGCTGTGTACAGGGGGAGGTGTGTGTACAGGGGGAGGTGCTGTGTACAGGGGGAGGTGTGTACAGGGGAGGTGTGTACAGGGGGAGGTGTGTACAGGGGGAGGTGTAGGGGTTGTGTACAGGGGGAGATGCTGTGTACAGGGGGAGGTGTTGTGTACAGGGGGAGGTGTTGTGTACAGGGGGAGGTGCTGTGTACAGGGGGAGGTGTTGTGTACAGGGGGAGATGCTGTGTACAGGGGGAGATGCTGTGTACAGGGGGAGATGCTGTGTACAGGGGGAGGTGTTGTGTACAGGGGGAGGTGCTGTGTACAGGGGGAGGTGCTGTGTACAGGGGGAGGTGCTGTGTACGGGGGAGGTGTTGTGTATGGGGGAGGTGCTGTGGACGAGGGGAGGTGCTGTGGACGAGGGGAGGTGCTGTGGACGAGGGGAGGTGCTGTGGACGACGGGAGGATGTGCTGTGGATGAGGGGAGGTGCTGTAGACGGGAGGATGTGCTGTGGACGGGAGGAGGTGCTGTGGACGGGAGGATGTGCTGTGGATGGGGGAGGTGCTGTGGATAGGGGAGGTGCTGTGGACAGTGGAAGGTGCTGTGGATGAGGGGAGGTGCTGTGGATAGGGGAGGTGCTGTGGACAGTGGAAGGTGCTGTGATGGGGCAAAACTACTTTTCTTCCTGATGCATCCGAAGATGAGGTGGGTTCAGGAGTTTACACGTGCATCAGGAAATGGAATGGATATGAGCTTGCGGGAAACCCCTTTAGGGCATTTTGTTGCATAGGGTCCTGTTTTAGGTAACAAATCTTTTGCCATGCACCAAACCCGCCACCTTATGAAGTAGGAGCAATCTGCAGGAATAAAGGGTTGCTTTCCTGAGCACTGACCACAGTGAATGTGCCCATACACACTAGGCCGGGGATTCAATGTTAGTGCGTGTAACAACCCAACTATTAAAAAAAAAAAAATTTACACTTGGAGGCAGTGTATTCCGAGAAGGGATAGATATTCTCTTCATGTGATTTGTAAGGATTCTCCCTGATGTATAACTAAGGATCTATGATAGGGAGACCATAGAGCATTGCAGGCCACAATGGCATCCGCCCCCATTTGTCCCAGTTTATGCATAGACCAGATACTGGTCCAAACTCTGCCTCCGCTCTGCCTGCCTGAAGCCATGCCTGCTTGTTGACCTCCGTCGGGGCCTATGTTGTAAGAGTATTTTACATACATAATTAAGTACTGATTGGTTCTGTCCCCTTTAATTATTATATCACCTTCTATATTCTTTGTAATGTAGTGAGTTAGGGATAGTTAGATAACATACACAAGCCCACCATTGTACAGAGGGTGCTGCTTCCCTGAGTGATTATGTCAGAGACATGCACGCTGAACACTGGACATCCTTAGGAGGAGGGACTGAAAGGTATAAACTTTATGAACAAAGACAAGGAATTGGAACTCCATCGAGAACATCATCCAGGTAGGATTTTGTAAGGTCACTATCCCTATCTCTTGTATCACCATGAGGTGTTGGCCATGTGCTATGACATGGCGCCAGGATGTGATTGATTATTATTTAGGCTCCATTCACACGTCCTGTTTTTCTTTCCTGATCCGATCCGCATCCGATCCGCAAATCATGCGGATAGGATGCGGATCTATTCATTTCAATCGGTCCTGAAAAAATGCGGACAGAACTCCGTATACTGTCCGCATCCGTTGTTCCATTCCGTTATGCGGATCTGCAAATAAGACAGAGCTTGTCCTACTTTTGTCCGCATATGCGGTCCGTGGTCCCATTATAGTCAATGGGTCCGCAAAAAATGCGGATGATATGCGGAATGCATCAATATGTCATCTGCATATCATCCGCAATTGCGGATCCGTTTCCAGGAAATAGAAAGAAATACCCTACCAACATATATTCCTTCTTCCTTTTTTTTTTGCGAAAAACGGAACGGATGCGGATGTACAATTGGTAAAAACTGAAGGTTTTTGTGGAAACACGGATCCGCAAAAAACGGACCGAAAATCTGGAAAAGAAAAATACGGACGTGTGAATGAAGCCTTTTACTGTATGTTATTTGTCTGTTTTACCTTATATTTGATCAGGCTTAGTAAATATTTTTATCACTTAGCCTGTTAAGCCTATTTATTCTCAGATTGTTGAATTCATTTTAAAACAGGGCCACAATGAACTTCATTCTCTGTGAGGGCCACAATAAATCCCCTCTACCTGTCCAAAAACTCCTCTGCCTCCTATTTAGTAGATTTTTTTATGAAGAAAGTTGACTTAAAGAGGTTTTCCGATACTTTCACATTGATCACCTTTCCTCATCAGATCGTGGGGGTCCGACACAGGGGCACCACCACACATTAGCTGTTTTGGGCAGCCACCGGTGGCAGAAACTGTACAGTAGACAGAAGGCTCCATCCACTGTGTAGTTTTTGGGTCCAGCATACTGTAGCTCAGCTCCCAATACCCCAGTGCAGCCACTACACAGAGTACAGAGACTTCTTTTTCCAGCTCCGTCTACTGTACAGTTACCAGCAAGGGCAGCTGCCAGAAACAGCAGATTGGTGGGGGTACTGAGTTCCAGGCCACTGATCTGATATCGATGACCTATCCTGAGGAAAGCTCAATATCTAAGTCCTGGGTAAATCCCTTTACGACATCTCCACAGGTACGTTTTCAGGTTCCTAGGTTCAGCAGAGTCCCAGCTTATCTACACTTGATCTGCTACCCAACACGTGAGCCAGAAGAGCTGAACCCTCCATCCAAAGCTAGGACCAGAACTGGAAATCTGGAGAAGAGTGATGGACTAATCCCTGGGGTCAAAGGTTACACCACCAAAGAGTTCAGTACCAAAAGCATAATCAATCCTTGACCGATCAGTCTATGGGGTCAGTAAGGGGAAAAACAGATCATTACAGTATGAAAGCGAGACTGGATTCCTGCCATGCTCCACCTCAGCTCCGCACCAGTACAGGCATGTGAAGTCAATTCTGCGGGGACTGAGAACTGCTTGTTTTCCTGCTGGTTCTTGTTTGTTTGCTGGAGGTGACTCACAGAACAGGGGAGCGGGTGTAAATGGCACGTACAGGACGGGTTTTTATTAGAAATGATCCCACTGGTGCAATTTCCTCCCTAGGAATCTCATGGTTTGTTGGATCCTCACACTGTGCCGCCCGTGCCGTGGAGTGAACCCTGTGGTCTCTGGTCAATTTTTGAACCCACAGCTGTGCAGAAATGGGGCCCTTACAGGCAGGGAGATCGACTATCAGGGGCCCAAGTGATAAAAAATATTCAGAAAAGTCTTGTTTTTAAGAAATCATACCTCACCAATCCCCCACCACTTCTGTTCTAACGCTCTTCGGTCCCCAACCAGTCTCTAAAGCCTGGCGCCTCTTGCCATGCAGGAAATGACTGACCGTAGTAGTGACCTACTCCAGACCGAAACTTTTTGCCTTCCTCTGGATCATCTTGCAGGACAACAGGCTGAACTGGATGGACAGAGGGCTTTTTTGGCCTTATAAACTGTGTTACTATGTTACACCAAGACACTAACAGGGTCTCAATGATGTTCTTCCACTTCCCACAAAATAATAACTTTGAAGACAATGCTTTTATAAAGTCATAAGGGGTGAGGACGTTTTTTGGAGAAGGCATCCTGGTTTGACCGAGGTCCTACTGGCCAGGGACATCATCACGAGCAACCACCGAGGCGCAGTGAAGCAATCTGTACTGGAGTCATCTTCATCTGCCCACTGTGTCTGCCCTGGAGGTGGCTTATGAAGACCTACCCAACCTCAATCAAGCTAGACAGAGTAACTTCTCCGAAAAAGCTCCCATGACTCTATAGAGGTATGGGAATGCAGCATTCAAAGTTATTTTCGGCATGATGCTGAACCAGCAAGTAACTAGAAGAACATCATTGAGAACTTATTACCACTCTGGATAACGAGTTGGTGGTAGTTTGGAACCTAAATATTTTCCCTTCAAACATATGGGGTCATTTATCAAAATGATATAAAGCAGAACTGGCTTAGTTGTCCATGGCAACCAATCAGATTCCACTTTTCATTTTGTACAGCTCCATTGGAAAATGAGGGGCTATGGGCAACTAAGCCAGTTCTACTTGACACCAGTGCCCCGTAGTGTTGTACATTTGTGCAAAAAAGTTCCACTTTTGTCTCATCGGTCCGTAGAATATTTTCCCAGAAGCATTGCAGAATATCTAGGTTGTCCTTTGAAAACTTGAGAGGGGACACAATGGCTTTTTTGGACAGGGGTGGCTTCCTTTGCCATGCCCTTCCTTACATGTCTTCCAAAATCTCAACCCCACTGTGCTGAATGTAGGAGAGGGAATCATGTTGTGGGGCTGGTGGAGAGGCATCATGGTTTGGGGCTGGTGCTGAGGAATCATGGTTTGGGGCTGGTGGTGAGGCATCATGGTTTGGGGCTGGTGGTGAGGCATCATGGTTTGGGGCTGGTGGTGAGGCATCATGGTTTGGGGCTGGTGGAGAGGCATCATGGTTTGATGCTGGTGGAGAGGCATCATGGTTTGGGGCTGGTGGAGAGGCATCATGGTTTGGGGCTGGTGGAGAGGCATCATGGTTTGGGGCTGGTGCTGAGGAATCATGGTTTGTAGCTGGTGGAGAGGCACCATGGTTTGGGGCTGGTGGAGAGGCACCATTGTTTTGGGGCTGATGGAGAGGCATCATGGTTTGGGACTGATGGAGAGGCATCATGGTTTGGGGCTGGTGAAGAGGCATCATGGTTTGGGGCTGGTGATGAGGCATCATGGTTTGATGCTGGTGGAGAGGCATCATGGTTTTGGGCTGGTGGAGAGGCACCATGGTTTGGGGCTGGTGGAGAGGCACCATTGTTTTGGGGCTGATGGAGAGGCATCATGGTTTGGGACTGATGGAGAGGCATCATGGTTTGTGGCTGGTGGAGAGGCATCATGGTTTGGGGCTGGTGAAGAGGCATCATGGTTGGGGCTGGTGAAGAGGCATCATGGTTGGGGCTGGTGATGAGGCATCATGGTTTGATGCTGGTGGAGAGGCATCATGGTTTTGGGCTGGTGGAGAGGCATCATGGTTTGTGGCTGGTGGAGAGGCACCATGGTTTGGGGCTGGTGGAGGGGCACCATTGGTTTTGGGGCTGATGGAGAGGCATCATGGTTTGGGACTGATGGAGAGGCATCATGGTTTGTGGCTGGTGGAGAGGCATCATGGTTTGAGGCTGGTGAAGAGGCAATATGGTTTGGGGCTGGTGGAGAGGCATCATGGTGTGGGGCTGTTGGAGAGGCATCATGTTGTGGGGCTGGTGGTGAGGCATCATGGTTTGGGGCTGGTGGAGAGGCATCATGGTTTGGGGGTGGTGGAGAGGCATCATGTTGTGGGGCTGGTGGTGAGGCATCATGGTTTGATGCTGGTGGAGAGGCATCATGGTGTGGTGCTGGTGGTGAGGCATCATGGTTTGGGGCTGGTGGAGAGGCATCATGGTTTGGGGCTGGTGAAGAGGCATCATAGTTTGGTGCTGGTAGAGGGGGCATGATAGCTTGGGGCTGATGAAGAGGAAATCACGGTTTGGGACTGATGAAGAGGCATCATTGTTGTGTGGATGGTGGTGGGGGCATCATGGTTTTGGGCTGGTGAAGGGGGACTCACGGTATGGGACTGATGGAGAGGCATCATGTTCTGGGGATGGCGGAGTGTGCATCATGTTGTGGGGATGGTGGTGAGGCATCATAGCTTGTTGCTGGTAGAGGAGGCATCATTGGGGCTGATGAAGAGGAATTATGATGTGGGTCTGGTAGGGGGGCATCATGGTTTGGTGCTGGTAGAGGGGGCATAATAGTTTGGGGCTGAGGAAGGGGGACTCATGGTTTGGGACTGATGAAGAGGCATCATGTTGTGAGGTATCTATCTAATATTCCATATAATATGTATCTGTCTCATATCTATGAATGTATCTATCTATCTGTTAAATCTTGGACTTTCTCCTCTAATTCCTGTCTATCACATCCCCACGCTGGCGGTATAATGCTCCTCATTAGCGCTGTACCTGCAGTCATTCAGCAGGATGATGAGGATCGCTCTGCTGAGCAGGAAGTTCCTCCCAGGTGCTCACAGGTGAGACGCTGGGGACATACACAAGGTCCACTAAGGTAAAATACCTCTGTAACTACAGCAAATACAGGGAGGCTGCCAAAATCCAAAGCTCGCTAGTAACCATGATTTAACACTTTCATTTCAATAAGAACAGCTGCTTACAGAATGTACAGCATCCGGAACGTCTGCACACCCTTCCACTTTCTTCACATTTTGTTATATTGCTTCTTGTGCTAAAGTAAAAAAAAAGTCAAGTTTTCCCCATCATTCTGCACTCAATACCCGTGATGAGAAAGTGAAATCAGAATTTTGCTAATTTTTTTAAATGGAAAAATTAAAGACTCTGTACTTTGATAATTGACATGTTTCTCTGGATCATCTCTGAGATGTTTCTACACATTCTCCTGTGGTAAATTCAGTGGATTGGAGAGGATTTGGAAAGACACAGCACTGTCTGTATAAGATCTCACATATCACAGCAAAAACCAAGTCATGAGGAGGAAAGAACTGCCTGTAGAGCTCAGAGACAGGATTGTGTGGAGGCAGAGATCTGGAGAAGGGGACAAAAACGTCTGCTGCACTAAAAGGTTCCAGAGCACAGTGGTCTCCATAATTCTTAAATGGAAGACTTTTGGAACAACCAGGACTGTTCCTTGAGTTGGCCACCCCCAGCTCAATCAGGAGAGAAGGGCCAAGAACCCAGTGGTCACTCTGGCTGAGCTCCAAAGATCCTGTGTGCAGATGGGAGAAACTTCCAGAAGGTCAGCCATCACTGCAGCCTCCACCAATCTGGGCTTTATGGCAGAGTAACCAGAAAAGTCTCCTCAGTAAAAGATGCATGGGAATGTGCAAAAAAACACCTAAAGGACTGTGAGAAACAAGATTATCTGCTCTGATGAAACCAAGATTGAAGTTTTTGGCCTCAATTCTAAGTGCCATGTCTGTGGAAAACCAGTCACTGCTCATCATCTACCCAATACTATCCCTACAGTGAAGCATGGAGGTGGTAGCATCATACTGGGGGGACAGGGAGACTGGTCAGGGTGGAGGGAAAGCTGAATGGAGCAAAGTACAGAGATATTCTTAATGAAAACCTGATCCAGATCTCTGGACCTCAGACTGGGCTGAAGGTTCACCTTCCAACAAGACAATGACCCTAAGCACACAGCCAGGACAACACAGGAGAGGCTCAGGGACAACTCTGTGAATGTCCTTCAGTGGTCCAGCCAGAGCCCTGACCTGATCCCAATGGAACATCTCTGGAGAGACCTGAAAGTGTCTGTCCACCGACGGTCCCCATCCAACCTGACAGAGCTGGAGAGGATCTGCAGAGAAGAATGGTGGAAAATCCCCAAATCCAGGTGTAAACCTTGTGGTATCATCACCAAGAAGACTGGAGGCTGTAATCACTGCCAGAGGGGCTTCAACTAAGTCCTGAGTAAAGGGGCTGAAGACTTATGTCCTGAGTAAAGGGGCTAAAGACTTATGTCCTGAGTAAAGGGGCTTCAACTAAGTCCTGAGTAAAGGGGCTGAAGACTTGTGTCCTGAGTAAAGGGGCTGAAGACTTATGTCCTGAGTGAAGGGTGTGAAGACTTATGTCCTGAGTGAAGGGGCTGAAGACTTATGTCCTGAGTAAAGGGGCTGAAGACTTATATCCTGAGTAAAGGGGTTAAGACTTATATCCTGAGTAAAGGGGTTAAAGCAGGCATCCCCAAACTGTGGCCCTCCAGATGTTGCAAAACTACAACTCCCAGCATACCCAGACAGCCTACAGCTATCAGCCTACAGCAGGGCATGGTGGGAGTTGTAGTTTTACAACAGCTGGAGGGCCGCAGTTTGGGGATGCCTGGGTTAAAGACTTATGTCCTGAGTAAATGGGGTGAAGACTTATGTCCTGAGAAAAGGGGCTGAAGACTTATGTCCCCAGTAAAGGGGCTGAATACTTATGTCCTGAGTAAGTAGTAAGTCAGTAAAGATTTCTGACCTTCTGTTCTCACTTTCTCATTACGAGGACTGAGGGCAGAATGAGGGGCACAAGGAGCAACAGAACAAACTGTAAGAAAGTGAAAGGGTCTGAAGACTTTCCGAATCTACTGTTATGCCCAGATGGAGCAGAGCCGATCTCTGCACAACTCATCATGGCTGGCAGGTAATCCTTAAAGGGAGACTCCAGTAAACAGAGGAGATTCCCTTTGTAATAATTCAGAAGACTCCTTCAGACTCCCTAAGGCCACTGCTGAGCAACAGGAGCATAAGGGAGCAAATCTACTTCTGTAATGACAGTCAGGAAAGGGTTAATGCATGAGAAAAAAACATTTACCCTGAGACATACTAAATTTAGGGGACACTACACAGAGGTATTATAGGTGGACTGTACAGAGGTATTATAGTGTAGAGGTATTATAGGTGGACTGTGTAGAGGTATTATAGGTGGACTGTGTAGAGGTATTATAGGTGGACTGTGTAGAGGTATTATAGGTGGACTGTACAGAGGTATTATAGGTGGACTGTGTAGAGGTATTATAGGTGGACTGTGTAGAGGTATTATAGGTGGACTATATAGAGGTATTATAGGTGGACTGTGTAGAGGTATTACAGGTGGACTGTGTAGAGGTATTATAGGTGGACTGTGTAGAGGTATTACAGGTGGACTGTGTAGAGGTATTATAGGTGGACTTGTGTAGAGGTATTATAGGTGGACTGTGTAGAGGTATTATAAGGTGGACTGTGTAGAGGTATTACAGGTGACTGTTGTAGAGGTATTATAGGTGGACTGTTATAGAGGTATTATAGGTGGACTGTGTAGAGGTATTACAGGTGGACTGTGTAGAGGTATTATAGGTGGACTGTGTAGAGGTATTATAGGTGGACTGTGTAGAGGTATTATAGGTGGACTGTATAGAGGTATTATAGGTGGACTGTATAGAGGTATTATAGGTGGACTGTGTAGAGGTATTACAGGTGGACTGTGTAGAGGTATTATAGGTGGACTGTATAGAGGTATTATAGGTGGACTGTATAGAGGTATTATAGGTGGACTGTGTAGAGGTATTATAGGTGGACTGTGTAGAGGTATTATAGGCGGACTGTGTAGAGGTATTATAGGCGGACTGTGTAGAGGTATTATAGGTGGACTGTATAGAGGTATTATAGGCGGACTGTGTAGAGGTAATATAGGTGGACTGTGTAGAGGTATTATAGGTGGACTGTGTAGAGTATTATAGTGGTATATAGAAGGTATTATAGGTGGACTGTGTAGAGGTATTGTAGGCGGACTGTGTAGAGGTATTATAGGTGGACTGTACAAGGTATTATAGGGAACTGTGTAGAGGTATTATAGGTGGACTGTGTAGAGGTATTATAGGTGGACTGTGTAGAGGTATTATAGGTGGACTGTATAGAGGTATTATAGGTGGACTGTGTAGAGGTATTATAGGTGGACTGTATAGAGGTATTATAGTGGACTATATAGGTATTATAGAGTGGACTGTGTAAGGTATTATAGGTGGACTGTATAGAGGTATTATAGGTGGACTGTGGTATTATAGGTGGACTGTGTAGAGGTTTATAGGTGGACTGTGGTATTATAGGGGACTGTACAGAGGTATTATAGGTGGACTGTACAGAGGTATTATAGGTATCTGTGTAGAGTATTATAGGTGGACTGTGTAGAGGTATTATAGGTGGACTGTGTAGAGGTATTATAGGTGGACTGTATAGAGGTATTATAGGCGGACTGTGTAGAGGTATTATAGGTGGACTGTGTAGAGGTATTATAGGTGGACTGTGTAGAGGTATTATAGGTGGACTGTGTAGAGGTATTATAGGTGGACTGTACAGAGGTATTATAGGCGGACTGTGTAGAGCAGGGGTGCACAACCTGCGGCCCGCGGGCCGCATGCGGCCCCCAGAGCCATGGTTTGCGGCCCCCGTCCTGCTAGGCAGAAACACAGATGATCCTGCGATCAGCTGTGTTTCTGCCCCGAGCGCCGCACAGGGATGGAGGACAGCTCCTGCTCTTGCACTGTAGCAGGAGCAGGGAAGGGGCCTAGCTATTAGTGTGAGCGGGGAAGTCGAGGAGAAGGCAGAAGTGCTTTATCAGCGCTTCTGCCTTCTCCTATGAGTGCTGTGCAGCGTGGAGCCATCACGTGATCGCCGGGTGTCTCGGGGGCCAGAGGAGCGCAGAGCTGCAGGGTCAGTAGATCCTGGTCAGCTCTGCCCTGGTACAAAGCCCCCCCCCAGCAGGCAGGTTTCCCTGTAACTGGGGCTCCTTTGGATGCTCCAGTTACAGTAGAAATACTACAAAAAAGTCTCCTATTGTCTCCCAAAGGTCTTTCAGTGACCTCTTGGGGACAAAAAGTATGTGGTAAAACACATTAAAAAAAAGTTTAAATTTTTTTAACTTTGAAACTAAATAAAAAAAAATAATAAAATACGAAGAGAAATAAAATATATGTCAAAAAATAGAAAATTATAAAAAATAAATAAATAAAATAAAAAGGAAAAAGTCCCACACTTGTCCGCGCAACTTTATTTTTACGACCCCTTGGGGAAAATATATGTGGCAAAAATATATTTAAAAAAATTAGAAAATTTAAAAAATACAAATAAGATACAAATAAAAATAAAAAGGACATTAAAAAATAAAAAAAATAAAATAGAAATAAAAGAAAAAATATAAATGAATGTGTCCTCCATAGTATTTTTATGACCTCTTGTGGACATATTATGTGGCAAAATATATTTTGTATTATAAGTAATAAACTAATTATAAAAATACATAAAATATTAATAAAATACAAATAACAGCAAAAAAATAAAAAGGAAAAAGTGCAAAATTTAAAAAAGTGACATTGTCCTCCAAGGTCTTTTTATGATCTCTTGGGGGACATATTATGTAGCAGAAAATATAAAAAAAATTAAGTTAAAAAAGAAAAAGGAAAAAAAGAAAATACACATAAAAGAAAAAACACCCACACCAAAAACCGTTACCATTACCGCCATTCCCATGAAACTATACATATTATATTTAAAAAACTGAACAGCTATAGTAACTTTTTAATGATGTTTTGTACAGTTTTCCCCAAATAAAACTACTAAAAAATAAATTATAAGGCCCTATATGTGTCACGTAAAAATTTGTTGCAAAAATATTTTGGTAGTTAAACAAATAAGATAGTTACAACCGTTTGAACCACCCCTTGTGCTAAATCACAAAAAGGTGTACGGTTATTAAGGCTTTTTAGGTCTGGTGATTCCAGCGTTAACCAGTAAGCGCTCTCCTCACTAGCAAGGTAAAGTGCTTACTGGTTACTGCAGGGCGCCTATAACTGGATTGGCAGGAGACGGTAATAATCAGGGAGTGCTGTCTTCTACAGTGAAGGAAATCACTGATTTATGAATAGGAGGCAGGAAGAAAATGTCGCCACTGGTAAAAATGATTTTTAACAAGTTTCTGCAGCATAGCCCCGAAATAAGTTTCAAATTACCTGCTCCCCACCGCTTTGGTCCTCTTCGATGCCTCCATCTTCTGGTCCATGCACTGTTTACACCTGGCAGTGCATGGCCATAGTTACTTGCATGGCTCCAGTCAATGACTGGCTTCAGAAGTGACATGCTGCTTGTGGCCACATCACCGCTGAAGCCATACATTGGCTGGAGTGGTGTATGACCATGTCCATGGACTGCCAGGTGTAAACAGCAGGGGCAGTGCGAAGAACTGGAGCGGTGGGGACCAGGTAAGTACAACTCTTCGGTTTCAGGGTCTGTGCTGCACACGATGTCCAGGACAATTATTGGAAAGGCTCATATCTTTATATCTGGCCAGTATAATCAGCAGCATCAGTCGATAAACAAGGAATTGCTCGTTTGGCGGCTGATTTGCATATTTTATCTTTATTTATTTAGGATAAAGATGTACGATTGTCTGCAGCACATCTCCCTGTGTAATCAGATGGGCTACCAATAATTAATATAACTAATGAAGGCAGATGACTGTGGTAGCCATCATTCCTCCAGTCACTTGTACTGGCCTGGAATAGGCCGATGAACGCAGATTGACTTTTATTTGCGGCCCCTTGAAATCGAGCGATGTGACTGTGCGGCCCCCAGACCAAAAAA
>ONZH01009766.1:0-31924 GCA_900303285.1 Rhinella marina | reverse complement strand
TATCAGTATGGTCACCTAATAGACGTCTATCACTTACCTTTCATCATGGTTCTCCAGTATATGTGAGGAGGTCAGTGTGATAGTACATATCAGTATGGTCACCAAGATCTATCACTTCCTTTCATCATGTTCTCCAGTATATATGAGGAGGTCAGTGTGATGGTACATATCAGTATGGTCACCTATAGACGTCTATCACTTACCTTTCATCATGTCTCTCCAGTATATGTGAGGAGGTCAGTGTGATGGTACATATCAGTATGGTCACCTATAGACGTCTATCACTTACCTTTCATCATGGTTCTCCAGTATATGTGAGGAGGTCACTGTGATAGTACATATCAGTATGGTCACCTATAGATGTCTATCACTTACCTTTCATCATGGTTCTCCAGTATATGTGAGGAGGTCAGTGTGATGGTACATATCAGTATGGTCACCTATAGACGTCTATCACTTACCTTTCATCATGGTTCTCCAGTATATGTGAGGAGGTCAGTGTGATAGTACATATCAGTATGGTCACCTATAGACGTCTATCACTTACCTTTCATCATGTCTCTCCAGTATATGTGAGGAGGTCAGTGTGATAGTACATATCAGTATGGTCACCTATAGACGTCTATCACTTACCTTTCATCATGGTTCTCCAGTATATGTGAGGAGGTCAGTGTGATGGTACATATCAGTATGGTCACCTATAGACGTCTATCACTTACCTTTCATCATGGTTCTCCAGTATATGTGAGGAGGTCAGTGTGATAGTACATATCAGTATGGTCACCTATAGAGACGTCTATCACTTACCTTTCATCATGGTTCTCCAGTAATATGTGAGGAGGTCAAGTGTGTAGTACATATCAGTATGGTCACCTATAGACGTCTATCACTTACCTTTCATCATGGTTCTCCAGTATATGTGAGGAGGTCAGTGTGATAGTACATATCAGTATGGTCACCTATAGATGTCTATCACTTACCTTTCATCATGGTTCTCCAGTATATGTGAGGAGGTCAGTGTGATGGTACATATCAGTATGGTCACCTATAGACGTCTATCACTTACCTTTCATCATGTCTCTCCAGTATATGTGAGGAGGTCAGTGTGATGGTACATATCAGTATGGTCACCTATAGACGTCTATCACTTACCTTTCATCATGGTTCTCCAGTATATGTGAGGAGGTCAGTGTGATGGTACATATCAGTATGGTCACCTATAGACGTCTATCACTTACCTTTCATCATGTCCTCCAGTATATATGTGAGGAGGTCAGTGTGATGGTACATATCAGTATGGTCACCTATAGACGTCTATCACTTACCTTTCATCATGGTTCTCCAGTATATGTGAGGAGGTCACTGTGATGGTACATATCAGTATGGTCACCTATAGACGTCTATCACTTACCTTTCATCATGGTTCTCCAGTATATGTGAGGAGGTCAGTGTGATGGTACATATCAGTATGGTCACCTATAGACGTCTATCACTTACCTTTTCATCATGGTCCTCCAGTATATATGAGAGGTCCAGTGTGATGTACATATCAGTATGGTCACCTATAGACGTCTATCACTTACCTTCATCATGTCTCTCCAGTATATATGAGGAGGTCAGTGTGATGGTACATATCAGTATGGTCACCTATAGACGTCTATCACTTACCTTTCATCATGTCTCTCCAGTATATGTGAGGAGGTCAGTGTGATGGTACATATCAGTATGGTCACCTATAGAGTCTATCACTTACCTTTCATCATGGTCTCCAGTATATGTGAGGAGGTCAGTGTGATAGTACATATCAGTATGGTCACCTATAGACGTCTATCACTTACCTTTCATCATGGTCTCCAGTATATGTGAGGAGGTCAGTGTGATAGTACATATCAGTATGGTCACCTATAGACGTCTATCACTTACCTTTCATCATGGTCCTCCAGTATATGTGAGGAGGTCAGTGTGATAGTACATATCAGTATGGTCACCTATAGACGTCTATCACTTACCTTTCATCATGGTTCTCCAGTATATGTGAGGAGGTCAGTGTGATGGTACATATCAGTATGGTCACCTATAGACGTCTATCACTTACCTTTCATCATGGTCCTCCAGTATATGTGAGGAGGTCAGTGTGATAGTACATATCAGTATGGTCACCTATAGACGTCTATCACTTACCTTTCATCATGTCTCTCCAGTATATGTGAGGAGGTCAGTGTGATAGTACATATCAGTATGGTCACCTATAGACGTCTATCACTTACCTTTCATCATGGTTCTCCAGTATATGTGAGGAGGTCAGTGTGATGGTACATATCAGTATGGTCACCTATAGACGTCTATCACTTACCTTTCATCATGGTCCTCCAGTATATATGAGGAGGTCAGTGTGATGGTACATATCAGTATGGTCACCTATAGACGTCTATCACTTACCTTTCATCATGGTTCTCCAGTATATGTGAGGAGGTCAGTGTGATAGTACATATCAGTATGGTCAACCTATAGACGTCTATCACCTTACCTTTCATCATGGTCTCTCCAGTATATGTGAGGAGGTCAGTGTGATAGTACATATCAGTATGGTCACCTATAGACGTCTATCACTTACCTTTCATCATGGTCCTCCAGTATATGTGAGGAGGTCAGTGTGATAGTACATATCAGTATGGTCACCTATAGACGTCTATCACTTACCTTTCATCATGGTCCTCCAGTATATGTGAGGAGGTCAGTGTTGATAGTACATATCAGTATGGTCACCTATAGACGTCTATCACACTTACTTTCATCATGGTCTCTCCAGTATATGTGAGGAGGCAGTGGTCGGATGGTAACATATCAGTAATGGCACCTATAGACGTCTAATCCACTTACCTTTCATCCATGGTCCTCCAGTATATGTGGGAGGCAGGATGATGGTACATTCAGTATGGTCACCTATAGAACGTCTATCACTTACCTTTCATCATGTTCTCCAGTATATGTGAGGAGGTCAGTGTGATGGTACATATCAGTATGGTCACTATAGACGTCTATCACTTACCTTTCATCATGTTCTCCAGTATATATGAGGAGGTCAGTGTGATGGTACATATCAGTATGGTCACTATAGACGTCTATCACTTACCTTTCATCATGTCTCTCCAGTATATATGAGGAGGTCAGTGTGATAGTACATATCAGTATGGTCACCTATAGATGTCTATCACTTACCTTTCATTATGTCTCTCCAGTATATGTGAGGAGGTCAGTGTGATAGTACATATCAGTATGGTCACCTATAGACGTCTATCACTTACCTTTCATCATGGTCCTCCAGTATATGTGAGGAGGTCAGTGTGATAGTACATATCAGTATGGTCACCTATAGATGTCTATCACTTACCTTTCATCATGGTTCTCCAGTATATGTGAGGAGGTCAGTGTGATGGTACATATCAGTATGGTCACCTATAGATGTCTATCACTTACCTTTCATCATGGTCCTCCAGTATATGTGAGGAGGTCACTGTGATAGTACATATCAGTATGGTCACCTATAGACGTCTATCACTTACCTTTCATCATGTCTCTCCAGTATATGTGAGGAGGTCAGTGTTATGGTACATATCAGTATGGTCACCTATAGACGTCTATCACTTACCTTTCATCATGTCTCTCCAGTATATGTGAGGAGGTCACTGTGATGGTACATATCAGTATGGTCACCTATAGATGTCTATCACTTACCTTTCATCATGGTTCTCCAGTATATGTGAGGAGGTCAGTGTGATGGTACATATCAGTATGGTCACCTATAGACGTCTATCACTTACCTTTCATCATGGTCCTCCAGTTTATGTGATTGTGATGAGGCTGGGGTTTCTCTGAGGAGGTCACTGTGATGGTCATTTGTATAGATCAGTATGTCCATCTTTTGGTCCTCCAGTTTGTCCTTTTTACCGTACATAGTGTTTGGAAGAGTCGTCCAGAGGAAAAATATTTAGGGTTGTCCACTCTGAATATATGTGGACTCACCGGTATGTAGGACTTTTCATCCGCACGCCACATGGTTCCTCTCAATCTCTTGTGAATGTGTGTCACCAGTATATCACACATGATCGCTCCTCACATTCCAGTGACCATGATTCTCATACGTGATGTCATGGAGCCAGAACTTTACCTCATGATGTCACACATTATCTCACAGAACTAGTGAGGATGACATAGAAAGGTTATTGTGGAGAAATCAAGCTCTGGATGCGGTTCTGTCACCGTGACCTGTGGCTGTGATTTCAGATGCTAGCCACCACCATTCAGTCAGGGTCATCTTCTAGTTTGTAAATGTTCTAGGTGCCTGGTGTTGGAGGTATCTTCATCAGTGAGGGTGGCGAGGAAGTTTTCAAGCCTAGGAGTTAATTGATATGGGGCCGTCATATTCCATAGCAATGTAGGGAGATCGTCGTCACATCAGTCCTCATAGGTGCCTATCATCTGTACTCCACATTACCGTCACTGTAAGTTTTTGGCGTGTAGGAGGAAACCAGAGAACCTGGAGGAAACGCACACAAACACGGGGAGAACATGCAAACTCCATGTTTTTGTATGAACACAGACTGACCGTGTTGTGGACCTGACATTGGCCATGCTTTTACCATCTTCATGAACTCCTCAGACTCTTCTGTGCCCTTCTCCTCTCCTGTGACCAGTATAGTCCCTCCGCTGAGGACCATTCACAGTGTAAACCAGCCAATGAATGATTATCAGATTCCAGGGATCCAATGTGAACGTAGACATCTTCTGAATCGTTTCTTCATGAGGGGGCAATATCATCCAAGCCTGACTCTCAGATTGACCCTCACTCATCCTAACCTACCCCCTCCTTGACACTCGCTTACCCTTATCCTTTCTTGAACATCTCAGACTGACCCTTACCCTCCACTTTACCCCCTTGATTGAACAGATGGTTCTTTTCATGGACTCCAACTACACAGGAGTGTGATGTGGGTCCCTCTCCTCTCTCACCCATACAGTCATTCAGGTGCTCTCCTCTCACTCATACACTCATTCAGGTGCTCTCCTATCTAACCCATACAGTCATTCATGTGCTCTCCTCTCAGACTCATACTGTCATTCATGTGCTCTCCTCTGACTCATACTCTCATTCATGTACTCTCCTCTCATACTGTCATTCAGGAGCTCTCCTCTCTCTCTCATACTGTCATTCAGGTGCTCTCCTCTCACTCATACACTCATTCAGGTGCTCTCCTCTCTCATACAGTCATTCAGGTACTCTCCTCCTCTCTCTCTCTCTCTCTCTCTCTCATACTCTCATTCAGGTACTCTCCTCTCATACAGTCATTCAGGTGCTCTCCTCTCACTCATACTCTCATTCAGGTGCTCTCCTCTCTCTCTCTCTCATACTCTCATTCAGGTGCTCTCCTCTCACTCATACTGTCGTTCAGGTGCTCTCTTCTCACTCATACACTAATTCAGGTGCTCTCCTCTCACTCATACACTCATTCAGGTGCTCTACTCTCTCATACAGTCATTCAGGTACTCTCCTCTCTCTCGCTCTCTCTCACATACTCTCATTCAGGTGCTCTCCTCTCACTCATACTGTTGTTCAGGTGCTCTCCTCTCACTCATATTGTCGTTCAGGTGCTGTCCTCTTTCTCATACTGTCTTCAGGTGCTCCTCCTCTCTCTCATACTGTCTTCAGGTGCTCTCCTCTCTCTCATACTGTCATTCAGGTGCTCTACTCTCTCTCATGCAGTCATTCACGTGCTCTCCTCTCACTCATACTGTCGTTCACGTGCTCTCCTCTCACTCATACTGTCGTTCACGTGCTCTCCTCTCACTCATACTGTCGTTCACGTGCTCTCCTCTCACTCATACTGTCGTTCACGTGCTCTCCTCTCACTCATACCGTCGCTCAGCTGCTCTCCTCTCACTCATACCGTCATTCAGGTACTCTCCTCTCATACTGTCGTTCACGTGCTCTCATCTTACTCATACCGTCATTCAGGTGCTCTCCTCTCACTCATACTGTCATTCAGGTACTCTCCTCTCACTCATACTCTCATTCAGGTGCTCTCCTCTCACTCATGCTGTCATTCAGGTGCTCTCCTCTCACTCATACGGTCATTCAGGTGCTCTCTTCTCACTCATACTGTCGTTCAGCTGCTCTCCTCTCACTCATACCGTCATTCAGGTACTCTCCTCTCATACTGTCGTTCACGTGCTCTTTTCTTACTCATACCGTCATTCAGGTACACTCCTCTCATACTGTCATTCAGGTGCTCTCCTCTCACTCATGCTGTCATTCAGGTGCTCTCGTCTCTGACTCATACTGTCATTCAGGTGCTCTCCTCTCACTCATACCGTCATTCAGGTACTCTCCTCTCATACTGTCGTTCACGTGCTCTCCTCTCATTCATACCGTCATTCAGGTACTCTCCTCTCATTCTGTCATTCAGGTACTCTCCTCTCATACTGTCGTTCACGTGCTCTCCTCTCATTCATACCGTCATTCAGGTACTCTCCTCTCATACTGTCATTCAGGTGCTCTCCTCCGACTCATATTGTCATTCATGTGCTCTCCTCTGACTCATGCTATCATTCAGGTGCTCTCCTCTGACTCATGCTGTCATTCAGGTGCTCTCCTCTCTGACTCATACAGTCATTCAGGTGCTCTCCTCTATGACTCATACAGTCATTCATGTGCTCTCCTCTCACTCATACTCTCGTTCAGGTGCTCTTCTCTCTCTCATACTCTCGTTCAGGTGCTCTCCTCTCACTCATATCATCGTTCAGGTGCTCTCCTCTCACTTACACTCTCGTTCAGGTGCTCTCCCCTCACTCATACTGTTGTTCAGGTGCTCTCCTCTCTCTCATACAGTCATTTGCGTGCTCTCTTCTATCTCATACTGTCGTTCAGGTGCTCTCCTCTCTCTCATACTGTCGTTTAGGTGCTCTCCTCTCTCTCATACTGTCGTTCAGGTGCTCTCCTCTCACTCATACTCTCTTTCAGGTGCTCTCCTCTCTCTCATACTGTCATTCAGGTGCTGTTCTCTTTCTCATATACTCATTCAGATGCTCTCCTCTCTCTCATACTGTCGTTCAGGTGCTCTCTTCTCTCTCATACTGTCGTTCAGGTGCTCTCCTCTCTCTCATACTGTCGTTCAGGTGCTCTCCTCTCTCATACTCTCGTTCAGGTGCTCTCCTCTCTCTCATACTCTCGTTCAGGTGCTCTCCTCTCTCTCATACTCTCGTTCAGGTGCTCTCCTCTCTCATACTGTCGTTTAGGTTCTCTCCTCTCTCTCATACTGTCGTTCAGGTGCTCTCCTCTCTCTCATACTCTCGTTCAGGTGCTCTCCTCTCTCTCATACTCTCGTTCAGGTGCTCTCCTCTCACTCATACTGTTGTTCAGGTGCTCTCCTCTCTCTCATACTGTCGTTCAGGTGCTCTCCTCTCTCTCATACTCTCGTTCAGGTGCTCTCCTCTCTCTCATACTCTCGTTCAGGTGCTCTCCTCTCTCTCATACTCTCGTTCAGGTGCTCTCCTCTCTCTCATACTCTCGTTCAGGTGCTCTCCTCTCTCTCATACTGTCGTTCAGGTGCTCTCCTCTCTCTCATACTCTCGTTCAGGTGCTCTCCTCTCTCTCATAATGTCGTTTAGGTTCTCTCCTCTCTCTCATACTGTCGTTCAGGTGCTCTTCTCTCTCTCATACTGTCGTTCAGGTGCTCTCCTCTCTCTCATACTCTCGTTCAGGTGCTCTCCTCTCACTCATACTGTTGTTCAGGTGCTCTCCTCTCTCTCATACTGTCGTTCAGGTGCTCTCCTCTCTCTCATACTCTCGTTCAGGTGCTCTCCTCTCTCTCATACTCTCGTTCAGGTGCTCTCCTCTCTCTCATACTCTCGTTCAGGTGCTCTCCTCTCTCTCATACTCTCGTTCAGGTGCTCTCCTCTCTCTCATACTGTCGTTTGGGTGCTCTCCTCTCTCTCATACTGTCGTTCAGGTGCTCTCCTCTCTCTCATACTGTCATTCAGGTCCTATTCTCTCTCTCATACTGTCATTCAGGTGCTGTCCTCTCACTCATACTGTTGTTCAGGTGCTCTCCTCTCTCTCATACTGTCGTTCAGGTGCTCTCCTCTCTCTCATACTGTCATTCAGGTCCTATTCTCTCTCTCATACTGTCATTCAGGTGCTGTCCTCTCACTCATACTGTTGTTCAGGTGCTCTCCTCTCTCTCATACTGTCGTTCAGGTGCTCTCCTCTCTCTCATACTGTCGTTCAGGTGCTCTCCTCTCTCTCATACTGTCGTTCAGGTGCTCTCTTCTCTCTCATACTGTCGTTCAGGTGCTCTCCTCTCTCTCATACAGTCGTTCAGGTGCTCTCCTCTCTCTCATACTCTCGTTCAGGTGCTCTCCTCTCTCTCATACTCTTGTTCAGGTGCTCTCCTCTCTCTCATACTCTCGTTCAGGTGCTCTCCTCTCTCTCATACTGTCGTTTAGGTTCTCTCCTCTCTCTCATACTGTCGTTCAGGTGCTCTCCTCTCTCTCTCATACTGTCGTTCAGGTGCTCTCCTCTCTCTCATACTCTCGTTCAGGTGCTCTCCTCTCTCTCATACTCTCGTTCAGGTGCTCTCCTCTCTCTCATACTCTCGTTCAGGTGCTCTCCTCTCTCTCATACTCTCGTTCAGGTGCTCTCCTCTCTCTCATACTGTCGTTCAGGTGCTCTCCTCTCTCTCATACTCTCGTTCAGGTGCTCTCCTCTCTCTCATACTGTCGTTTAGGTTCTCTCCTCTCTCTCATACTGTCGTTCAGGTGCTCTTCTCTCTCTCATACTGTCGTTCAGGTGCTCTCCTCTCTCTCATACTCTCGTTCAGGTGCTCTCCTCTCACTCATACTGTTGTTCAGGTGCTCTCCTCTCTCTCATACTGTCGTTCAGGTGCTCTCCTCTCTCTCATACTCTCGTTCAGGTGCTCTCCTCTCTCTCATACTCTCGTTCAGGTGCTCTCTTCTCTCTCATACTCTCGTTCATGTGCTCTCCTCTCTCTCATACTGTCGTTCAGGTGCTCTCCTCTCACTCATACTGTCATTCAGGTCCTATTCTCTCTCTCATACTGTCATTTAGGTGCTGTCCTCTCTCTCATACTGTCGTTCAGGTGCTCTCCTCTCTCTCATACTGTCGTTCAGGTGCTCTCCTCTCTCTCATACTGTCGTTCAGGTGCTCTCCTCTCTCTCATACTCTCGTTCAGGTGCTCTCCTCTCTCATACTCTCGTTCAGGTGCTCTCTTCTCTCTCATACTCTCGTTCAGGTGCTCTCCTCTCTCTCATACTGTCGTTCAGGTGCTGTTCTCTCTCTCATACTGTCATTTAGGTGCTGTCCTCTCACTCATACTGTTGTTCAGGTGCTCTCCTCTCTCTCATACTCTCGTTCAGGTGCTCTCCTCTCTCTCATACTCTCGTTCAGGTGCTCTCCTCTCTCTCATACTCTCGTTCAGGTGCTCTCTTCTCTCTCATACTCTCGTTCAGGTGCTCTCCTCTCTCTCATACTGTCGTTCAGGTGCTCTCTTCTCTCTCATACTCTCGTTCAGGTGCTCTCTTCTCTCTCATACTCTCGTTCAGGTCCTATTCTCTCTCTCATACTGTCGTTCAGGTGCTGTTCTCTCTCTCTCATATACTCATTCAGATGCTCTTGCACCTGTTGTCTGTGGTCAACTCCTCATCTGTGGAGGTGTATACAGATGAGGACTCATCCATGGTGAAAGAGGACTGGGATGAAGAGCTCACATTCAACTGATCTCTGGAGACGAATGGGAAATACTACTGTGGTGATAGAGTAAGGGTGTAGACTGCAGGTTAATTTGGGCAGAGGAGCGATGATGATAGTTCATCTGTAAGTTATGAGGGTGTGAGACCCTGGAGGTGAGTCAGAAATTATAGGATCCTCTGTATGAACATCTCCCTGAAGTCTCCTTACGTGTGCCTGGTGAATCACACAGTGACAGCTTCTGCCCTTGGGGTGTTCTAGAATGATAGTAGGATGTGGTGTGGCTGGAAGGTCCTGTACTCCTCACACATTATGGAGCAGATTTACTAAACTTTCCAGGGTGTAAACTGAAAAACACCAACAGAGTGAAAGATACCTGTATGTGTGTATGACCCGTCCTGGTGATCTATATGGCTGTGTGACCCGTCCCGGTGATCTGTATGGCTGTGTGACCCATCCCGGTGATCTGTGTGACCCGTCCCGGTGATCTGTATGGCTGTGTGACCCATCCCGGTGATCTGTGTGACCCGTCCCGGTGATCTGTATGGCTGTGTGACCCGTCCCGTTGATCTATATGGCTGTGTGACCCGTCCCGGTGATCTATATGGCTGTGTGACGCGTCCCGGTGATCTATATGGCTGTGTGACCTGTCCCGTTGATCTATATGGCTGTGTGACCCGTCCCGGTGATCTGTATGGCTGTGTGACCCGTCCTGGTGATCTATATGGGTGTATGACCCGTCCTGGTGATCTGTATGGCTGTGTGACCCGTCCTGTTGATCTATATGGCTGTGTGACCCGTCCCGGTGATCTATATGGCTGTGTGACCCGTCCGGGTGATCTATATGGCTGTGTGACCCGTCCCGGTGATCTATATGGCTGTTTGACCTGTCCCGGTGATCTGTATGGGTGTGTGACCCGTCCCGGTGATCTATATGGCTGTGTGACCCGTCCCGGTGATCTGTATGGCTGTGTGACCCGTCCCGGTGATCTGTATGGCTGTGTGACCCGTCCTGGTGATCTATATGGGTGTATGACCCGTCCTGGTGATCTGTATGGCTGTGTGACCCGTCCCAGTGATCTATATGGCTGTGTGACCCGTCCCGGTGATCTATATGGCTGTGTGACCCGTCCCGGTGATCTGTATGGCTGTGTGACCCGTCCCGTTGATCTATATGGCTGTGTGACCCGTCCTGGTGATCTATATGGCTGTGTGACCCGTCCCGGTGATCTGTGTGACCCGTCCTGGTGATCTATATGGCTGTGTGACCCGTCCTGGTGATCTATATGGCTGTGTGACCCGTCCCAGTGATCTGTGTGACCCGTCCTGGTGATCTGTATGGCTGTGTGACCCGTCCCGGTGATCTGTGTGACCCGTCCTGGTGATCTATATGGCTGTGTGACCCGTCCCAGTGATCTGTGTGACCCGTCCTGGTGATCTGTATGGCTGTGTGACCCGTCCCGGTGATCTATATGGCTGTGTGACCCGTCCCGGTGATCTGTATGGCTGTGTGACCCGTCCCGGTGATCTATATGGCTGTGTGACCCGTCCCGGGGATCTATATGGCTGTGTGACCCGTCCCGGTGATCTGTATGGCTGTGTGACCCGTCCCAGTGATCTGTGTGACCCGTCCTGGTGATCTGTATGGCTGTGTGACCTGTCCCGGTGATCTGTATGGCTGTGTGACCCGTCCCGGTGATCTATATGGCTGTGTGACCCGTCCCGGTGATCTGTATGGCTGTGTGACCCGTTCCGGTGATCTATATGGCTGTGTGACCCGTCCCGGTGATCTATATGGCTGTGTGACCCATCCCGGTGATCTATATGGCTGTGTGACCCGTCCCGGTGATCTGTATGGCTGTGTGACCCGTCCTGGTGATCTGTATGGCTGTGTGACCCGTCCTGGTGATCTATATGGCTGTGTGACCCGTCCCGGTGATCTATATGGCTGTGTGACCCGTCCCGGTCATCTATATGGCTGTGTGACCCGTCCCGGTCATCTATATGGCTGTGTGACCCGTCCCGGTGATCTGTATGGCTGTGTGACCCGTTCCGGTGATCTATATGGCTGTGTGACCCGTCCTGGTGATCTGTATGGCTGTGTGACCCGTCCCGGTGATCTGTGTGACCCGTCCCGGTGATCTATATGGGTGTATGACCCGTCCCGGTGATCTGTATGGCTGTGTGACCCGTCCCGGTGATCTGTGTGACCCGTCCTGGTGATCTGTATGGCTGTGTGACCCGTCCCGGTGATCTGTGTGACCCGTCCTGGTGATCTATATGGCTGTGTGACCCGTCCTGGTGATCTATATGGCTGTGTGACCCGTCCCGGGGATCTGTATGGCTGTGTGACCCGTCCTGGTGATCTGTATGGCTGTGTGACCCGTTCCGTTGATCTATATGGCTGTGTGACCCGTCCCGGTAATCTGTATGGCTGTGTGACCCGTCCCGGTGATCTGTATGGCTGTGTGACCCGTCCCGGAGATCTGTGTGACCCGTCCCGGTGATCTGTATGGCTGTGTTACCCGTCCCGGTGATCTGTATGGCTGTGTGACCCATCCCGGTGATCTGTATGGCTGTGTGACCCGTCCCCGGTGATCTGTATGGCTGTGTGACCCGTCCCGGTGATCTATATGGCTGTGTGACCCGTCCCGGTGATCTGTATGGCTGTGTGACCCGTCCCGGTGATCTATATGGCTGTGTGACCCGTCCCGGAGATCTATATGGCTGTGTGACCCGTCCCGGTGATCTGTATGGCTGTGTGACCCATCCCGGTGATCTGTATGGCTGTGTGACCCGTCCCGGTGATCTATATGGCTGTGTGACCCGTCTTGGTGATCTATATGCTCTTGACCCAACCGGTGATGTTTATGGCTGTGTGACCCGTCCCGGTGATCTATATGGCTGTGTGACCCATCCCGGTGATCTGTATGGCTGTGTGACCCGTCCCGGTGATCTATATGGCTGTGTGACCCGTCCCGGAGATCTATATGGCTGTGTGACCCGTCCCGGTGATCTATATGGCTGTGTGACCTGTCCCGGTGATCTGTATGGCTGTGGACCCGTCCCGGTGATCTGTATGGCTGTGTGACCCGTCCCGGTGATCTGTGTGACCCGTCCTGGTGATCTGTATGGCTGTGTGACCCGTCCTGGTGATCTATATGGCTGTGTGACCCGTCCCCGGTGATCTGTATGGCTGTGTGACCCGTCCGGTGATCTGTGTGACCCGTCCTGGTGATCTGTATGGCTGTGTGACCCGTCCCGGTGATCTATATGGCTGTGTGACCCGTCCCGGTAATCTGTATGGCTGTGTGACCCGTCCCGGTGATCTGTATGGCTGTGTGACCCGTCCCGGTGATCTGTGTGACCCGTCCTGGTGATCTGTATGGCTGTGTGACCCGTCCCGGTGATCTGTATGGCTGTGTTACCCGTCCCGGTGATCTGTATGGCTGTGTGACCCATCCCGGTGATCTGTATGGCTGTGTGACCGTCCGGTGATCTGTATGGCTGTGTGACCCATCCCGGTGATCTGTATGGCTGTGTGACCCGTCCCGGTGATCTATATGGCTGTGTGACCCGTCCTGGTGATCTATATGGCTCTGTGACCCATCCCGGTGATGTTTATGGCTGTGTGACCCGTCCTGGTGATCTATATGGCTGTGTGACCCATCCCGGTGATCTGTATGGGTGTGTGACCCGTCCCGGTGATCTATATGGCTGTGTGACCCGTCCCGGTGATCTATATGGCTCTGTGACCCGTCCTGGTGATCTATATGGCTCTGTGACCCATCCCGGTGATGTATATGGCTGTGTGACCCGTCCCGGTGATCTATATGGCTGTGTGACCCGTCCCGGTGATCTGTATGGGTGTGTGACCCGTCCCGGTGATCTGTATGGCTGCGTGACCCGTCCCGGTGATCTATATGGCTGTGTGACCCGTCCTGGTGATCTATATGGCTCTGTGACCCGTCCTGGTGATCTATATGGCTGTGTGACCCGTTCCGGTGATCTGTATGGCTGTGTGACCCGTTCCGGTGATCTATATGGCTGTGTGACCCGTCCCGGTGATCTGTGTGACCCGTCCTGGTGATCTGTATGGCTGTGTGACCCGTCCCGGTGATCTATATGGCTGTGTGACCCGTCCCGGTGATCTGTATGGCTGTGTGACCCGTCCCGGTGATCTGTATGGCTGTGTGACCCGTCCTGGTGATCTATATGGCTGTGTGACCCGTCCCGGTGATCTGTATGGCTGTGTGACCCGTCTCGGTGAACTATATGGCTGTGTGACCCGTCCCGGTGATCTATATGGCTGTGTGACCTGTCCCGGTGATCTGTATGGCTGTGTGACCCGTTCCGGTGATCTATATGGCTGTGTGACCCGTCCCGGTGATCTGTATGGCTGTGTGAACCCGTCCCGGTGATCTATATGGCCTGTGTGACCGGTCCCGGTGATCTGTATGGCTGTGTGACCCGTCCCGTTGATCTATATGGCTGTGTGACCCGTCCTGGTGATCTATATGGGTGAATGACCCGTCCTGGTGATCTGTATGGCTGTGTGACCCGTCCCGGTGATCTGTGTGACCCGTCCTGGTGATCTGTATGGCTGTGTGACCCGTCCCGGTGATCTATATGGCTGTGTGACCCGTCCCGGTGATCTGTGTGACCCGTCCCGGTGATCTGTATGGCTGTGTGGACCCGTTCCGGTGATCTATATGGCTGTGTGACCCGTCCCGGTGATCTATATGGCTGTGTGACCCGTCCCGGTGATCTGTGTGACCCGTCCTGGTGATCTGTGTGGCTGTGTGACCCATCCCGGTGGGGATCACAAGGGTCTTTCTCTGTAAGGGGTTTGTGAAGGAGATATTTGGCCTCTTTAGACAGTGATTGTGAAACCAACACCAGGAGTAGAGCCTCCACAGAGATCAGTTCTAATGGAAAGAGATGCAGTTACTGACGTTGCGATAAGGCCCCAGAGAAAAATGCCCTAACACTAACAGTGATTCTCCTTTCACAATTTTATCAGGATGTCTGGGCATCTTCTAAGAAGTTCTCACCTAGCATCTTCGCTTCAGAATTAGACTCATGTAATCTGCATTGAAACCCTGACAAAAACCAATATAGAAATACCAATAACCCCAAGCAGAATACAGATTTTATTAAAATATAAAGTTTATTAGTATCACACGAATCATTACATATGTAATAAATAGTGTATACTACAGATAAGAAGCCCAAGCAGAGCAACAGGGACCAAAACCCCGGGGCAATTAAAGTACATCTATTGTAAATAGTATATCTATATCCCCCACAGTATACATAAACAAGGCAAAACAAGTGGCATCCAATAAAACCACTTGAAAGGGAGTCATTGAACATAAAGCACATCACAAAATAGATAACCGATCCTGCATATTTCATATTTTATTACTGCTATAGCATATCTATTTAGTTCTTAAACATACATCACAGGGATAATCCTACTCAAATATATGATATAAAATATAACTTTTAATGATATATGTTAAAATCCGGATCAATCAGAAAGAGGCATCAGCCAAAAAAAAACAAAAACGAGACAAATAGCTTCTACAAAAATGATCTCCAATCCGTAGTGGGTAGGATTTTGGATAGCGTCAGGTACACAATCAGAAAGAATCACCCTAACACTAGCCCTGATGTAAAGGCCCTACCTACAAACGGAATAGCCGCCCGATAGGGGCGATCCCGTGTCTCGTGCCTCCTAGTGCCCCTGTCAAGGCCCTAAGACAGTAAAACCGTCACCAACCTATTCCTGTGTAGGCCATACCACACTCACTCAAGAATGACCAAGAAAAAGAAAATTATGTACAACTGTGGGTATGACACCAAGTGATATCGACAATTAGAGCGTGAGAAGACTGTGGTACCGCCTCCAACCACAACGCTCTCCTTAGCGACCACCTGGATATCATGTATGTTACATCCAAAAGTGACTATTCCACTAGAAGATAGATAAATGAAAACAAACAACGATATGTGTAAGATGACCAATTTTAAAACTAAGACTACTAAAGTCTTAGTGCATCAGCTAATTCATAGGTCCCGGTCCCAACGCGTTTCACCATTAGTTTTAGGCTCATCAGGGGACTTACAACAAACCATCTGGGGCAAAAAGACCGTTATGTGTAGCTCTAGATCTCAAGAAACATATAGATTATGTATTTATGGTCCAAAAGTTCTCTATATAAGACACATATACATTGGTACCACCTGTCTGTCACCTTGTGGACTATTTAGGTACAGGTCACCAGTATTACACGGATGCATAGATTTCAGAGGGGATGAGAATTCAGCAAAATATATCATCACAAGTAAAAACCGCACTATAGTAGTGTACAAGGTCAGAATATTCTCTGTATGCCACAATAACTGAACTATTACTGAGTTAATCCCATCTCAGTGAATCAACTATGTGATAAAGTTCTTAAACATATCCACAGAGTCCATAGTCTCACTGCTCTTACAGTATAGAGTCCATAGTCTCACTGATCTTACAGTAAAGATTCCATAATCTCACTGCTCTTACAGTAAAGAGTCCATGGTCTCACTGCTCTTACAGTAAAGAGTCCATAGTCTCACTGCTCTTACAGTAAAGATTCCATAATCTCACTGCTCTTACAGTAAAGAGTCCATGGTCTCACTGCTCTTACAGTAAAGATTCCAAAATCTCACTGCTCTTACAGTAAAGAGTCCATAGTCTCACTGCTCTTACAGTAAAGATTCCATAATCTCACTGCTCTTACAGTAAAGAGTCCATGGTCTCACTGCTCTTACAGTAAAGAGTCCATTGTCTCACTGCTCTTACAGTAAATAGTCCATAGTCTCACTGCTCTTACCGTAAAGATTCCATAGTCTCACTGATCTTACAGTAAAGAGTCCATAGTCTCACTGCTCTTACAGTAAAGAGTCCATAGTCTCACTGCTCTTACAGTAAAGATTCCATAGTCTCACTGCTCTTACAGTAAAGAGTTCATAGTCTCACTGCTCTTACAGTAAAGAGTCAATAGTCTCACTGCTCTTACAGTAAAGAGTCCATAGTCTCACTGCTCTTACAGTAAAGAGTCCATAGTCTCACTACTCTTACAGTAAAGATTCCATAGTCTCACTGCTCTTACAGTAAAGAGTCCATAGTCTCACTCCTCTTACAGTAAAGAGTCCATAGTCTCACTGCTCTTACAGTGAAGAGTCCATAGTCTCATCGCTCTTACAGTATAGAGTCCATAGTCTCAACGCTCTTATAGTAAAGAGTCCATAGTCTCACTGCTCTTACAGTAAAGAGTCCATAGTCTCACTGCTCTTACAGTAAAGATTCCATAGTCTCACTGCTCTTACAGTAAAGAGTCCATAGTCTCACTGCTCTTACAGTAAAGAGTCCATAGTCTCACTGTTCTTACAGTAAAGAGTCCATAGTCTCACTGCTCTTACAGTAAAGAGTTCATAGTCTCACTGTTCTTACAGTAAAGAGTCCATAGTCTCACTACTCTTACAGTAAAGATTCCATAGTCTCACTGCTCTTACAGTAAAGAGTCCATAGTCTCACTGCTCTTACAGTAAAGAGTCCATAGTCTCCACTGCTCTTGCAGTAAAGATTCCATAGTCTCACTGCTCTTATAGTAAAGAGTCCATAGTCTCACTGCTCTTACAGTAAAGAGTCCATAGTCTCACTGCTCTTACTGTAAAGAGTCCATAGTCTCACTGCTCTTACAGTAAAGAGTCCATAGTCTCACTGCTCTTACAGTAAATAGTTCATAGTCTCACTGCTCTTACAGTAAAGAGTCCATAGTCTCACTGCTCTTACAGTAAAGAGTCCATAGTCTCACTGCTCTTACAGTAAAGATTCCATAGTCTCACTGCTCTTACAGTAAAGAGTCCATAGTCTCACTGCTCTTACAGTAAAGAGTCCATAGTCTCACTGCTCTTGCAGTAAAGATTCCATAGTCTCACTGCTCTTATAGTAAAGAGTCCATAGTCTCACTGCTCTTACAGTAAAGAGTCCATAGTCTCACTGCTCTTACTGTAAAGAGTCCATAGTCTCACTGCTCTTACAGTAAAGAGTCCATAGTCTCACTGCTCTTACAGTAAATAGTTCATAGTCTCACTGCTCTTACAGTAAAGAGTCCATAGTCTCACTGCTCTTACAGTAAAGAGTCCATAGTCTCACTGCCCTTACAGTAAAGAGTCCATAGTCTCACTGCTCTTACAGTAAAGAGTCCATAGTCTCACTGCTCTTACAGTAAAGAGTCCAGTCTCACTGTTCTTACAGTATAGAGTCCATAGTCTCACTGCTCTTACAGTAAAGAGTCCATAGTCTCACTGCTCTTACAGTAAAGAGTCCATAGTCTCACTGCTCTTACAGTAAATAGTCCATAGTCTCACTGCTCTTACAGTAAATAGTTCATAGTCTCACTGCTCTTACTGTAAAGAGTCCATAGTCTCACTGATCTTATAGTAAAGAATACTGTTGTCTCTATATATATATATATACAGTATACTGTCCTCTGTAGAGTATATATATATATATATATACAATATACTGTCCTCTGTATTGTGTGCATGTATATATATATCATACTGTCCTATATATATATATATATATATATATATATATATACACACACACAATATACTGTTATATATAGATAGATAGATAGATAGATAAATATAGATATATATAATGTCCTCTGTAGTGTATATATAGTATACTGTCCTCTGTAGTGTATATACAGTATACTGTCCTCTGTAGTATATATACAGTATACTGTCCTCTGTTGTGTATATATACAGTATACTGTCCTCTGTAGTATATACAGTATACTGTCCTCTGTAGTGTATACATAGTATACTGTCCTCTGTAGTATATATACAGTATACTGTCCTCTGTAGTATATATTTACAGTATACTGTTTTCTGTTGTGTATATATACAGTATACTGTCCTCTGTAGTATATATACAGTATACTGTCCTCTGTAGTATATATTTACAGTATACTGCCCTCTTTATTATATATGTATTATACTGCCCTCTGTAGTATATATTTACAGTATACTACCCTCTGTATTATATATGTATTATACTGTCCTCTGTAGTATATATATAGTATACTGTCCCCTGTAGTATATGTTTACAGTATACTGTTTTCTGTAGTATATATATTATACTGTCCTCTGTAGTATATATACGGTATACTGTCCTCTGTAGTATATATACAGTATACTGTCCTCTGTAGTATATATTTACAGTATACTGCCCTCTGTATTATATATGTATTATACTGTCCTCTGTAGTATATATACAGTATACTGTCCTCTGTAGTATATATACAGTATACTTTCCTCTTCTGTGTTAATTACTTTACACGGTTTAGTGTCATCTGCAAAAGCCTTCTACAAGATCATTAATATATTGAAGAGAATCGGGCCAAATACTGACCCATGTGGTACCCCACTAGTGACAGTGACCCCTCCAATACTGACCCCTGTGGTACCCCACTAGTAACAGTGACCCCTTCAGTACTGACCCCTGTGGTACCCCACTAGTGACAGTGACCCCTCCAGTACTGAGCCCTGTGGTACCCCACTAGTGTCAGTGACACCTCCAGTACTAACCCCTGTGGTACCCCACTAGTGACAGTGACCCCTCCAGTACTGTCCCCTGTGGTACCCCACTAGTGACAGTGACCCCTCCAATACTGACCCCTGTGGTACCCTAGTGACAGTGTCCCCTCCCGTACTGACTAGAGATGAGCGAACGTGCTTGTAACGAGCACTGTACCGCTCTGCTCCCCTGCGCTCGCATGGGCGCAGGCAGACGCTTCCGTCCTCCTCACCCGACGTTAAGAGCACGTTCGCTCATCTCTAGTACTGACCCCTGTGGTACCCCACTAGTGACAGTGATCCAATCTGAGTGTGTAACGTTAATAACTACCTTCTGTTTTCTATCACTGAGCCAGTTACTTACCCACATACAGACATTTTCTCCCAGGCCAAGCATTCTCATTTTATATACTAACCTTTTATGTGGTACTGTGTCAAATGCTTTGGAGAAGTCCAGATATACGACATCCATTGATTCGCCACGGTCCAGTCTAGAACTTACCTCCTCATAGAAACTGATTAAATTGGTTTGACATGAGCGATCCCTCATGAAGCCATGCTGATATGGAGTTATTTGCTTATTTTCATTGAGGTACTCCAAGATAGCATCTCTTAGAAAACCCTCAAACAGTTTACCCACGACAGATGTTAAACTTACCGGCCTATAGTTCCGGGCTCTGTTTTTGGACCCTTTTTGAATATTGGCACCACATTTGCTATGCGCCAATCCTGTGGAAAACTCCCTGTCAGTATAGAGTCCTTAAATATCAGAAATAAGGGTCTGGCGATGACATTACTTAATTCTCTTAGGATACAGGGGTGTATGCCATCTGGTCCTGGTGATTTGTCTATTGTAATCTTTTTAAGACGTCGCTGTACTTTTTCCTGGGTCAGATAGGGCACTTTTAATGGGGAATTTACGTTTATATTCTGCATTTCATCTGACAGTTTATTTTCCTCAGTGTATACAGTGGAGAAAAAAATATTTAATAGCTTTGCTTTCTCCTCATCACCCTAGATCTCGATAATGCAGTGAATTCAGGTCCAGTTGTCTGGGAAATGTGGCCTTTTCTCTAATATTTTGGTTGGGTTAATGAGACCACATGGAGACATGTTTGTGATCTGCACACATGGCGCAGTGCCTGTGGGCTTTCCCAGAGGCTCAGGTGCCGTTAGGCTGTTTGGTGACTCCCTGTTGTGGCACCCACTTGACAGAGATGCCATGAAGTTGGTAAGTGGCCTTACAGTCTCACTGTAGATCAGCATTAAAGGGCTGGTATGTTTCGTCAAGGCTCCTGGTATACAATATGGCTTGTGTTTTATTCCACTTGTTGCCTTGCTCTTTAGCCTTGATCTCTCAACATTTCACTGCAACTTCTCCAAAGTCCTCTTCCTGAGATGAAATACAAGTTCACTTCCCCATCACTGCGTCCATGGGGCCGGGCTGAAACAATAAATCTGTTTGCTTCCCTCCAGAAACCCCACAGCAGTTTGGGGTTGAGGAGATTATCCTGGGAGCCTATATCCTATACTCCAGTCACAGCCAGAGATGCAGTCCTGATTTCACATTCTTCTGATCTCCCTGTTGGCCTTTCTCATGTACTGAGCTCCCATAATGCACTGTGTGTGGGTGGAGGACGTGCCATGTTCTTACTGTGTACATTCAGCCACTATGTGAATGTTCATTTCCTCTTTCTGGAGTTGAGGCCACCATCATCTCATTCTTTATGACTGCACACGTTTGCTCACTCCCAGTACAAACCATCTCTTGGTGCATCTAGTATTATGAGCTGACTATATCAGGTCTGGAGATCAGGAACAGTTTAGTATTATGAGCTGATCACACTAGGTCTACAGATTGTAGATGGTCCAGTATTATGACCCAATCATACCAGGCCTGGAGATCTGGGATGGTTTCAGTTGATGACTATTTCTGGAGATCAGGGACATCTCATTATTATGAGCTGATCACACCAGGTCTGGAGATTGGGGATGGTTTAATTACAAGCTAATCGCACCAGGTCTGGAGATCAGGGATGGTTTCAGTATAATGAGCTGATCACACCAGGTCTGGAGGTCAGGGATGGTTTCAGTATTATGAGCTGATTACACCAGACCTGGAGATCACAGATGGTTTCAGTATTACGAGTTGATCACACCAGGTCTGGAGATCACAGATGGTTTCAGTATTACGAGTTGATCACACCAGGTCTGGAGATCACAGATGGTTTCAGTATTACGAGTTGATCACACCAGGTCTGGAGATCAGGGATGGTTTCAGTATTACAAGTTGATCACACCGGGTCTGGAGATCGGGGATGGTTTCAGTATTACCAGTTGATCACACCGGGTCTGGAGGTCAGGGATGGTTTCAGTATTACGAGTTGATCACACCGGGTCTGGAGGTCAGGGATGGTTTCAGTATTACGAGTTGATCACACCGGGTCTAGAGATCGGGATGGTTTCAGTATTACGAGTTGATCACACCAGGTCTGGAGATCAGGGATGGTTTCAGTATTACAAGTTGATCACACCGGGTCTGGAGATCGGGGATGGTTTCAGTATTACCAGTTGATCACACCGGGTCTGGAGGTCAGGGATGGTTTCAGTATTACAAGTTGATCACACCGGGTCTGGAGATCGGGGATGGTTTCAGTATTACGAGTTGATCACACCGGGTCTAGAGGTCAGGGATGGTTCAGTATTACGAGTTGATCACACCGGGTCTGAAGCTCGGTGATGGTTTCAGTATTACGAGTTGATCACACCGGGTCTGGAGATCGGGGATGGTTTCAGTATTACGAGTTGATCACACCGGGTCTGGAGGTCAGGGATGGTTTCAGTATTACAAGTTGATCACACCAGGTCAGGAGAACGAGGATGGTTTCAGTATTACGAGTTGATCACACCGGGTCTGGAGATCGGGGATGGTTCAGTATTACGAGTTGATCACACCGGGTCTGGAGATCGGGGATGGTTTCAGTATTACGAGTTGATCACACCGGGTCTGGAGGTCAGGGATGGTTTCAGTATTACGAGTTGATCACACCGGGTCTGGAGGTCAGGGATGGTTTCAGTATTACGAGTTGATCACACCGGGTCTGGAGGTCAGGGATGGTTTCAGTATTACGAGTTGATCACACCGGGTCTGGAGGTCAGGGATGGTTTCAGTATTACGAGTTGATCACACCGGGTCTGGAGATCGGGGATGGTTTCAGTATTACGAGTTGATCACACCGGTCTGGAGATCGGGGATGGTTTCAGTATTACGAGTTGATCACACCGGGTCTGGAGATCGGGGATGGTTTCAGTATTACGAGTTGATCACACCGGGTCTGGAGGTCAGGGATGGTTTCAGTATTACAAGTTGATCACACCGGGTCTGGAGATCGGGGATGGTTTCAGTATTACGAGTTGATCACACCAGGTCTGGACATCAGGGATGGTTTCAGTATTACGAGTTGATCACACCGGGTCTGGAGATCGGGAATGGTTTCAGTATTACGAGTTGATCACACCGGGTCTGGAGGTCAGGGATGGTTTCAGTATTACGAGTTGATCACACCGGGTCTGGAGATCGGGGATGGTTTCAGTATTACGAGTTGATCACACCGGGTCTGGAGATCGGGGATGGTTTCAGTATTACGAGTTGATCACACCGGGTCTGGAGGTCAGGGATGGTTTCAGTATTACGAGTTGATCACACCGGGTCTAGAGATCGGGATGGTTTCAGTATTACGAGTTGATCACACCGGGTCTGGAGGTCAGGGATGGTTTCAGTATTACGAGTTGATCACACCGGGTCTGGAGATCGGGGATGGTTTCAGTATTACGAGTTGATCACACCGGGTCTGGAGGTCAGGGATGGTTTCAGTATTACGAGTTGATCACACCGGGTCTGGAGGTCAGGGATGGTTTCAGTATTACGAGTTGATCACACCGGGTCTGGAGATCGGGATGGTTTCAGTATTACGAGTTGATCACACCGGGTCTGGAGATCGGGGATGGTTTCAGTATTACGAGTTGATCACACCGGGTCTGGAGATCGGGGATGGTTTCAGTATTACGAGTTGATCACACCGGGTCTGGAGGTCAGGGATGGTTTCAGTATTACAAGTTGATCACACCGGGTCTGGAGATCGGGGATGGTTTCAGTATTACGAGTTGATCACACCAGGTCTGGACATCAGGGATGGTTTCAGTATTACGAGTTGATCACACCGGGTCTGGAGATCGGGAATGGTTTCAGTATTACGAGTTGATCACACCGGGTCTGGAGGTCAGGGATGGTTTCAGTATTACGAGTTGATCACACCGGGTCTGGAGATCGGGGATGGTTTCAGTATTACGAGTTGATCACACCGGGTCTGGAGATCGGGGATGGTTTCAGTATTACGAGTTGATCACACCGGGTCTGGAGGTCAGGGATGGTTTCAGTATTATGAGTTGATCACACCGGGTCTAGAGATCGGGATGGTTTCAGTATTACGAGTTGATCACACCGGGCCTGGAGATCGGAGATGGCTGTAGGTTCTTTACTTTTCTTAAAGGGCCTGTCCAATCTTCTGTATGTGGCATATATGTGCAGCCTAGTGTTATCTCAAGTCACACGTGTAATCTAACCCTCTCTCGTGTCTTTTGTGACAGAAGTGGAAGAGATGCTACATGGTCTTGTATCCAGACTCTCAGTTTGGCGTGGCTCGATTGGAGATCTATGACTGGAAGGATGGCACATTGGCTGGAGAGAAGATATACGCCCGACGTGCCGCTGACCGGAAGGTTATACGACTGGCAGAATGTATCCATGTGGCCCCAGCCCCAACAGAGAATGGCCACAAAGAAAACATGGCAGCATTCATCATAGAGACAAGTGACAAGACCATGCTGCTCTCAGCAGAGCGCCTGCAATGCGAGGAATGGGTGCAGAGGCTAAGCGAGGTCGCCTTCCAGGTGAGTACCAGTGTAAAGGTGGATTTAGATGGGCCGACCGAACAGCCGATTGTCAGGAAGAAAGTGTCCCTTCTGGTCAGTCGGCTGCTGGTTCAGTGAAGGACACTGCATTTACATATGAGCACGATCTATATGGCAATCCCTCCTCCTCATACAGAAGCATCACTGCTCAGAAGCCATGATCAGTGCCTGCATGAACAACATGTGCGCTGTACGTGTCGTCTGCAGACGTCTGTGCACTATATGTATAATTAATCCTGAGGTGTCCGTAGCCTCTAATAATTGCAGGATTATGTAGCCAGGCAGTGTTAGGAGGTGGAGGAACATACATGTCCTGTCATAGTCGTCTGTGTTACTTAGATGTTACAGACAGTAATTGTCTGTCCTCTGTAACGTCAGGTCCTCCAGTGACTGTTTGTCCTCTGTACCATCAGGTCCTCCAGTGACTGTCTGTTCTCATCTCTGTCTACCATCCTACCTGTGCTCTCCACAGTGCTGCACCTCCTACATCTCCTCCTCATCTCTGTCTACCATCCTACCTGTGCTCTCCACAGTGCTGCACCTCCTACATCTCCTCCTCATCTCTGTCTACCATCCTACCCATGCTCTCCACAGTGCTGCACCTCCTACATCTCCTCCTCATCTCTGTCTACCATCCTACCTGTGCTCTCCACAGTGCTGCACCTCCTACATCTCCTCCTCATCTCTATCTACCATCCTACCCATGCTCTCCACAGTGCTGCACCTCCTACATCTCCTCCTCATCTCTGTCTACCATCCTACCTGTGCTCTCCACAGTGCTGCACCTCCTACATCTCCTCCTCATCTGTCTACCATCCTACCCATGCTCTCCACAGTGCTGCACCTCCTACATCTCCTCCTCATCTGTGTCTACCATCCTACCTGTGCTCTCCACAGTGCTGCACCTCCTACATCTCCTCCTCATCTCTGTCTACCATCCTACCCATGCTCTCCACAGTGCTGCACCTCCTACATCTCCTCCTCATCTCTGTCGACCATCCTACCCGTGCTCTCCACAGTGCTGCCCCTCCTACATCTCCTCCTTATCTCTGTCTACCATCCTACCTGTGCTCCACAGTGCTGAACCTCCTACATCTCCTCCTCATCTCTGTCTACCATCCTACCTGTGCTCTCCACAGTGCTGCACCCCCTACATCTCCTCCTCATCTCTGTCTACCATCCTACCTGTGCTCTCCACAGTGCTGCACCTCCTACATCTCCTCCTCATCTCTATCTACCATCCTACCCGTGCTCTCCACAGTGCTGCACCTCATAAATCTCCTCCTCATATTTCTACCATCCTACCTGTGCTCTCCACAGTGTTGAATCTCCTACATCTCCTCCTCATCTCTGTCTACCATCCTACCTGTGCTCTCCACAGTGCTGCACCTCCTACATCTCCTCCTCATATGTCTACCATTCTACTTGTGCTCTCCACAGTGCTGCACCTCCTAAATCTCATCCTCATCTCTGTCTACCATCCTACCTGTACTCTCCACAGTGCTGCACCTCCTACATCTCCTCCTCATCTCTGTCTACCATCCTACCTGTGCTCTCCACAGTGCTGCACCTCCTACATCTCCTCCTCATCTCTGTCTACCATCCTACCTGTGCTTCTCCACAGTGCTGCACCTCCTACATCTCCTCCTCATCTCTGTCTACCATCCTACCCATGCTCTCCACAGTGCTGCACCTCCTACATCTCCTCCTCATCTCTGTCTACCATCCTACCTGTGCTCTCCACAGTGCTGCACCTCCTACATCTCTTCCTCATCTCTGTCTACCATCCTACCCGTGCTCTCCACAGTGCTGCACCTCATAAATCTCCTCCTCATATTTCTACCATCCTACCTGTGCTCTCCACAGTGTTGAATCTCCTACATCTCCTCCTCATCTCTGTCTACCATCTTACCTGTGCTCTCCACAGTGCTGCACCTCCTACATCTCCTCCTCATATGTCTACCATCCTACCTGTGCTCTCCACAGTGCTGCATCCCCTATATCTCCTTATCTTTGTCTACCATCCTACCTGTGCTCTCCACAGTGCTGCACCACCTACATCTCCTCCTCATCTCTTTCTACCATCCTATCTGTACTCTCCACAGTGCTGCACCTCATTCTCCTCCTCATATCTGTCTACCATCCTACCTGTACTCTCCACAGTGCTGCACCTCCTACATCTCCTCCTCATATGTCTACCATCCTACCTGTGCTCTCCACAGTGTTGCATCTCCTACATCTCCTCCTCATCTCTGTCTACCATCCTAACTGTGCTCTCCACAGTGCTGCACCTCCTACATCTCCTCCTCATCTCTGTCTACCATCTTACCTGTGCTCTCCACAGTGCTGCACCTCCTACATCTCCTCCTCATCTCTGTCTACCATCCTACCTGTGCTCTCCACAGTGCTGCACCCCCTACATCTCCTCCTCATCTCTGTCTACCATCCTAACTGTACTCTCCCACAGTGCTGCACCCCCTACATCTCCTCCTCATCTCTGTCTACCATCCTACCTGTACTCCCCACAGTACTGCACCCCCTTCATCTCCTCTCTTCTCTGCCTACCATGCTACCTGTGCTCTCCACAGAGCTGCACCTCCTACATCTCCTCCTCATATGTCTACCATCCTACCTGTGCTCTCCACAGTGCTGCAACTCCTACATCTCCTCCTCTTCTCTGTCTACCATCCTACCTGTGCTCTCCACAGTGCTGCACCCCCTACATATCCTCCTCTTCTCTGTCTACCATCCTACCTGTGCTCTCCACAGTGCTGCACCCCCTACATCTCCTCCTCATCTCTGTCTACCATCCTACCTGTGCTCTCCACAGTGCTGCACCTCCTAAATCTCCTCCTCATCTCTGTCTACCACCCTACCTGTGCTCTCCACAGTGCTGCATCCCCTACATCTCCTCCTAATCTCTATCTACCATCCTACCTGTACTCTCCACAGTGCTGCACCTCCTACATCTCCTCCTCATCTCTGTCTACCATCCTACCTGTACTCTCCACAGTGCTGCACCTCCTACATCTCCTCCTCATCTGTCTACCATCCTACCTGTGCTCTCCACAGGACTGCACCTCCTACATCTCCTCCTCATCTGTCTACCATCCTACCTGTACTCTCCACAGTGCTGCATCTCCTACATCTCCTCCTCTTCTCTGTCTACCATCCTACCTGTGTTCTCCACAGTTCTGCACCCCCTACATCTCCTCCTCTTCTCTGTCTACCATCCTACCTGTGCTCTCCACAGTGCTGCACCCCTACATCTCCTCCTCATCTCTGTCTACCATCCTACCTGTACTCTCCACAGTGCTGCACCTCCTACATCTCCTCTCATCTGTGTCTACCATCCTACCTGTACTCTCTACAGTGCTGCACCCCTACATCTCCTCCTCATCTGTGTCTACCATCCTACCTGTACTCTCTACAGTGCTGCACCCCTACATCTCCTTCTCATCTCTGTATACCATCCTACCTGTGCTCTCCACAATGCTGCACCTCCTACATCTCCTCCTCATCTCTGTCTACCATCCTACCTGTGCTCTCCACAGTGCTGTACCTCCTACATCTCCTCCTCATCTCTATCTACCATCCTACCTGTGCTCTCCACAGTGCTGCACCTCCTACATATCCTCCTCATCTCTGTCTACCATCCTAACTGTGCTCTCCACAGTGCTGCACCTCCTACATCTCCTCCTCATCTCTGTCTACCATCCTACCTGTGCTCTCCACAGTGCTGCACCTCCTACATCTCCTCCTCATCTCTGTCTACCATCCTACCTGTGCTCTCCACAGTGCTGCACCTCCTACATCTCCTACTCATCTCTGTCTACCATCCTACCTGTGCTCTCCACAGTGCTGCACCTCCTACATCTCCTCCTTATCTCTGTCTACCATCCTACCTGTGCTCTCCACAGTGCTGTACATCCTACATCTCCTCCTCATCTCTGTCTACCATCCTACCTGTGCTCTCCACAGTACTGCACCCCCTACATCTCATCCTCATCTCTGTCTACCATCCTACCCATGCTCTCCACAGTGCTGCACCTCCTAAATGTCCTCCTCATCTCTGTCTACCATCCTACCTGTGCTCTCCACAGTGCTGCACCCCCTACGCCTCCTCCTCATATCTGTCTACCATCCTACCTGTACTCTCCACAGGTACTGCACCCCCTCAATCTCCTCTCTTCTCTGTCTACCATCCTACCTGTGCTCTCCACAGTGCTGCACCTCCTACATCTCCTCCTCATCTCTGTCTACCATCCCTACCTGTGCTCTCCACAGTGCTGCACCTCCTACATCTCCTCCTCATCTCTATACCATCCTACCTGTGCTCTCCACAGTGCTGCACCTCCTACATCTCCTCCTCATCTCTGTCTACCATCCTACCTGTGCTCTCCACAGTGCTGCACCTCCTACATCTCCTCCTCATCTCTATCTACCATCCTACCTGTGCTCTCCACAGTGCTGCACCCCTACATCTCCTTCTCATCTCTGTATACCATCCTACCTGTGCTCTCCACAGTGCTGCACCTCCTACATCTCCTCCTCATCTCTGTCTACCATCCTACCTGTACTCTCCCCAGTGCTGCACCTCCTACATCTCCTCCTCATCTCTGTCTACCATCCTACCTGTACTCTCCACAGTGCTGCACCTCCTACATTCCTCCTCATCTCTCTACCATCCTACCTGTACTCTCCACAGTGCTGCACCCCCTACATCTCCTCCTCATCTCTGTCTACCATCCTTCCTGTGCTCTCCACAGTGCTGCACCTCCTACATCTCCTCCTCATCTCTGTCTACCATCCTACCTGTGCTCTCCACAGTGCTGCACCTCCTACATCTCCTCCTCATCTCTATACCATCCTACCTGTGCTCTCCACAGTGCTGCACCTCCTACATCTCCTCCTCATATCTGTCTACCATCCTACCTGTGCTCTCCACAGTGCTGCACCTCCTACATCTCCTCCTCATCTCTGTCTACCATCCTACCTGTGCTCTCCACAGTGCTGCACCTCCTACATCTCCTCCTCATCTCTATCTACCATCCTACCTGTGCTCTCCACAGTGCTGCACCCCTACATCTCCTTCTCATCTCTGTATACCATCCTACCTGTACTCTCCCCAGTGCTGCACCTCCTACATCTCCTCCTCATCTCTGTCTACCATCCTACCTGTACTCTCCACAGTGCTGCACCTCCTACATCTCCTCCTCATCTCTCTACCATCCTACCTGTACTCTCCACAGTGCTGCACCCCCTACATCTCCTCCTCATCTCTGTCTACCATCCTTCCTGTGCTCTCCACAGTGCTGCACCTCCTACATCTCCTCCTCATCTCTGTCTACCATCCTACCCGTACTCTCCACAGTGCTGCACCTCCTACATCTCCTCCTCATCTCTCTACCATCCTACCCGTGCTCTCCACAGTGCTGCACCCCCTACATCTCCTCCTCATCTCTATACCATCCTACCTGTACTCTCCACAGTGCTGCACCTCCTACATCTCCTCCTCATCTCTGTCTACCATCCTACCTGTACTCTCCACAGTGCTGCACCCCCTACATCTCCTCCTCATCTCTATACCATCCTACCTGTACTCTCCACAGTGCTGCACCCCTATCTCCTCATAGATTGTAAGCTCTTGCGAGCATGTTCTCACTCCTCGTGTAATTACTGACTTGTCTGTTGCTCTGTTATTTATGACGGTTTGTACAGCTCTGCAGAATATGTTGGCGCTATATGAATAAAGATTAGTATTATTAAATGGGACAGCCATGACCTCCATCCATGCACAGTGGCCATGCTCTATGACAGCTCCGTCGGTCATTGCGTCCCAGGTCCTGGACCCTTGTAGGGTGGTGGCCTTAGGTGATGTCCAGTCTCCATTGCTCTCCTTGGTGTTTGCATGGTCAGATAATGGCACTTTGCGGAAATTAACATTTCATCCTCTAGTTTCCTAGTATTGATGACCCTTGTGACACAGAGCAGTCATCCTCACTGAGGGGTGATCCTTCTACAGACCACTGACATAGGTTCCTCCTGTGGACTCCTCCTTAGAGTATTGAGGTTCTCCTCATTATGACCCATATAAACTTATCGATAATGAAGCAGCCAAAACTATTATGCACTGATGGCCGTCGTGGCTGAGATCATTCACTACAGCCCCATCAATCCTCTCTTCTACCTATTTCTTCTCCGTTCTCTCATAGGGAAAGGTGGACGCCCCCCAGGACAAGGGGTCAGAGGCCTCAGATGGGGTCATATCCCTGGAAATGGCTGTAAACAGCATTTACTTCTCCCGAGAGGAAGGTAAGCAGATTGGTCTGGTGAAATAAGTGATGTCATACATGAGAGATAATAACCTACGGTATTCTAATGGAAGGAAATCAACGTTCTGGGGAGGAAAGAGGAAACCAGACCCTCAGAGGACAGAGACAATGGAAACGGGGACAATGATGGCAGGGACAATGGAAATGGGGACAGTGATGGCAGAGACAATGGAAATGGGGACAATGATGGCAGGGACAATGGAAATGGGGACAATGATGGCAGGGACAATGGAAATGGGGACAGTGATTAAAGGGACAATGGAAATGGGGACAGTGATGGCAGGGACAATGGAAATGGGGACAATGATGGCAGGGACAATGGAAATGGGGACAGTGATTAAAGGGACAATGTAAATGGGGACAGTGATGGCAGAGACAATGGAAATGGGGACAGTGATGGCAGGGACAATGGAAATGGGGACAGTGATGGCAGAGACAATGGAAATGGGGACAGTGATGGCAGAGACAATGGAAATGGGGACAGTGATGGCAGAGACAATGGAAATGGGGACAATGATGGCAGGGACAATGGAAATGGGTGACAGTGATGGCAGAGAACAATGGAAACAGAGACAGTGATGGCAGGGACAATGGAAATGGGGACAGTGATGGCAGGGACAATGGAAATGGGGACAGTGATGGCAGAGACAATGGAAACGGGGACAGTGATGGCAGGGACAATGGAAACGGGGACAGTGATGGCAGGGACAATGGAATGGGGACAGTGATGGCAGGACAAATGGGACAAGGGACAATGATGGCAGGGACAATGGAAATGGGGACAGTGAATGGCAGGGACAATGGAAATGGGGACAGTGATGCAAGAGACAATGAAATGGGACAGTGATGGCAGAGACAATGGAAATGGGGACAGTGATGCAGGACAAAGGAATGGGGACAGTGATGGCAGGGACAATGAAATGGGGACAGTGATGCAGAGACAATGGAAATGGACAGTGATAAAGGGACAATGGGGACAAACAGGGACAATGATGGGACAGTTGGACAATGTAAATGGGGACAGTGTGACAATGGCATGGGGACAATGGCAAGAGAAATGGGGACAGTGATGCAGAGAAATGGGGAAGTGATGGGGACATGGATGGACAGGACAATGGAAATGGGGACAGTGATGGCAGGACAATGGAAATGGGACAGTGATGGCAGAGACAATGAAACAGGGACAATGATGGCAGACAATGGAAATGGGACAGTGATGGCA
>ONZH01009765.1:0-17999 GCA_900303285.1 Rhinella marina | reverse complement strand
AGAGGATTCTTTACGGTAAGAGCAGTGAGACTATGGAACTCTCTGCCTGAGGAGGTGGTGATGGTAAGTTCACTAAAAGAGTTCAAGAGGGGCCTGGATTTATTTCTGGAGGGTAACAATATTACAGCTTATAGTTACTAGAGATGGGTCGTTGATCCAGGGAGTTATTCTGATTGCCTGATTGGAGTCGGGAAGGAATTTTTTCCCCTAAAGTGGGAAAAATTGTCTTCTACCTCACAGGGTTTTTTTGCCTTCCTCTGGATCAACTTGCAGGATAACAGGCCAAACTGGATGGACAGATGTCTTTTTTCAGCCTTATAAACTATGTTACTATGTATAACGCAAAGGTCACGGGAAAGGAAGCATGAAGTCAGACATGTGTGCCAGAGTCCCAATAGACAAGGCTTCGCTCCTCACTAGGAGGATCACTCTCAATCTCCTCGTCCTCTTCTGCCCATTTACGCCGAAGAGATGGAGTAAACCTGCTATGGGTACTACCCTCTGTAGCGGGGGCAACCATCTCCTGCTCCTCCTCCTCGTACTCCTCCTCCAATTCACGCTGAGTAGACAAACCAAGGGTGGTCTGGCTATCACCCTATGCAGTGTCTTCCCCCATTTCCACCTCTTCCACATGCAAAGCATCCACCTTTATCGTGAGCAGTGAGCGTTTCAGTAGACACAGAAGTGGGATGGTTACGCTGATAATAGTGCTATCGACGCTCACCATCTGTGTACATTAATCAAAGTTGCGTGAAACCTCTCAGAGGTTAGACATCCATGCCCACTCGTCGCTTGTGAAGAGTGGAGGATGACTGGAAAGGCGACGACCGTGTTGCAGCTGGTATTCCACTACTGCGCTCTGCTTCTCACAAAGCTTGGCCAACATGTGGAAGGTGGAGTTCCAGCGCGTGCTCAGGTCGCACAGCAGTCGGTGAGCTGGCAAGTGCAAGCGCTGCTGCAGCGTTGCAAGACTGGTGGAAGCTGTAGGTGACTTTCGGAAATGGACACACAGGCGGCGCGCACCTTCACCAGCAGCTCAGGCAAATTGGGGTAGGTTTTGAGAAACCACTGAACCACTAATTTGAAGACGTGGGCCAGGCATGGTATGTGTCACGGACATTCCTGTGACAGGTAACAGAAGGTCTGTCAGATTGGCAACACGTGGTATGATCTGACATGTTTTCCTTTTTTATTGTTGGTATTTACCACACCTTTTTCCCTCAGGTGTTGCTGGTGTGGTAATTGTCTCTCCCCTATTTATTGCTGTTTCTACCACAGTTCCTTGCAGTTTATAGCTTCAGTGGATATTTTGGTGATTTGGTGTTGGCTCTCAGCTGAGATCCTGGAGCTTCCATTTCTTCATTGAAGATAAGTGTCCTCTTTCCCTTTTGTGTGTTACGTTACATTTCCCAGTTGTTTGGCCTGAGGGAGAATTCTGTTCGTCCGTTCTGTTGGAGGAACAGGTAGACTCATTCCTGTCATTAGTTACAGGGTCCTATAGGGTCAGTTTGGTTTAGGTTCCTGTGTATGAACTCACCTACCTTTGATGCCTGTTCATACTGGTAGTCAGTCAGGATTAGAGTCAGGGTTTCCTTTAGGAGGTGTCCATCTTCCTTCCTTAGTTTCCAGGCCTACTCTTATTTCCCTCCTACGTTCTATGTGGTTTTCCCCCCACACCTGAGCGTGATAGTATCTGTGTGAGCTTGCCGAGCTCCAACGCCGCCACCAAGTTGCGGGCGTTATCAGACACAACCATGCCTGGTGGTAGGTTGAGTGGCGAGAGCCACAACTCAGCCTGGTCCCTTATACCCTTCCACAGCTCTGTGGCGGTGTGCTGTTTGTCACCTAAGCAAATAAGTTTCAGCACAGCCTGTTGCCGCTTCCCCACTGCAGTGCTACACTGCTTCCAGCTACTGACTGATGGCTGAATGGTGCTGCAAGATGAGAATACTGAGATTGAAGTGGAGGAGGAGGAGGGGTTGCAGCCGCTAATGTAGGAAGTGGCGGAAATCCTGATGGAAGTAGGGCCCGCAATCCTTGGCGTCGGTAGCACAAGTGCCATCCCAGGGTATGACTCACTCCCAGCCTCCACGACGTTCACCCAGTGTGCCGTCAGGGAAATGTAAAGTCCCAGGCCAAAAGCACTTGTCCATGGGTCAGTGTTAAGTAGTCCTTCCCAGTAACTGCATTGGTCAGGGCACGGGTAATGTTACGGGACACATGCTGGTGTAAGGCGGTGACGGCACACCAGGAAAAATAGTGGCAGCTAGGTACTGAGTAACGAGGGACAGCCGCCACCATCAGGCTGTGAAATGCCTAAGTGTCCACAAGCCTAAACTGCAACATTTCCAGGGCCAGCAATTTGGAAATTTGTGCATTTTGTGCTATGGCCTGTGGGTGGGTGGGTTGGTTATTTGCGCCCACCACCTCCTCTTCCACTTCCTCACTCTGGTCCTCCTCCTGACATGTTGACCTTGAGTGCTGCTGACACTCAAAAACATTAGGGGTGAGGGTCTGCTGTTGAGCTGACCCTCTAAAACATTAGGAGCGAGGGTCTGCTGCTAATCCGAGCATGTACAACATTAGGGGTGAGGGCCTGCTTCTGAGCACTCAATGTTTTTGAGTGTCAGCAGCAGGCCATCAATCATAATTTTTCAAAGGTGTGTCTGATGCCCTACTTTATGTATAATAAAGGGTGTATTGGAGTGCCTGTTCCTTGTAATTTTTGGCAGCCCTTTTACTTAGTGTATAGGCTTTATAGGCTTTATGAGTGTAGGAGTCCCACGACATGAACAATTGTACCACAATGTGAATGATGCCCTCCTTTATGTGATTTACCGGTTGTATCGGAGTGCCTCTTCCTTGTAATTTTTGGCAGCACTTGCACTTTATATACAAGTAAATATATGTTTCCTAACAATATTTCCTCTAAAATCAATTTTATCTTCGGTTTTGGGCGTGTTCTTGTCATTCTGTAATCGTTCACAGCAGCGAATCTGGAGTCCAAGATGCATCCAGACATCCTCCCCATGCTGTTCCCAAAACATTTTAGTGGTGTTTCCATCATTTTCTGACCTTTCCCTATAAACCAGACACCCTCCCCTCTTCAGAGCAGGGGGTGCCTGGTTTAGTGCTCTGGTTCTCCCATTGACTTCTATTGACTTCCAGCATATGTCTTAGGGGGATTAAAACTGGGAGAGGATCTGGGTGTATTAGTAGATTATAGACTAAATAATAGCATGCAATGCCAGTCAGCTGCCTCTAAGGCCAACAGAATTTTGTCTTGTATTAAAAGAGGTATGGACTCGCAGGACAGGGATGTAATATTGCCACTATACAAAGCATTGGTGCGGCCTCAACTGGAATACACAGTTATGGGCACCAGTCCATAAAAAGGATTCCCTGGAGTTAGAAAAGGTACAGAGGAGAGCTACTAAACTCATAAAGGGCCTGGAAGATCTTAGTTATGAGCAAAGATTAAATGAACTGAATTTGTTTAGCCTGGAAAAAAGACATCTAAGGGGGGACATGATTAACCTGTACAAATATATAAATGGACCATACAAAAAATATCAAGGGAAGCTATTCTGTGTTAAACCCCCTCAAAAAACAAAAGGGCCACTCCCTACGACTGGAGAAAAAAAGCTTCGGTCATAAGAGGCGACAAGCATTCTTTACAGTAAGGTCTGTGAATCTGTGGAATTGCCTGCCGCAGGAGCTGGTCACAGCAAGTACAGTAGATGGCTTCAAAAAGAGTTTAGATGACTTTTTAATTCAAAATAAAATTGAGGCTTATAACAATGTATAGACATCTTGTTCTACTCACCCTTTCCCTTGGCCCAACCCCTTTTTAAAAGGAATATGGACATTGATCCAGGGATCGATATAGCAGGATTACAGGTTGGACTTGATGGACTTGTGTCTTTTTCCAACCTTAACAACTATGCAACTATGTAACTATGTAACATGGTTCTCTGCTTAGACCCAATTAGATACTACTCCTGTGGTGGCAAAACTAATTAGCTGCAACAGGTGCTGGGGAAACAAAGGCAGCATATAACGGAGCTGAATAAAAGACATCTAGGACAGGCAAAAAGGGGGAAGCACCATGTGTTAATGATAAAGGGCAGATGGAGATGCCCATAAAAAATGGGGAAACACAGGGCAACAATGTCACTTTACATAAAATCACCCTGTAAAGAGCCCTCATAAATGAAAATACCGAGTATAGGGCAATGATGTCCACCGCACGCGATCGCCCTATATAGAACCCTAATACATGTAAGGTACACAGTACAGGGCAGCAATGTCACCAGCAATGTATTTGCCCTGTACCGAATCTGCATAGATGAGATAGAGAACCTAGATATGAGGGGCAGAGGGGTAATGCCTCTGTTGGAGATGGGTGCAGTCGCAAAATGAAAATAACAACTCCCAATAAAAACAAAGGCCCGGCTGCCCACCTGCACCTGCACCTAGTGTCTGTAAGAGCTGACCCTAATTGACACCAATTGTACCAACCCTTACCCGTGACATGATAGACGTTTATGGAGGAAAGAAGGGGGTATAGACTACATTTGGCAAACACAGCGTGGGTGAAACACCGGATCAAATGAAGCACGTATAACTGATTTGATTATTTAGACCCTGGGGATGGAGTGTGCCCAGGCGAAAAATCCAACGTGCTTTTTTTTGAAGAACTAATTGATCTAAATCCCCACCCCTAGGGGGTCTATGCACTTTTTTGTTCCCCTGAAACCTCAATGCGTCAGGATCCCCCCTGTTTCATGCAGTGACGTGCCTGGCTATGTGGGTATCCCTATTGTTGCAGATATCCCCCATGTGTTCGCCAATATGACGTTTGAGTTCTCGGACAGTTTTACCCATATATTTCATGCCGCAACTGCAGGTGATTAGATATGTAGTTTTGCAGTTTATAAATGAGTGGATGAAATATGTTTTGTTGGTATCATTGCCCGAGAATGATTTGCCAGTGCCGATGTATTTGCAGGCTACACAATCACCTCATCTAAACGTGCCGACTAGGTTAGTGGACAGCCATGTTTGCTGGGTCAGGGGTTCGAGAAAGTTGTAGATTCCTGCCTCTTCTCTATGTAATCTGTGGACCTTCGCCTATCATGTGTCCAATGTCCAGGTCCGCCCATAATATGGCCCAAAATCTGTTTAGAATTGTTCTGATGAGCCGTGTCGAACGTACCTATAATCCAGATGGGACCTGAGTCGTCACGTTTAGGTCTGGGATTCAGAAGAGCAGATCGATTCCCACTGAGGGAATGTTGGTAAGATGTTTTAAGGACTTCAGCCTGATATCCTCTTTTTTTGAATCTGCGTTTCAAATTGGCAGCAGCTTTTTGGAATTCAGACAGGTCTGAGCAATTGTGACGTATGCGCATACATTGGCTTTTAGGGATACCCCGTTTAAGTGGTGCTGGATGCCAACTATCCCACCTTAGGATGCTGTTAGTAGAGGTGGGCTTGCAATATAAACCCTTCGAGATTTTACCATTCTTTTCCTTGGTAATACGTAGATCAAGGAAGGTGATGGAATGTTCCTCGATCTCAGAGGTAAAAAATAACGCCAGATCATTGTGGTTTAGACATTCCACAAATTTGAAAAAGTCCTCTCTGGTGCCCTTCCACATAATCAAAATGTTATGGATGTAGCGAATCCACAAATCAAGGGATCCCGTCAATGCACCCAATTCGTCTCCAAAAACGACCTCTCTCTCCCACTAGCCCAAGTTAGCGAAGGTCGGAGCACATGGGCTCCCCATGGCTACGTCTTTGAGATGGTGGAAGAATTTATGGTCGAAAATTACGACATTATCTCACCGCATCTACACAGCAGTGAGCACGGGAGCTTACCTGTGACAGGCGAGCTCTCCAGTAGGCGGGCAAACTTGAGAGGCTTGGCTTCCTCCTCCTCGGACTCCACCACCTGCAGCCCCTGGCTCCGCCCATAGGCGGAGATTCTCCCGATAAAGCTGGTGCTTTCACGGCCATACCAGCGCTGGACACCGCACCAAACCACACATGCTGCAGTCTCTATGCTCTGCTACCTTGTGGTTTTATGTTACCTAACACTCTTGAGGACACATTAGTTAGCAGAAACGCGTCAAGTGTAATATTGTGCAACTTGTTGCTTTATCATAAGCTTATCTTAGCAGCACTTTAACCTAGCCCTATTCATGCAAGATACCCTTGGTTAACATAGCATATAGGACTTAGGTATTATTTTTTTATACCACAGGGGTAGTATCTAATTAGGTCTAAGCTAGGATCATGTTCATCCACCTTTTTAAACCAGTTGGTATCTTTTCTCATGCCAGGGAGGCTTTTGGTGTCCATTGATCAGACGCACTGTGCTCTCTACATAGCCAATACTGAGAGGCTTTATTGCATTTAAAGATCCACTGATCTCCACTGATCTCCTTTTTGGACCCAAATATACTCTCCTTCTACCCCCAGTCAAAGGATCTCCCTGTGGATATATGTATTGCAGATAGGCGGTCGCACGCAACGGCTGACTGTATAGGGGTTATTACTTACACTGCCATAACGGGGTATCTCCCTGAACACGGTTAAACATTTATTATTTTTTATTTTTTAGCGTCTTTTCTAAGCAGTGATTTCTAACTTATTCATAGACACATACCCTGCATTTTAGCCATGACAACACTCTTCCCTCTACCCTGCTGTCTAAATGTTATCCAGTTACCTAGCTCACTTTCCTGAGACTCCATGCTACCACCCTCCCCCATATCTACCCCATAGACTGCCTGCTCAGTGAGCAGAAAACTCTTTTCCAAATCGCCAAAGCTTCTTAGTGTCGAAACTCGCTTGTTTAGAGATGCAATGTGCCATTCCAAATGAGCAATTTGCTCACATTTTGAGCAAAGATATGCACCCTCAAACGGCTGTTCCAGGATTGCATACATTTGACAAGATGTGCACTTTTCTGCGTTGTCAATAATGGAACATATACTAATAACGCATGAAAATAGAAAGAAAAAATACAACACAATAGTGCAGCAATAAGCAACTGACTTACTGTAATCCCCTCTTAATGTCCCTGAATCTAAAGTCACAATCTTAATTCACACACTTAATACAAACACACACTTGAAATCAAACACGCGAATGCTCACAAACTCGCGTTATTTGTCTGCTTGTTATAGGTGCTGCTCCCAAACAACTTCAAACCAGACTGCTTTTTTTTCCTCTAGATTGCAAATTGCATTCTAAAAAGACTGGGGCATGGTTCAATAAAAGGATATTACCAATCTTAGAAGACTTGTGGGGTTGTAGGTGATTTGCAAGGACAAGGATGTAATCCAGGGGATGGTAAGTATGGTGCATATGGGAGAAAAAAGTGTAATCCCTTTGCAAGGTGTGTAATATTCTCTAGACATCTATCAAAGCCGAGTCTTTCATGGAGGATCTAATCTTAATCAGGGCGGATTGAGGGAGTGAAGATAAGGAGTCTAAGGTTGGCTGTAAAGTAGTATTTAAGGCTACTTTCACACTGGCGGCAGGCATGATCTGGCAGGTGAAGGGTGCTGCCGGATCAGGCCTTCCGCAGTGACATGTGTGGAGCCGGAACCGCGCTCCGGCCCCACACATGTCACACAGTATATACATACACATAAACATAAACATACACACACATATAGACATATAAACACACATACATACATGCTCCCCGGCAGGTCTTCGGAGCGTCAGAGGGACAGGACGGCTCACACAGGTCACGATTCCCCACAGCGCCCTCTGCTGGGTGCCTGGTGGAATCGTCATCTGTGCGCGCGGTCCTGTCCCTCTGACGCTCTGAAGACCTGCCGGGGTGCATGTATGTATGTATGTTTGTTTGTATGTCTATATGTGTGTGTATGTTTATGTTTATGTGTATGTATGTGTCTATGTGTAGCCGGATCCGTAATGGACTCTATTGAAAGTCAATGGAGGGCGGATCCGGTTACCATTATGGTCACACCAGACGGATCCACCCCCATTGACTTGCATTGGGGGTCATTCCGGATCCGTCTTGGTGCGGATGCCTGGACCGGAGAGCAAACCGCAGCATGCTGCGGTTTGTTCTCCGGTCTGAAGACGGAACGGAATGCTTTCAGGAGCATTCCGTTGTCTTCAGTTCAGTTTTGTCCCCATTGACAATGAATGGGGACAAAACTGAAGCGTTTTATTCCGGTATTGAGCCCCTATGACGGAACTCAATACTGGAATTTTAAAACGCTAGTGTGAAAGTAGCCTAAGGCACTAGCGTTTTAAAATTCCGGTATTGAGTTCCGTTATAGGGGCTCAATACCGGAATAAAACGCTTCAGTTTTGTCCCCATTCATTGTCAATGGGGACAAAACTGAACTGAAGACAATTGAATGCTCCTGAAAGCATTCCGTTCCGTCTTCAGACCGGAGAACAAACCGCAGCATGCTGCGGTTTGCTCTCCGGTCCAGGCATCCGCACCAAGACGGATCCGGAATGACCCCCAATGCAAGTCAATGGGGGTGGATCCGTCTGGTGTGACCATAATGGTAACCGGATCCGCCCTCCATTGACTTTCAATGGAGTCCATTACGGATCCGGCTACACATAGACACATACAGACACAGACATACACATAAACATAAACATACACACACATATAGACATATAAACACACATACATACTTACATGCTCCCGGCAGGTCTTCGGAGCGTCAGAGGGACAGGACGGCTCACACAGGTCACGATTCCCCACAGCGCCCTCTGCTGGGCGCCTGGTGGAATCGTCATCTGATGACGATTCCACCAGGCGCCCAGCAGAGGGCGCTGTGGGGAATCGTGACCTGTGTGAGCCGTCCTGTCCCTCTGACGCTCCGAAGACCTGCCGGGAGCATGTAAGTATGTATGTGTGTTTGTTTGTCTATATGTGTGTGTATGTTTATGTTTATGTGTATGTATGTACTGTGTGACATGTGTGGGGCCGGAGCGAGGTTCTGGCTCCACACATGTCACTGCGGCAGGCCTGATCCGGCAGCACCCTTCACCTGCCGGATCAGGCCTGTCGCCAGTGTGAAAGTAGCCTAAGTCTGCACAGAGAATTATGCATCCTTCTGCGAACTCCCTAAATAATATGAGCTTTATGTAACTAGTAAGCTTGATTAACATTAGAGGCATATATATTTCCGAGGAGGTATATTGCTGAGCCCATAAAACCTTTAAGAAAAACATACCTCCTGTCATGATCAATGTGGAATGATTGCACAGTAAAGGCGATATGTTTGTGTATCGCAATACTAACCCCATGAGAAACAGAGTGGGGGGAGGTCCTGTGAAACCATTGATTATAATTAAAATGGGAAAGCCTTGGAATATGTGTAGTCCTAAAATGCGTTTCTTGCAGGAATGCTATTGTTACCTTGTTCTTGTGTAAAAACCTACAGGCAGGGCTCCTGTTTGCTGGTGCGTTCATACCCTTTACATGTAGGAACATATTATTGTCTGTCGTGGGGACTACCAAAAAAGAGAAGCAAAGTAAATGAGTTTAATGCCAGTCCCAGATATCTCCTCGCATTTCACCCACCAGTTCTGTGCTTTCTGATTGAAGTTTGGGCAGAGAAGTGAATGGGAAGAGGGGAAAGAAAGAGGTAAGTAGAAATACATATTGAACTAACAAATGCACAGTTTGCATAAGGAATCCTACATTCTACCTTGGAAATCTGTCGCCAAAAATGTTTTCTGCCAGTTAAAACCATATAGTAAAGGTACCTTTACACTACCGAATTATTGTGCAAATTATCGGTAAATCAATGCACAATTGCACAATTATTGAGCATTGTAAAAGCAATGCCAATCGACAATCAGTAGATTTCTCGTTGGTTCATTGTGTGGGCACAAAAATCATTATTGGACGTTAATGGTTTCATACGTGTAAACAGGAATCATTCACTGCGCACACAATTACATCCTTAAGCACACCACTCAAGTTATTGCTTAATGTAAATGCAACAGTCTGCTTTATAAACTATGGAATAAGCAATCAAAAATACGATTTTGTGAACGGAAATTGGCGCATCTAAAAGGTCAGTATTAAAATGTTCACTACACCAAGAAACGATTCGTTCGTCGCTCAATTGTACCGATTATTGCCTTGTGTAATGGTACCTTAACGTATATATCCTGTTTTTCTAATCTGATTTTATTTTCTAATTAACAGCATTAAAAAAATTGCTTTATGGTAGCTACGTGGGCCATTGACACAATGTTCTGGAGGGGACCTCATTTACTTCTATCGGACAGTTTTCTAGGCATGCTGTGTGACCTGTGCAGAGAAGAATAGATATCTTTGACAATCACCTCTTGTGAATGGTGGATCTTGTGTTATCTGTCATTCTAATTATGCCTGTAACTATATTACTTCTGTGTATAGATAAGCAGGCAACTGTAGTAAAGTGATCTGAACAGACCAAGAGGTGACGCAAATTATTTGGTTTTGGTGGCCAGTGCGAAAACTGCAGGATTTTATGGTTTTTGTTTAAATATAGATATTAACATGGAAAATTAAAAATAACGTCATCAAAACTTCTTAAAAAATATGTTAAACATAAAAATGTGATTTAAACATTAGGTTATTTTCAGATGACAAGCTTCTTTTAATGTAAACATAACAGAAAACAAAAAAAAAACTACTAGAAAAATAACGGTTGTCGGACCAACATCGGTCATGGGGTTGAAGGAACCTTCCATCCACATGGCCTAAGGCCTCATTCCAGGCCAGCCTTGAAATACTAAAATATTGACCCAATCATGGATAACAAATGCAATGACGCTATAGCGAGGTATATACCAGAAAAAAAAAAAGAGAACTTAAAGAGTCATATATGGAACTCTTCAGGTCTCATTCAAATGTCCTTCTAATTGTAACAGCGGCTGTTAGCGCCGCTGTACCCCTGCTTATCGCTGCCGTTCTGGGCGTCGTGTCCAGCGGTGAGCTGCTGTTTGTGGTTTCCATAAACCGCTGCAGTCCTGAGCTCTGGCTGTGTAGTGCTGTTGCACCATGATCTGCTCCAGAGTTTCCATCCAGCCCTGAATTACATCACTCCCTCTGGGCTGGAGCTGTTAGGTCATGTGCTTGACCAGATGATCATGTTAGGTCATGTGGGTTGATCACGAGTCCTCATTGACCAACCCTGGACCTATTTAAGTTGCTCAGCCCTCTCCCAAGATGCCTCAGTGTCAAGGTCCTACTCTTGCTCTAGGTTTTGCGTTATCCTGCTTATGTTCCTGTGTGCTGACCTCTGCTAGTTTCCAGACTCCGCTACTCACCTGATCCCTGCCTGCCAGTATCGTCTCTCTTGTTGCTGATCAGGATTGCCTGACTTCGTACCTGTGCCGCCTGCCCTGACCCTTTGCCTGTCTGACTCCGTTTCTGCCTCATCCCTCAGTCCTGTATTGTCTCTCCTGGATATGACCCGGCCTTTTGACTACTGCTGTACTCTGGTACCTTCGCAGGTATCTCCTGGTCCCCCTGGACCAGCTGCCTCGTGTCCCGACCCTCGTCAGGAGGTAGTGACCTGGTGTTCCCCTCGGAAAGTCTATCCCCGCCATCAGGGGTATTTGTGAAGATCGAGGGGTTTCACTTAGACAACGCCCTTAGAGGAGGTAGGGCACAAGGCACAGTGGGTCCATACCTGCTGGTTCGTGACACTAATACAGGTTGGAGCCTCCGAAGGGACAGTTTGCTGGGTGTTGCCGTCACTTGTCATTTGGCAGAGGTCACTGGAGGTGACTAGTGGCAATGGAAGCACTCTGCAGGATGCTAGTTTTCTTCCATGGCACTCTTTAACCCTATCAAGAACGGATGATTTGCTGTTTTTTTCATTTTTACTCCCAGCCCTCCCAATATTTTTTTTTTCATTTTTTCTTTTTTGCAGGACAAGATGTACCTTCTAGTAGCACCATTTACGGTTGCATACTACAAATTCCAAATTGGTTGGAATTATAAAAAAAACACCATTCCTCCACTATTTTATTTGGGTTTTTATTTACACCACTTCCTATGCAGTAAAATTGACCTGTTACTTTTATTCTCCAGGTCAGTACAATTACAACCATACCACATGCAAGAATTTATAGTTTTTCAATACTGAAAAAAAATGTAAAACTTTGGAGAAAAACTAATTTTTTTTCTTTGCATTTTCATATTCTGACTCCCCTATAACTTTTTTATTTTATGTGTATGGAGCTGTGTGAGAGGTTAATTTTTTGCAGGGTGATCTATACCATTCTGGGATGCATATGATCATTTTTTATACAATTTTTTGTGGGAGGTGAAATGACCAAAACACAGAAAATTGTACATTTTGAATTTTTTTTTTCCGTTTTGTCATTTCTCCTTTAGGATAAATATTTTTATATTTTAATAGTATGGGCGTTCACGCACACGGTGATGCCCATGATATGTATTTTTTAAATTATTTATGTATTTTAATGTTGGAGAAAGATTTGAATATATACAGTACAGACCAAAAGTTTGGACACACCTTCTCATACAAAGAGTTTTCTGTATTTTCATGACTATGAAAATTGTAGATTCACACTGAACAAAATTATGAATTAACACATGTGGAATTATATACTTAACAAAAAAGTGTGAAACAACTGAAAATATGTCTTCTATTCTAGGTTCTTCAAAGTAGCCACCTTTTGCTTTGATTACTGCTTTGCACATTCTTGGCATTCTCTTGATGAGCTTCAAGAGGTAGTCACCTGAAATGGTTTTCACTTCAAAGGTGTGCCCTGTCAGGTATAATAAGTGGGATTTCTTGCCTTATAAATGGGGTTGGGACCATGAGTTGTGTTGGGCAGAAGTCAGGTGGATACACAGCTGATAGTCCTACTGAATAGACTGTTAGAATTTGTATTATGGCAAGAAAAAAGCAGCTAAGTAAAGAAAAACGAGTGACCATCATTACTTTAAGAAATGAAGGTCAGTCAGTCCGAAAAATTGGGAAAACTTTGAAAGTGTCCCCAAGTACAGTCGCAAAAACCATCAAGCGCTACAAAGAAACTGGCTCACATGAGGACCGCCCTAGGAAAGAGTCACCTCTGCTGCGGAGGATAAGAGTCACCAGCCTCTGAAATCGCAGGTTAACAGCAGCTCAGATTAGAGACCAGGTCAATGCCACACAGAGTTCTAGCAGCAGACACCTCTCTACAACAACTGTTAAGAGGAGACAGCAGCAGGCCTTAATGGTAAAATAGCTGCTAGGAAACCACTGCTAAGGACAGGCAACAAGCAGAAGAGACTTGTTTGGGCTAAAGAACACAAGGAATGGACATTAGATCAGTGGAAATATGTGCTTTGGTCTGATGAGTCCAAATTTGAGATCTTTGGTTCCAACCACCGTGTCTTTGTGCGGCACAGAAAAGGTGAACGGATGGACTATACATGCCTGGTTCCCACCGTGAAGCATGGAGTAGGAGGTGTGATGGTGTGGGGGTGCTTTGCTGGTGACACTGTTGGGGATTTATTCAAAATTGAAGGCATACTGAACCAGCATGGCTACCACAGCATCTTGCAGCGGCATGCTATTCCATCCGGTTTGCTTTTAGTTGGACCATCATTTATTTACCAACAGGTCAATGACCCCAAACATACCTCCAGACTGTGGGCTATTTGACCAAGAAGGAGAGTGATGGGGTGCTACGCTAGATGACCTGGCCTCCACAGTTAGCAGACCTGAACCCAATCGAGATGGTTTGGGGTGAGCTGGACTGCAGAGTGAAGGCAAAAGGGCCAACAAGTGCTAAGCATCTCTGGGAACTCCTTCAAGACTGTTGGAATACCATTTCAGTTGACTACCTCTTGAAGCTCATCAAGAGAATGCCAAGAGTGTGCAAAGCAGTAATCAAAGCAAAAGGTGGCTACTTTGAAGAACCTAGAATAGAAGACATATGTTCAGTTGTTTCACACTTTGTTATGTATATAATTCCACATGTGTTAATTCATAGTTTTGATGCCTTCAGTGTGAATCTACAATTTTCATAGTCATGAAAATACAGAAAACTCTTTGAATGAGAAGGTGTGTCCAAACTTTTGGTCTGTACTGTATATATTTATATTTTTTAAAACTTTTTCTTTTCTCACACCTTTTAATAGTTCCTATAGGGAACTATAACAAGTAAATCATTAGATTGATTTTCTCATAGACCCCAATGCATTAGCATTGGAGTTTATGAGAATTATACTATGTTCTTATGGAGCCCTGGAACAGTCTTTACACATGCTCCCAGCCTTTAAATTCTCAGATGAAGTGGTCACATTTGACCATGGCATCTGAGGGGTTAAATGTATGCGATCAACATTATCGTCGATCGCATACATTAGTGCCAGATGTCTGCTGTTTGAAACAGCATGCATCTAGCAGCTATGGCGCCCGCTCTGCTTGAGATAAAATGTCTAGCGTTCCCATAAATACTGTGATTATCGTACCCAGAGATACCAATAAGATGCTCCAGGAACCACAATCCCTGCCTTTCTGGCAATAACCTTGTTATGTTCCTGTTTACATAGCTGTATGAGGGCTTGTTTTTTGTGGGACAAGTTGCACCTCCTAATTCCATCATTTAAAGGGGTTTTACAGGCTTTTGGTGGGTTACTAGAAGAAAATTCCAAATGGGGTGAAACAGGGAAAAAAAAAAAACAATTCCGCAACAGTTTTATGGGTTTTGCTTTTATGGCTTTCCATTTAAGATAAAACTGACCTGTTGCTTTCATTCTCTGGGTCAGAGTGATTATGGCAATACCACATATGTATAGATTTTCTTGCATTTTAATACTGAAAATAAAATAAAAACTTTTCCTCGCCATATTCTAACCCCTATAAACTTTTTGTAGTTATTTGAACTGAGTTGTGTGAGAGCTCATTTTTTGCAGGGCAATCTTTACTTTCTATTGATACCATTCTGGGGTGTGTAAGACTTTTTGATCACTATTCATTTAATTTGTGGGTAGTAGAGCGACTGAAAAACAGCAAATCTATCAGTTTGACTTTTTTATGTTTTGCCATTTGTCATATGGAAAAAATATATTTGATATTTTAATAGTACGGGGGTTTTCACAGGCGGCTACACCCATAATGTTTTTTTTTTGTTTACATTTTTTATTAAAATTTTGGAGAAAGAGAGGTAATTAGAATTTTTATATTTTTAACATTTTATTTTTAAAAACATTTTTTTTCACTTTTTTACACTATAGGTAGCTATATAAAGCAATGATCAGATTGCTTCTCTCATACACATCCAATACACCCCACAGGCAGGGGCTCCATAGGAACTAATGTGCGGCAGCTCCAGTTCACTCTGGACTGAAGCTGCCGCACAATGCATCCGGCTCCTCCGATCTCCACCAGTGGGAGCCGGAGCGCGCCTGGAAGCGTGCTCTTCAGGATTTTAGCACATGCCATTACCGCCAGTCACGGACTTTAGTAAGGGGTGTTTGCGGTTACGGCGCCTGTCAGGAATAAGGTCCACCTTATCCTTAGTTATTACAATGTTTGCAGTGATATTCAGTGTTGATCGAGCACCGTAGTGCTCGGGTCGAACACTAGGCGGTGCTCTAGTGCTCGACCGAGCACCTGAGCATTATAGAAGTCAATGGGAGAACCCGAGCACTAAACCAGGCACCCCCTGCTCTGAAGAGGGGAGGGTGTCTGGTTCATAGGGAAAGGTGAGAAAATGGTGGAAACACCACTGAAAGGGATTGGGAAGAGCATGGAGAGGATGTCTGGATGCATCATGGACTCCAAAGTTGCTGCTGGGAACAATGTTGTCCGTGTATTACGCCACTTTTACGGAATGACAAGAATACCCCCCAAAACCAAATATAACATCGATTTTAGAGGAAATATTGTTAGGAAACATATATTTACTTGTATATAAAGTGCAAGGCCCTCACCCCTAATATTTTACACAGTCAGATCAGCAGCAGGCACTCGCCCCTAATGTTGTAGATGGTCAGATCAGTAGCAGGCACTCGCCCATAATGTTTGTCAGCAGCACTCAGAGTCAACATGTCATGAGGAGGACCAGAGTGAAGAAGAGGTGGTGGACGATGAAATCACTGGCCCAACCTGGGAAGGTGGCAAGCCGAGCGAGGACAGCAGTACAGAGAGGGAGGGATCCGCGGCACCGAAACAGGCTGGAAGAGGGAGTGGGGTGGCAAAAGGGAGAAGGCAGGCCACGCCAAACAGGCCCCCAACTGTTCCAAGGGGTAGGTGTTCCGCAGTCTGGCGCTTTTTTGAAGAAAGTGCTTACGATAAAAGAATTGTCATTTGCAACCTGTGCCATACCAAAATGAGCAAGGTCATGAACACTAGCAACCTGACCACCACCAGCATGACAGCAAAGCACCCTGATAGGTGGGCCAAACGCCTGGGTCCACAATCAGGGGTCTGTGGGTCACACCACTACCTCCTCTTCCCCTGTGTTATGTGCTAGCCAATCCCCTATCCAAGACGCAGGCCTAGATGCCTCCCGCCCTGCACCTGGACCTTCGCAAGCACCATCAGCGAGCACATCCACTTCTGTGTCCCAGCGCAGCGTACAGATGTCCATACCCCAGGCCTTTGAACGAAAGCGCAAATACCCAGCCACTCACCTACAGGCCATAGCACTAAATGCACACCTTTACAAATTGCTGGCGCTGGAAATGTTGCCGTTCATCCATTGCATTTTTTTCTGCCGCTAATCAAGGCGACATTACATGTGCTGCATGTGCGGTACAATGTTTGTTTATCCTAAATACCTGACATCCATTGCATTTTTTTCTGCCGCTAATCAAGGCGACATTACATGTGCTGCATGTGCGGTACAATGTTTGTTTATCCTAAATACCTGACATCCATTGCATTTTTTTCTGCCGCTAATCAAGGCGACATTACATGTGCTGCATGTGCGGTACAATGTTTGTTTATCCTAAATACCTGACATCTGCATTTTTTTCTGCCACTAATCAAGGCTACATTAGTAATGTACAACTAGCCCTGCATAGCCAATTTCTATCGCGAAAACGTTCTAATGCACACACGACACAGGTAATGTCGCCTTGATTAGCGGCAGAAAAAATGACACCGGATGTCAGGTATATAGGATACAGAAACGTTATAATGCACACGCTGCGCATGTGGTGTTTAGGTCAGGCAACCTTGCGCAATATTTGCCCCAAAACAAAAAATATATATTGCAGCCAGATATAACAATAGCTCTTAAAAGGGCTTTTGGGTCTTTTCAACAGAAAAACTAGCCCTGCCTAGCCAAATCCTGTCCCTACACTACACGCAGCGCAGGTAATGTCGCCTTGATTAGCGGCAGAAAATATGACACTTGATGTCAGGTATATAGGACACAGAAACGATTTAATGCACACGCAACACAGGTAATGTCGCCTTGATTAGCTGCTGAAAATATGACACCGAATGTCAGGTATATAGGATACAGAAACGTTATAATGCACAAGCTGTGCAGGTCATGTTAAGGTCAGGAAAACTTGCGTTATTTTTGCCCCAAAAGAAAAAAAATATTGCAGCCAGATATAACAACAGTCCTTAACCACTTCCAGTCTGCCCATTGACTATAAACGTCCTGGTAGTGGATCTCTGAATGGACGTTTTAAAACGTCCTTGAACTTTTCCCCCTGTGTGCAGCACCTGTACATAGAAGCTCCATGACTAAGCTGCCTCCTGACATGGAGCTTTAACCTGAGACCTTTTTTCCTGGCCTCCAGAATTTTGATCACTCTGACAAGCAGTCAAAGCCATCACAAATGCTTGTACTATCTCCCTCTCATTACTGCCGGTCACAGAGCAGTTTACAACCACATATGGGGTGTTTCTGCAAACTTCAGAATCAGGAAAATAAATATTCAGGTTTGATTTGCGGTTTACCCTTGCTATCTTATAGGAAAAATGAATTAAAAATTG
>ONZH01009764.1:0-61306 GCA_900303285.1 Rhinella marina | reverse complement strand
CCAGATGGCATACACCCCCGTATCCTAAGAGAATTAAGTAATGTCACCGCCAGACCCTTATTTCTGATATTTAAGTACTCTATACTGACAGGGAGTGTTCCACAGGATTGGCAAATAGCAAATATGGTGCCAATATTCAAAAAGGGTCCAAAAACAGAGCCCGGGAACTATAGGCCGGTAAGTTTAACATCTGTCATGGGTAAACTGTTTGAGGGTTTTCTAAGATATGCTATCTTGTGGTACCTCAATGAAAATAAGCAAATAACTCCATATCAGCATGGCTTCATGAGGGATGGGTCATGTCAAACCAATTTAATCAGTTTCTATGAGGAGGTAAGTTCTAGACTTGAACGCGGCAAATCAATGGATGTCCTATATCTGGACTTCTCCAAAGCATTTCACACGGTACCACATAAAAGGTTAGTATATAAAATGTGAATGTTTGGACTGGGAGAAAATGTCTGTATGTGGGTGAGTAACTGGCTCAGTGATAGAAAACAGGATGGTTATTAACGGTACATACTCAGATTGGGTCACTGTCACTAGTGGGGTACCACAGGGGTCAGTATTGGGCCCTATTCTCTTCAATATATTTATTAATGATCTTGTAGAAGGCTTGCACAGTAAAATATCAATTTTTGCAGATGACACTAAACTGTGTAAAGTAATTAACACAGAAGAGGACAGTACACTGCTACAGATGGATCTGGATAGACTGGAGGCTTGGGCAGAGAAGTGGCAGATGAGGTTTAACACTGACAAATGTAAGGTTATACATATGGGAAGGAATAATGCAAGTCACCAGTACATACTGAATGGTAAAACATTGGGTAACTCTGACATAGAAAAGGACCTAGGAATGCTGCTGCCAAGGTCAATAAGATAATGGGTTGCATCAAAAGGGGCATAGATGCCCGTGATGAGAACATAGTCCTGCCACTTTACAAATCACTAGTCAGACCACACATGGAGTACTGTGTACAGTTCTGGGCTCCTGTGAACAAGGCAGACATAGCAGAGCTGGGGAGGGTTCAGAGGAGGGCAACTAAAGTAATAACTGGAATGGGTGGACTACAGTACCCAGAAAGATTATCAAAATTAGGGTTATTTACTTTAGAAAAAAGACCACTGAGGGGAGATCTAATAACTATGTATAAATATATCAGGGGTCAGTACAGAGATCTCTCCCATCATCTATTTATCCCGAGGACTGTTACTGTGACGAGGGGACATCCTCTGCGCCTGAAGGAAAGAAGGTTTGTACACAAACATAGAAGAGGATTCTTTATGGTAAGAGCAGTGAGACTATGGAACTCTCTGCCTGAGGAGGTGGTGATGGTAAGTTTACTAAAAGAATTCAAGAGAGGCCTGGATGTATTTCTGGAGGGTAACAATATTATAGGTTATAGTTACTAGAGATGGGTCGTTGATCTAGGGAGTTATTCTGATTGCCTGATTGGAGTCGGGAAGGAATTTTTTCCCCTAAAGTGGGGAAAATTGGCTTCTACCTCACAGGGTTTTTTTGCCTTCCTCTGGATCAACTTGTAGGAAAACAGGCCAAACTGGATGTGTTGAGGGGGACACAAGGGGTCCTCAAGAAGGTCAGGTCAGTTGTCCAAATTAAAAGATTGTTTGTTCACATGGTAAAAAACTCAAGACGGACACAGAGGTCAGTTTGGAGTCTCCCTGTACGTTCAAGACGCTGAAGTAATCTGGGCTGACTCCGTGTATTACAAAAGCATATACACAGTAGAAAAGCTGGGGAGTTTTGTTTCCCCAGCAAGCTGATAAGCATTAAATACATATTCTTTGGTTCTTCTAGTCACGTGTCATGATTAATCCACCGCAGGGTCCTGGATAGTGGGAGTCGAATCTGTGCCAGGATGTACCAGGTTGTAAGCTCCATCTTAGACACGCTGCACAGCTGCATAAGTACTTGCAAAGCTGATATATATATTTGTAAGAGTAAATAGCATTGAATACATGTATATACAAATGACATAATACTGTGAAGGGAAAATTCAGTATTTCAGCCAGTCTACCGTCACAATCCCCCCTAAAAACGGAATTTTTCCCTAATCTTTGATTATTTAATTATCAGGAGTGTCTAGGCGGACATGGGGAAAAGGGAGTCTTCACCAAGGTTGAGACGGGAATCCAACAGGCATTGTGATAGTTTGCCACTGGACTTCTGTAAGTCCACCCCCCTGTGTACTTGGGCCTATCCTAGACATCTCACTGACCTATCTTTCCCTACTGAAGCTGGGCTGTCTTGTAATTTGGAAAAAGAGTGTCTCCCACCTGGAGACTTAGTCTCTTGTCTCCTACGACTGGCATGTACAGGGGGAATCACATGGAATCATAGTGAAGGGCATGATAGCTTTTGCCAGGGTGCACTGGCCTTTCCACTTAGTTTAATTTTCATGTCCCCACAAATCCAAAAAGAATCAAATAACCCCCAGGTGTGCTTTTCCATGTTTCCTTGAGTTATATTTGTAATGAAAATACTACAGAACTCGGCACTGGTGAAGTTTTTAAGGTCTCTACCATTTTCCTCACTTCCTTGTACACATGTGTGGTTACCTTCGTATATTATTATATCTCCCATAGGTCTTGTGAGCTTGTCATTAAGAAGGGGCTTGTATTGACTACAGGAGAAATTTTCAGGCAGGGGATCTCGAAGAAGTGACATAAGACAGGTGTAGTGTTCTTCTGGGACCTCTAAGGGTATGGTCCCCAGATAAGGTCTGGCCCCAACATAGGCTATGCAACCCTATGTTGTATTCATGCTGTTTACCGTGTATTTGACCCATTCTAGCCACATATTTCTCCTGATGTTGGTTCCTGTTTCTACCGCTAATAGGTCTTCAAAGTTCAGACCAGGTAAGGGTAGGACTTCTTTTATCACTTCAGCCAATGCTGGGCTGTCTCCAATTGTGGGGGTGACAGTGGGGGCGCTCAGAGTGGGTCTAGTCTGTATGTCTTTGAGCTCTATCCACCCCAACTGAGGGTTCACCCCACTTGACTTTGACACATACAACCTGAGGACATACCTGCTGAGATCCCCCCTCCGGGGGTTCTCCAGGTTGAGTACCAGTTGCCCACACCCCCCTACTTTCTTCCACTGGGGACATATGCAATGAGGTGTGTAAGCTGCTGTGATTGTCATTCTCCCCCGCAAAGATTTCTTTTTACTGTCAGTTCTGGCTAAAGACTCTGGGGGTCTATATCCCCAATCATCCCCAGTATTCCAGGCTGCGTCTGACCAGTGGTGACAATTATCATTCCCTGACCTTGTCACACACAAATAAAACTGTACCCAGCCCCCACCTGTTACTGGGGCTCGGGCGTAATTGCAACCAACAATATCACAGTAATGAAATGCCCAGGTGTTAACAGTTTGAGTTAGATTCACCCACAATGTTGTGGGGGAGCCTTTGTCGAGGTAGGACCCAGCATTTCTGTTTCTTATGGGTAGGGCCCCCAAGGCAAACATAAAAAGCATATGCAGTATCAGAGGAAGGAGGAGGGAGGCTCCACCCTTTTGCAGTGGGAAGCATGTATCCATGTTGATTTCCCCTCGAGTTTCACAGAGGTGGGTGTCACCAGGATGATCTAGAACGGCCGTTCATATCTGGGTTCCTGACAATTCTTCCTGACGTGCTTTTTCACTACCACCCACTCTCCTGACTTCAATGTGTGAGTGGATCCCTCAGGTGAATCTGGAATAGAAGACGAAACTGCAGCATGTGTGTTAGACAGTTCTTTTGAGAGCTCAATCACAAATTGTACAGTTGTGTCGTGATTAGTAGTCAACTCCTGGTGGGAGAAATGGGCCAATCTGGCAGCTGAACCGAACAGTATCTCAAAAGGGGTCAGGCCATGTCTCTCAAGTTGGGTGTGTCTACAGTACAGTGTGATACAGTACAATGGGTAGCAGTTCTGGCCATGAGAGTGCACTCTCTTGGGATGCCTTAAGGAGTTTGGTTTTAAGGGTATGCGCTCAACTTTGCCGTTGCTTTGGGGATGGTAGGGGGTATGTAGCCCTAGGTCGGCCCCCAGCATGTTCCATATTTCCCCATACACTTGGGCAGTAAAGGCATGGCCTTTTAATTACTTCTGGTATGCCAAACCTACAGGCAGTTTCCACAATCAATTTCTTGGCTGTTGTCTTGGCTGTCATGTTGGTCACTAGGTAGGCCTCTGGCCATGAGGAGAACATATCGACAACCACTAAGGCATATTCATATTTCCCGGACTTGGGCATTTGGATGTGATCCACCTCTATTCTTTGAATCTGGCCAGATGTTTACGAGGTACTTTCTCTGTCTTGGAAAGATTGCAAGTTTGACAGATGTGACAGGCCTTGTAGGCCGCAATGGTGGCTGAGATGCCTGGGGCATGATAGAACTTTTGAACCAGAGCCAAGGCCTGATTCTTCCCTCTGTGGGTGCAGCCATGTGCCCATGCTGCTATTGCAGGATACATTCTCTTGGGTAAGAAAACAAGTCCCTTGTTCTTCCATAGTCTTCCTTCTTTCCGAGCCCCATGGGCTTTCCATTCATTCCTTTCTTCCAAAGTAGTATGTATCTGCTCAGAGATGAGCTTGTCTTCAGGGGTTCTTCCTAGGCTCAAGTTTCCCCTCGGATCCCAGGGCTCTTGTAGTCTTACTTCTTCCAGAGCCTTCTTTCTTGCTCTTTTCATATATATATATATATATATATATATATATATATATATATATCTAGCTATGCAGGTAACATCCTGGCACACTTCTTCTTCCACTTTCCCTAATGCTGCTTTCTTGGCCTCTCGATCCGCCACATGATTCCCTTGGGCTTCTTTGCTGTCCAACCTCCCGTGTGCCCTGACCTTCACGATAGCCACTTCCTTCAGTAGTTTCATGGCTTCCATCAGGCTCTTGATATATTCAGCATGCTTGACTGGCGTTCCTGAGGCTGTTAGCAATCCTCTGTTTGCCCAAAAGAATGCAAAGTCATGAGCAATCCCAAAGGCATATCTAGAGTCTGTGTATATGTTGACCTTCTTGCCTCTGGAATATTCATAGGCTGTTTTGAGAGCCACCAGTTCTGCTTCCTGAGCCGACATGTGGTTGGGTAGTGATCCTGCCACCACCGGCTGTTCCAAGGTTGTAACAGCAAATCCAGTATGGAATCTTCCACATTCATCAGCAAATCTCGAGCCATCAGTCCAAAGTTCGAGGTCAGGGTTGGGGAGTGGATTTTCGAAGACCAGTACAGAAGAGGAGACTTCCTTTGTCATTTAAGCCAGGCAATCATAATAAAACAGGTGGTCATCTTCTGAGGGGTAGTATTCCCCCCTGGAAAGTGGAAGAAGTGTGGCAGGGTTTAGCGTGGTGCAACGTTTGAGAGTGACATTCTCAGGTAAAAGGAGGGAACACTGCAACCGGATGTGACGCTGGACAGAGAGGTGTCGGGGTTGTGTCTGATCAAGGATTGCTTTGAGGTCATGAGGGGCCTGAACCGTCAGGGGATGGCCCAAGATGATTTCTGAAGTCTTATCCAGCAGGAGATGGGCCGCATGAATGGCCTTGAGACACTGGGGAGAGGCCCATGCAACAGGATCCAATCGGGCAGAGTAATATCCAAGGGGGCGTTGATGGCAACCATGAAGTTGTGTAAGAACTCCAGTAGCATGTCCATCAGTTTCAGTGATGAAAAGAGTGAAGGGGAGGAGGTACTTAGGGAGATCAAGGGCAGGAGCACAGGCTATTTGGGACTTCAGAAGGGCAAAGGAGGATTTCCTTTGGTCATATTCCATGGGTGTTTCAGCAGTATGAAATCCAGGTCCCGTCTTCAAGGCATCATAGAGTGGCTGCATAGTTCTAGAAGCATTGGGAATCCATTGTCTACAGTAGGTGATGAGACCAAGGAAGGCTTGGAGTTGGGTAATAGTAGTAGGGTAGGGAATGTCCTCAATTGCCTTTTTTCTGTCTTCAGTGAGATGCTTGGTGCCATGGGAGATGCAATGACTGAGAAATATCACTTTTTCATGACACCACTGGACTTTGCTTTGGGAAACCCGGCAGTTGACAGTAGCCAAGAATTGGAGAAGTGAGAGAGAAACATCTGTGGCCATCTGAAAGTTCGGGGAGCAGAGAAGGAGGTCATCAACATATTGAAGGAGAGTCACTTCAGGATGAGCTTGGATCCACGGAGAGAGACAGAACTTCATGGCCTGGGAGAACTGATTTGGGCTATTTTGAGCCCCTTGTGGCATGACAGTCCAGGTATATTGAGATCCTTGAAAAGTGAATGCAAAGAGGTACTGGCAATCTGGATGCAGTGGGACACTGAAGAATGCATTGGCTATATCAATGGCTCTGGGAGGAATAGCAGCAAGAAGAGTATGTGGATTAGGGACCACTGGGGTTTCCAGGACAGTAGCAGCATTAACGGCACATAAGTCCTGCACCAGTCTGAACTTAGGTTTCTGGCTCTTAGGAGTACATTTCTTGACTGGGAACAATGGAGTGTTGCAGAGTGAGACACATGGGATTAGAGCACCTTGTTTGAGGAGGACTGTAATTTGTTCCAGGAGACTTTCTTCTTGGATAGCCTTGAGTGGGTTTTGAGGAACTCTGGGTAAGGGTACATTCTCTTTCAGAAATACACGGACCGGAGGGACAGGAAGACGTCCTATATCATCAGGGCCAGTAGACCAGAGGGTAGGGGGTATGAGTGCAAGAAACGAATCAGGCACACCATAAAGAGGATCAGCTGCAACAGACAGCATGAGGGGCAAAGCTGAAAGACAGCAGACATCTTGAACACCTTCAGGAGTATCCGGATTATAAAGGGTAAGTGTAATTCCTTCGGGGTAGAACTGGATGTTGGCCTTGAGATGTTGTAATAGATCTGCTCCCAGGAGGTTGATAGGACAAGTGGGTGAAACAAGTAATTGAGCCATGACATCAGGAAATGGTTCAACAGGTTTGGGGACGGTTAGAGAATTCTTGACTGTTTTGCCTTCAACCCCAATACAGGACACGTAATCTTCAGAAAGTTCGACAGTGGGAGGTAGGTCTTGTGAGCGTATGATGCACCTGTGTCCACCATGAAGGGAATGAGGGTATTGTCCACAGTAAGCAGAACCGTGGCGCAAGGGGAACGGGGGTTGGCCATTGAAATGGCGGGAACAGGCGTGCCTGACCGTCACAGGGATTGGGGGTGGGCTTCCCTGTGGGGCCTGGAAAGGTCGGGGCTGGCGTGGAGGGAGAGGACCACGTGAGTAGTTATTGGATTAGGCGAGGGAGTGATTTGGTTCTCTGCAATCTCTCTGGAAATGGCCCTCACGACCGCAACGCCAACAGGTTCCTCTTGGAGGTCCAGGCCTAGTAGGTTGCCACTGTGGGGGTGGGTATATGGATCCAGGGTACATTTGGGGGGAAGATGTTGAGGTGGAGGTTGTTGTGGCAGTTGAGTTTGGACGGATATGAGACGGGTGTCTTCATCCTCATCGTCAGAGGTGGTATCCACAAGCATAACTTTCTTCTTGGGCTTTACTGTTTTCTGGAAACCTTTGGCAATCAGTAAAGCATCTTTGATGGACATGTTTTCAACCTCGGGGCGTGTTTTAAGGATAGATTTTTTGAGTTTGTGGTGAAGGCCAGAAATGAAGGCCTGTGAAAGGAGTTGGGCCTGGGTTCTATGTTGTTGGGAGAAACCCAGGTCATTAAAGAGTGCCACCAAGCGAGCAGAGAATTTTTCTACTGATTCCCCTGGATCTTGTATGACATCCTTAAGGGAAGTAAACTGGTTAATGAGTTTATCAAGGGCCCATGTTTTAAGTTGGTCACAAAATTCTACACCAGACTCCCATGTTTGATCAGAGAAAAGTCGGGCATCATTAAGGTGAGCTTCAATGACAGAGTAAGTAGTCACCTGCTTTCACAGACACGAGAGAAATAAGGTCCTGATTGGGCTTGGGAGGTGTGTAGTAGGCTCCGGTATTTGTGATGACAGGATACAATGGGGCGGGCAGTGGTGTCATCACAGGAGCTTCAGTGGGTGTATCAAGATGGCGGGTGGGTGGGTTTCTGGATGATGCACTTCCGGGAGAGACAGGACATGTGGCAGGGGCAGTGTGGGCAGGACTTTGTCCTTCGGTGGGACTAGGAGAGGAGTTACCCTTAAAGGGATGTCCTCTGGGCGTGCCAGGGAAAGGTGCACCACAATTGTAACAAGAAGTGCAAAAATCCGGATTCACGCAGTCACAAAAAATGCAGACCCACCCATCTTGTGTAGCCATGGCGCCATTATAGGGCGGTGGCAAGTCAACATATTCATCACGTACATTTTCTTTCTGAGTATAACCATACATGAGTCCGACATTGTCAGACCCCCATCAGCTTAAATTTCAGTATTTCAGTATTCCAGTATAACCCCCACGGCCCACCCAACACCTCTTCCCCAAAATGCAGAGTTGAAGACCCCAGACCAGGTGAAAAAATAAATAAATACTCACTTCCCCTCTCCTTCACACTGCTGGGCTCCACGCGTCCACCAATCTGGCTCTTCCTGCACAGCAGCCCGACACACAATGTTCTGGTACGAGTGCTGCATTATGTCCTGACATTGCACACAGCATCAGGTCAATGGGGGACATTTATCAAATCAGATTTATCAAATCAGTCATGCTTTTGGTGTAAAAAGTGGTCTATGTTTAAGGCAGAAAAGTGAGAGTAGTACATTTACTATCTGTGACACTTGAAATGTTACAGAAAACTCGCATCCTAAGCCAGGCAGCCCACTGGTGTATTTTTTTAACACTAAGTCATACAACACAATGCAGTTGCACCAAGTGCATGAAAACTGTGCACCATTTCATAAATTTGGTGCTACCACACAATGCAAAACTTAAAAGTGACAAGAAATCGATCTCAAATGATAAATGTCCCCATAGTACATGCCTACTTGAATTACATCCTGATGCTGTATGCAGTGAGGACATTTGCAGTTCCAGGACCTGCAGAGAAGGTCCAAGGAGCTCATATTCTATAGAAGTGCAATAGTGGCAGACTTCTCCCAACCCCAACCCCCCCTCCTTTAGACAGATAGGTGGTGAATCTCAGAGATTTTCTGAGATTTGGGAAAAAAAGAATGTATATTCACCATAGTGTACGGGTGTAGTTAGCATTTTGACCCCACAAGTGTTTTGCCAAAAATGAATTCACAGCAGATGGTAAAAAGTGAAAATTGCAATTTTTACACAGATATGCCATTTCAGCCATTTCAGTGCCCAATATGTAGTGTCCAGCATGTGCAAGTGTGAAAAGTGAGCCCGCCGCCTATTATTATACTGTGCTTCCTGGTTTTATAAACATCCTACATGTGGTCAAAATCTTTTGCCTGGACATTCTGCAGGGCTTTGGATTAAAAGAGCACTAAGGGAGGGGGGCGTGGCCAGCCATGGTGGTGTGAGGACGTGTTCCTTTGGAGCTCCAGCGTCTCCTTGCATTTAATACGGCAAAGCCTGCTGCCAGTATGGGGAAAACTGCCAAAAAGGGTAGAGCCAAGCCATCGGCTCCCCTTGATACCTTGCAGGGCGACCTCAATGCTTTCTTCACCCGGCAATCTACGCCCAGAGCAGATCGCTCGCAGCGCGGGAACAGCCCGCCTCATAATGGCGGCGGCCTCCTAACTCCACAGAGGGAAATATCCCCGGCCCGCTCAACGGGTGCGGAATCGCGGACGGACAGCCACTCACCAGACCTAAGTCGGTCCCGTTCGGCTCCTCCTGCATCTACCCGGAGCACAGCGGCGCTCTCCGCTTCCCACAGGAGCCCGATGGTAGCTGATGCGACGCGGCCTGCTCCATCACCCTCAGGCGCTGAGGCCGCGCTTCTTCTTCCTCCAGGCTCCTCTGCAAACCAGCCTCTCGCCCACTCACCTCCTGCGATGACAGACAGCCACATTGGGACCCTGCTGCAACGTCAACTACAGGCAAGTCCCCTCCTCATATCCCCTCATGGCTCTCCTCCAGCTCACCTGCCTCCTCCTGTTGCTGCCTTTCCTGGAGACTCCATGCTACGGCCCACTGCCCAGGCCTTTGAGCCTCATCATCAGCCTTCAGTGTCGGGCCATCATCCCCCACTAACGCACCCAGCTCTTAGCCCCCCAACACAGTTTTGTAGCGCTGGAGCCCGCAACGTAACCTGTCCAGAATCCATGGGTGTCCTGGTGGCCCCATTAACCGATCCCTGGCTTGGTGGCAAAGTGAGAGGCCCCCTCTCTCCTCCTGATTCTCCTTCTCCCTCTCTGGCGGCATCACCGCACTGGTCAACCGGATCCTCCTCTTGGATGGCAGCAGTCTTCAACATCCTGACCCCTCTCAAAGGGATACCAGATATCTACCACCTAACCCAGAGGTTCCTGGACTGGACCGCCAGGTCTCCCATGCTCCGGTTCCGCCTCCAGACCCACCGTGACAACTTACTTCTGTCATTAGCGATGAGGCTAGGCCACCCACTCTTGCGGACCTACGCATGATGCTGTGTACATTACCTTCCAAGAAGGACTTCTCCGCCTTTGTGGCAAAAATATTGCAAGAATGTAAGCAGGAGTTTACCCAATTCCGTACTGATCTAAACACCCTTTCTGTCAGGGGAGACTCCGTTTCTCAAGACCACTCAGAGACGCTCCTAAAGGTTAAGTCTCTTCATGATATCACTCAAGCTCACGACACCCAAATACAGGCCCTACAACATCATCTGGATGACTTGGAAAACCGGGGACGTCGAAACAATATCTGTATCCGAGGCATCCCTGAGACAGTAGCGCCTGTGGACTTGTTCTCAACCCTCCTTTCAATTTTCAACGACATTTTGGAGCGCCCCAGGTCCACCCATATTGAGATTGACAGAGCCCATCGGGCTTTACGCCCTCCGCCTCCAGAGGGTACTCCGCCCAGAGATATTATTTGCAGAATCCATTTTTACGCCATAAAGGAGCAAATACTTTTCAAAGAACGACAACACCAATCCCTCTCCTACGCGGGTTCGCCCATTCTGATACTGCAAGATCTGTCACGTTACACTCTAGCCCAAAGGGCGGTACTAAAACCAGTGCTCAACTTGCTTCGTGAACGGGGGATCCCTTATCGATGGGGTTTCCCCTTTGCTTTAATTGCAGGCTCCAGAGGCCAGTCTGTCTCTCTGCGCAACGTCAAAGACTTGCCGGATTTCCTGCGCAGCCTTGACCTACCACCGGTGGACTTGGATCAATGGCCTTCCTTTGCACCAGTCAATCCGGCCCCTCCACAGAGAATGCCTGCCTCCCAGCTCTCTTCTAGAAGCTCCCAAGGCCTTCCGACACGCTCCACAAGAAGCCGACGACGACGACCAGAGGGTCCGCCACGACATCCTCCGCCTTCCTACCCGCCGTGATCCCTGAACTTGCCTCCTCTCTCTGCCCTTACTTTGCTGCTTGTCAAAGTTGTCTTGCTGTTTCGTAGCTCCCTTGAAATGGCAGTTTGCTTAGCCGAACCAGTCACTTATATGTCTTGTTCTTCCTTGCAGGGATGGCTGCTGGGCCTCTGCTTCCTGGCTGTCACTCACCCCACATAGGTTGGGACGATCCCTTGAGGGCGTCACTCTCTCAAGTGATTGTCCCTTTGGATCCGTTGGTCCGCCACTCTCTCATTTTCTCTAACCTACATCAGGAGACCCTTCCCTATTTCCCTTGCTGACTAAAGCCCTAAAGTCTTTCTCTCCCTCCCCCCCTTTTTTTTTTTTTTCTCTTTCCTCTCTTGCCCCTTCCTCTTTTCTTTCCATTCTTTTCTTTACCCTACAGGCCTTCCGGACTGCGGACTGATGGCTTCACTCAAAATCGCTTCATATAATGCCAAGGGCCTGAACTCCCCTCAAAAGCGGAACCAGGTGCTATATCACTTCCATAAACAGAAGGTACACATTGTTTGTTTTCAGGAAACACATTTTAAAGAGGGCTCCACCCCACAATTTCATCATCGCCACTACACGTCCTGGTATGTAGCTAACAACCAACTTAACAAAACCAAGGGGGTCGCCATAGCGATCCATAAATCCTTGCCTTTCCAGCTGCTAGACTGTGTAGTGGATGATGAGGCTAGGTATCTAATACTTTCCATTAAAATCGGAGGGCGGGCGTTTACAGTTTTAAATGTCTATGCCCCAAATCAGAATCAGGTCACCTTTTTAGTTGACCTTGTAGACAAGGTTCTTCCTTTACTAAAAGGCTCAATGATCCTCTGTGGGGACCTGAATCTCACCCTCGACCCCACGATGGACAACTCGACAGGGAGGGCGTCTATATCCTATGGCGCAATTAAAAGAGTTAAAAGAGCTCTTGCACAATTGCAACTCTGTGACCCTTGGCGCATACAACATCCCGCTGATAGAGATTATTCTTATTACTCGCCCCCACACTCCTCCTATAGCAGGATAGATTACGTTCTCCTTCAACACCAAGCACTTACATGGCTGGACTCCATTTTGTGGTCAGATCATGCTCCCGTCAACTGCTCCCTACGACTCCCCTTTCTATGCAAAACTGAATGGTCTTGGAGACTTAATGAATCTCTTCTGCTGGACTCAGTGTGTTCCGCAGAAGTGTCCCAGACAATATCTGACTTTCTAGTTGATCACCAAACTGATGTCACCCCCCTACCCACGCAATGGGAAGCCCTTAAGTGCGTCATCCGGGGAATTCTGATCAAGAATGGGACCAGACTTAAAAAGGAAAAGGCCCACAACCTTTCTGCTGCACTCCGTAAGGTATCCTCCTTGGAGCTGGCTCACAAACGCGCACTTTCTCAAGCCACCCTTCGAGATTTACAGGAAGCTCGTATGGCAGCCAAACGTCTCTTAGATCGCTCTTATCAAAAAATGATCCAGAAGTGTCGTAGCTCCTTCTATGAGTTTGGCAATAAAAGTGGGCGCATGTTAGCTAGAGCTTTGAGGGGACGAATAGCCGCATCTCACATCCCGAGCCTTAAAACCCCGCAGGGTTCTTCTGTACATACTACTCCGGAAATTGCGGCCACTTTCCACTCCTTCTACTCTGATTTGTATAACCTGCCGACTCCTCCTGACCCGGTGCACACACCGTTGTCTTCTGCCTCAAATCTCACAGCAGAACAGTCCGCTTCCTTAGAGCTCCCCTTTACTACTGAGGAGCTACATGCGGTAATTAAGTCTCTCCCAGGAGGTAAAAGCCCGGGTCCGGATGGTTTTACGTCACAGTTCTACAAGGAATTTTCGGATAAATTATCGCCTTTCCTCCTTCAGGTCTTCAATGTAGTGGGACCTGGCCTCCCTTTCCCGGCACAGACTTCAGAGGCACACATTGTGGTTTTACCAAAACCGAATAAAGATTCTCATGTATGCGCAAGCTACCGCCCTATATCTCTTCTGAACGTTGACCTTAAAATCTATGCCAAACTTTTGGCAAACCAATTGAATGCGTTCCTCCCCTCTCTGATTCACACGGATCAGGTGGGTTTCGTGCCGGGGAGGGAGGCCAGGGATAACACCCTTAAACCGCTGGACATCATACATTACGCTAAGACACGTAAGATACCCCTCATGATTCTGTCCCTCGATGCAGAAAAAGCTTTCGATCGTGTATCATGGTCCTCCTTGAGAGCTACCCTAGCGCATATTGGTATTGGTCCCTGGTTCCTATCTAAAATACTTACCCTCTACCAATTTCCATCTGCAAGGTTAAAAATTTATGGGACCCTCTCGGCTTCCTTTGCCATTCATAACGGCACCCGTCAGGGCTGCCCCCTATCCCCTCTGCTATACGCACTGGTTATGGAACATCTTCTGGTGGCAATACGGGACAACCCAAATATACGTGGCATACAGATAGGTAGTAGGGAATACAAATGTGCGGCCTTTGCAGATGACCTTTTACTATATGTAACCAACCCCAGAATCTCCCTACCCTGCCTCCAGACGGAGCTCTCTGACTTTGGGGCGTGGACTAACTTCAAGGTAAATATGGCCAAATCTCAGGCCCTTAATGTCTCCCTGGACCAGGACCTAGTGCATTCTTTAAAAACCTCCTTCCCCTTTAGCTGGCCCTCTGGAGGGATTACTTTACTTGGAATTAGAATTCGTTCCCCTTTGACCCAGCTGTTCCAAGATAACTTTGCCCCATTACTAGCTCAGGTGGAGCGGGACTTAGACTCGTGGCACCGTAGGGAATTCTCGTGGTTTGGGAGGATAAGTATACTGAAAATGAATGTTCTACCAAAAATATTCAAATGTAAGTATATCAATAAGGAGTGGCACTCACCCGGTTCTTTTATTGCTGTTTTATTGATTCCATAGGGATTCACATTCCGCGGTGCGGGTATTTTACAGTGTGTACGGCTGTGCGGCGACGGCCGTCGCCGCACAGCCGTACACACTGTAAAATACCCGCACTTCAAGTGACCTATTAAAATGACAATGAAAAAAAATAAAAACTTTTCATCACCATATTCTGACCCCCATAACTGATTTATAGTTATGTCTACAGAGCTGTGTGGGGGCTAATTTTTTGTGGGCCAATCTGTGGTTTTTATTCATACCATTTTGGGGTGTATATGACTTTTTGATCACTTTTTTGAGGGGAAGTGAAGTGACAAAAAATGTCAAATTGGCCATTTTTTTTAATGAATTCTTTATTTTAGTATAAACAGAGAAAATATACAAACATTCCACAAATCAGCAGAAAGACAAGTAGTTGGTGTAAAATTGAGATACAATGAGGGCATGTCTTCTGATATAAAACAGCAGGACTATAGCATACATGCAGAGAGTTGTATAATTATATAAACAAATTGGCCATTTTAACTGCATATACATTAGAAAATTTATGATAAATAATCAAAAAATAAAAACTGAATTACACCTTTTATCACGGTATCTTGAATTTCTCTGTGATGCTTTTTCAATGCGTCAACCTTTTAAATGGCTATAAAGCAGAAGATATTTCATAATGATAAATACTGATTCATAATACTTAATGTAACATAAAAAACTGAGCTATTTTGAGTAGTGATGTGTACAATAATATATGCAAATGTGTTTCCTTTGTCTGGCTAGTCTCGTGTTTTTTTTTCTGCAGTATACAAGTAGACTGATGAATACAGACTGTGACGAACTCAGACTGAGAGAGGAAACTGCTGTTAATGCAACAACATAAAGATATAACTGCAAGAAGCAGCATATTCAATTATATGAGCATCATATTGTATAACCCCTTAAAGACCGGGTCTATTTTCATCTTTGCATTTCTTATTTTTCATCTCCACATTCCAACAGCCATAACGTTTTTATTTTTCCATTCACATAGCCATATGAGGGCTTATTTATTGCGGAACAAGATGAATTTTTAATGCCACTAATTAATTTACCATGTCTTGTATTGGAAAACATGAAAAAAAAACTTTGGGGGGTTTTGACATCACAGCATTCACTATGCACTAAAATGACATGATGTCTTTGTTCTGCACCTCTATATGATTACAGCAATACCAAACTTGTATAGTTTGTTATTTTGTAAAAAATAAAAACGTTTGAAAAAAATTTAAATTTTCTTTGCATTGCCATTTTCCAACAGCCATGACTTTTTTATATTTTGGTCTACAGAGCTGTATGAGGGTTTGAATTCTGTGGAATGAACTGTAGTTATATTTTTCTACCATTTTTGGTATGCATGACTTTTTGATCACTGTTCCATTTTTTTGGGGGGGGGACAAAATGACTGAAAAATGCTGAATCATGTGTTTTACATTTTTTTCTCATTATGGCATTCATTGCACGGGAATTTTTTTTATACTTAATATTTTTTACATTTTACACATTTTTGGACGCCGCGATACCTAGTGTTTATTTTTTGCTTATATATTTTATTTCAAAATATGCATAAAATATATGTAAAATTGGGAAGGGGGGTGATTTAAGCTTTTAATATTTTTTTTTTATTTTTTTAACTTTTAATACCTATTTGACCACTTATGGGGCTAGAACCTGGGATCTTTTGATCCGTTGTCCTATTCACTCTAAGGCTTCATGCACACGAACACATTTTCTTTCCGTGTCTGTTCCGTTTTTTTTGCGGACAGTATGCGGAACCATTCATTTCAATGGGTCCGCAAAAAAAAACAAAACTGAAGTAACTCCGTGTGCATTCCGTTTCTGTATGTCCGTATTTCCTTTCTGCGAAGAAATAGAACATGTCCTATTATTGCCTGCATTACGGACAAGGATAGCACTACTCTATTAAGGGCCAGCTGTTCCATTCCGCAAAATACGGAATGCACACAGACGTGTTACGTATTTTTTGCGGATCCGTTTTTTGCGGACCGCAAAATACATATGGTTGTGTGCATGAGGCCTAATAGAGATCTATAAGGGTGAATAGGATTCTGACATGTTTGCTACTTTGCTGTGCCTCATGCATAGTTCAGCAGGGAGCTTACCATGGCAGGCTTGGAAAGCTTCAAAAGCATCCAGGCTGCCATGGTAATCAATCTGAGCCCAGCAATTTCACTGTGGGGGCACCAATTAGAAGGCAGAGGTAGCCGCATCCCTCTTCCTTACCTCACAGATGCATCAATTGGTGTTTATTGCAGCATCTGAGGGGTTAAATTACAGGGTTCGGCACAATCGCAACTCCCCATCATTGCAGCCAATTGCCTGCTGTATTATAGAGCTGGCACCCGCCGTGTATGGAGCAAGGCTCACTGCAGCAGCCTGCTCCATACAATTGGGGGCGCATAGTGCCATACATGTAAGGGATTATGCGTTAAGGGGGTAATAAAGAGCATTGGTGCTCCGATTCATCTACTTACTTAAAATTGCATGGACCTGACTCATGTCAACTGATCTGATTTTTAATTCAATCAATTATTATCAATCATATCAGTCCCTGTCCCCATGAGTATGTTCTTGAAATAGGAAAGTAGTAGTCCCAAATTTAGAAACACCTTACACCAGCTCACAGCTTGAATAAAACATTTATTAAGGCCTCTTTTACATGACAGTATTTTTTGCGGGCTCCAATCCGTATATTTTGCTGATAAGAAGCGGACCCATTCATTTCTATTGGGTCCGCAAAAAATACTGACAGCACACTGTGTGCTATCCGCATCCGTATGTCCGTTCCGTAGCCCGCAAAAAAAAATAGAACATGTCCTATTCTTGTCCGTATTACTGTTCCGTTGTTCCGCTGTTCCGTTCTGCAAAAAAATGGAATGCACACGGATGGCATCCTTTTTTTTTTGCGGATCCGCAATTTGCGTACCCCAAAACACAACGTTCGTGTGAAAGTAGCCTAAAGGTGTTATTCATTTTCTGGTACCTTTTTCTGCAACATCTTGCAAGTTTAGGTGAAATACTCCACCCCACACCACTGTGAAAAGTAGAGTGAAATGTAGGGCTGTTTTGGCAAGTTGATCATTTTTATGGTGCATGTAAAAATGTCACAGCCAGTGGCGTAAAATGGCAGGTAACACCCGCGTATTATTATTTACAAAGGGGCAGCCACATTGCTCATTAACTGTATTTAAAACCAGTATATGCTAATTCATAAATTTGGAAATTTGGTGCAACGCGAGAAAAGACTTAAAAATAAAATTAAAAGGACTGCAAAAGATAAATTCTCCTCTTAATGCTTAAAACTGATTAGATAATATATAGAGTATCACCAGTGGTAGAAAGAACAATTCCCATCTGGAGAGCTCTAAATTTACCTTTTTTTAACAACTTAACCAACATCACAGGCAGATCACGTTTTTGAATGCTACATCGAAAAAAACAAAATGACTGATATGATGATATATGTCTATAGAGAATAATACTGGTGTGAACACATTAACAGCATCTACTTTAGCCTATAAAATGATAATTACAGTCAGAATAATCAAAAGCTTCAAAATATTCACATGCGCAACTATTTATTACCAATATAGGCTAAAAGTTGCCAATAGTCCTGAATTTGTTGGGATTGTCTCTATTGTTTTGTGGGGGGGCAGATAGAGTTTCACTTTTTATTAATTTTTTTTCTTATTTTTTTATTTCTTTCATTTTTTTACTTTTTAGTTGTTTTTTGGTTTTTGTTTTTTTTAGAAAAAAACTATATTAACCCCTTCCTGCAACAGTCAAAGAAGGAATGGGTTAATTCACTGACTTCCAACTATCAATTAATTTTACAGCCAGCCGGGGGTGGTTTTACATCAAAAAGAGTGCTGGCTTTTTGACTTCACAGAGATGCCTGTCACGAACCAGCAGGTATGAACCCACTGTGCCATGCATCCTACCTTCTCTAAGGAAGTTGTCAAAGTGAACCACCCCTTGTTCTTCACAGTACCCCAGATGGTGGGGATAGGCTTTCCCAAGAGGAACACCAGGTCGCTACCTCTTGAGAAGGATTAGCACTCAAGGCACCTGGTCCAGGTAGACCAGGAGGTACCAGAGCAAGGTACCAGAGGTACAGATGTAGTCAGCAGGCCGAGTTGTAACCAGGAGCAACAGTGCAGGACCGAAGGATAAGGCAGAGGCGAAGTCAAACAAGCAATAGGTCAGGGCAGGCGGCACAGGTCAGGCAGTCCGGGTCGGCAACAGGAGTCAAGGCAAGCAGGCAGGGATCAAAGAGGTAGCGGAGTCCAGAAACACAAGCATGGGTCAGGTACTCAAGCAGAGAAATCAGCAACCTTTGCAGGACACAAGGACCTTGACACTCAAGCATCTGGGAATGAGGGCTGAGCCACTTATATACATACAGGAGGGCTAGGATTGGTCAGCGAGGTCACATGATCTAATAAATAAAGCACAGGAAGTGACATGCGCCAACCATTAAGGAAGTGCTGCAGGGAAGAAACAGCAAGCATGCTGTGGCCAGGGCTGAAAGGAAACTGTGGAGCGGATCCCAGAACAAACAGCACCTGCAAGGACAGAGCCCAGGACTGCAACAGTGAATGGGGAAGCACAGGCAGCAGATCACCTCTGAACCCGGCGCCCAGGACCACGGCGGTAAGCTGTTACAATGTCACACAGAGAAACCACTTTGACTGGAATAATTACTGTGACTCCAGTTGCGTAATGACAGCGCAGTCACAGAGATCTGCCACGGGACACCAGCAGATTGTAATGTAACCTGACACTTTTGCTCAACAGGTTACAGATAAGATCTTACCACCACGATGTATATGGTCATGCAGCAGTAATCCCAGCTTTATAAAAAAAATATGTAAATGTGAATGTGAATCTCATCTGAGATCAATTGCGGGAATTTCCTCCCTCCTGGCCCTGTAATCGCCTTTTAGTGAGGATAGTAAAATATCTTAGAAATATATATTTCAACAAACCCTGTTTATGGCAAGCCTTGACACCACAGCAAGTGAAGCCATGACAAACCAAACTTTGTCAAAGTGTCATTAGAAATATACTTTCAAATCTTGTCAACCATGCGGCCCTGCTCCACATCCACATCTACGATATAATGAAGAGCATCTTGCTTACAACTTCCATGATGTGTCAGTGGGTGTATTCTAGAACAGATGTCTAGAGCTTAGCCCATATTTTTCACTGAATTAATGCAATGACCATGGCATCCAGTCATTTACTTGCTTATTCCCTCATGCGCTGTGACAGTCAAAATAATTCTATTTATTTGTCACAAACTTCAGTCTGAATGTTTCTGCCAGCAACATTGGCGTGCAATCACAGTGTAACTGAACCTGTGCCATCATTGCCCATGCATTGCCACATCCCCAGAATTTATTATTTAATGAAATAGTTAAGGTCCTTTACAAAGGGCAGATTCTTGAGCCGATTATAGGGAACAAGTGTTCGTACTAATGCTCTTTCTCAATAATTGTCCCATGTAAATGTGCCACCAGTCACCAGATAAGCGAGCAAATGCTAATTCATAAGGTAAAAGCCTCATTGATGGGGCACCGAAAATCACTGCTTCTGAGCAGCAGATCATCCTGTGTAAATAGGGATCTGCTGCCCAGAAACAATGGGGCAGATTTATCAAACCGGTGTAAAGTAGAACTGGCTTAGTTGCCCATAGCAACCAATCAGATTCCACCTTTTCTTTTCGAAAGGAGCTGTGAAAAATGAAAGGTGGAATCTGATTGGTTGCTATGGGCAACTAAGACAGTTCCACTTTATACCAGTTTGATAAATCTCCCACAATGACTCTGTATGGGGACTAGTGACCGCAGTAGAGATTACACATTCCTATACAGAGGAGAGTATTGCTGCATATAAATGCAGTGATCACCTACGCTCACTATGAGGCAATTATTAGGAAGGTTCCGTTTGTTTCTAATTGTCTGTACACTGACCCATGTATGGACCTTTGGTCATTGGAATACAGAAATACAAATAAGGGTTAAAGGCTATATACACCTTTTGGAGGCAATTTTTGTTTATGGTTGCATTTTATTCATTTTTGGTTAAAATCCTATTTTCAATTGGCCTTTATTAAAAATATTAAGCCATTCTGTCACAAGGGTTAACTGTGTGACTGGTACTTTCACTTTCACTTTGTAATGGTTATCTAATAAATCTTATCTCTAAACTACTGAGGGGTCATAAACACTTATTTAAGCCACATTCTTATCATTGTTATCTCTGTGAACAGCCAGCTTCTTTAGCAATGAGCTTTTGTGACTTAGGCTACTTAGGCTACTTTCACACTGGCGGCAGGCCTGATCCGGCAGGTGAAGGGTGCTGCCGGATCAGGCCTGCCGCAGTGACATGTGTGGAGCCGGAACCGCGCTCCGGCCCCACACATGTCACGCAGTACATACAAACACATACACAGAGGGACAGGACGGCTCACACAGGTCACGATTCCCCACAGCGCCCTCTGCTGGGCGCCTGGTGGAATCGTCACCTGTGCGCGCCGTCCTGTCCCTCCGACGCTCCGAAGACCTGCCGGGGAGCATGTAAGTATGTATGTGTATTTGTATGTCTATATGTGTGTGTATGTTTATGTTTGTGTATGTCTATGTCTGTATGTGTCTATGTGTAGCCGGATCCGTAATGAACTCCATTGAAAGTCAATGGAGGGCGGATCCGGTTACCATTATGGTCACACCAGACGGATCCACCCCCATTGACTTGCATTGGGGGTCATTCCGGATCCGTCTTGGTGCGGATGCCTGGACCGGAGAGCAAACCGCAGCATGCTGCGGTTTGTTCTCCGGTCTGAAGACGGAACGACATGCTTTCAGGAGTATTCCGTTGTCTTCAGTTCAGTTTTGTCCCCATTGACAATGAATGGGGACAAAACTGAAGCGTTTTATTCCGGTATTGAGCCCCTATGACGGAACTCAATACCGGAATTTTAAAACGCTAGTGTGAAAGTAGCCTTACCCTCCTTGTGGAGGGTGTCTTCTGGACAACTGTCAAGTCAGCAGTCTTCCTCATGATTTTGTACCCTACTGAACCAGACCAAGAGACCATTTAAAGGCTTAGGATACCTTTATAGGTGTTTCTTAGGCTACCTTCACATCTATGGTAGCAGTCTTCCGGTAGCCTGTTCCGGTAGGCACGCAGAGGATCGTCCGGACACAAACTGCAGCATGCAACAGTTTGTGTCAGGCGGGTTCTCCACTTGCCAGCCGGATACGAACAGAACGTCTGCCAGACCTTATTATACTTTAATGGGGTCAGCAGACATTCTTTTCACCTCTGCCAGTGCCGGATCTGGTTCATTCTGGCAGGCTGTTCTCTGATGAAACAGCCTGCCGGAATGTAATACACAGATGTGAAGCTAGCCTTACATTTACCTGTACTCTTGATTTATGCAAAGTTCTGTATTCCCACAATCTTAACAAACTCTAAAATAAATAACTGCTGTGTAATTATTTTGTCTTAATTTTCTCAAATTAAAAATTAAAATAAACTAAATTCTTATGCATATGTACCAACATATGGCACATAAATGAAATAAACTTATCCAGCAAAAAAACAAGGTCCATGCAACTACATCAAACAAAAAATAAAATAAAAGTTAGGACCAGAATGCAAAAAGACAAAATAAAAAATAAAAATTGTTCATGTTCTCAAGGCCAAATGTAGCCTGTTCCTCAAGGGGTTTAATTATTATGCTGGTTGGTTTTCATTATAAACTTTTTTTCAATTCTGTCAGGATATCACATTTTTTTTTCTGTGACTAAAGGCCAGGTTATTAAAATAACCTGCAATATATGTATCCTGCAGTCTTCTCACTATTTAGGTCCTGAATTTTCTATTTTTTCATCTTTTACGATGAATTAAGCTGAAGCTGCTCTTTTGCAGATACTTCATACTGTGCAACGTAATGAATATGTTTATCTGAAGTGGCCCTTAGATAAGTCACTACTTTTTTTGTCTGTAAACCAAGCTTCAACCTGCTCTATCTTATATTCCAGGTGGAGATAAGATGCTGTGTGAAAAGTCTTGCAGCAGCTTATTCTCCCCTCACCAATGAAAACACAATCATTTGGACAAGAGTTAAGATGTTGCAGTGTAGCAGTTGTTTTCGCCGTACAAATGTACCATTTTTGCACAGTCTCATTCCATGACGTTATTGTATGTCATGGACTGGCTTGTATTAAACCTCTATGACTTACAGTTACGCCAAGATGATCGCGAGAGCCCTGACTGACAGCTGGACTCCGGCCAGTTAACCCTCTCCTTTATGCCATGGTTAACTGCAATCACAACATCTAGGCAGTAAGACAGAGGGAGGGTGCTCGCCATCAACAACCCCAGGAACATAATGACGGTATGCCGAAGCATTGCCATGGCAGCTAGGGGCCTAAAAAAATCTCTCAGGCTTGACATGACTATATGCCTGTCAGGCTGTGACACAGGCAGGGGCGGGCTGGGCCGGTGGATGTCAGGGCCGCCGCGGCTCCTGAACTCAATTGTATATGCATCCACTAGATGCAGATACAATTGTGTCTGCAGCAGCCAGTGCCGGCGGAACAAGGGAACCTCCTTGGGAGCAGACCCGCTAGAAGAGGCCGGGTCTGCATCGTGGGACCTTGATGGGACAGGTAAGTATAAACTGCCCTATCCTATACTCTCTATATGCAGCACTAACCCTAAAACTGGCCCCTGCCTCCCTATTACTGACCCCAATACTGGCCCTGCCTTACCCTAACCCTAATACTGGCCCCTGACCCCTAATACTGACCCTGCATTGACTCATAACCCTAATATAGGCCCCTGACCCCTAATACTGGCCCTGCCTGACCCCTAACCCTAGTACTGGCCCCTGACCTCTTATATTGGCCCCTGACCCCTACCCTAGTACTGACCTCTAACCTTGGACCCCTAACCCTGATACTAGCCCCTTACCCCCTAGTACTGACCCCTAATACTGGCCCTACCTGACCCCCTAATACTGGCCCTGTCTCACCCCTAACCCTAGTACTGGCCCCTACCATAGTACTGGCCCCTGACCTCTAATACTGGCCCCAGACCCCTACCCTAGTACTGAACTCTAACCCTGGACCCCTAACCCTAATATTGACACCTAATCCTGTCCCTAACCCTAATATTGACTGATAACCCTAGTACTGACCCCTAATACTTTCCCTAACTCTAATACTACGCCATACAGACCCCTAACCCTACTACTGACCCCTAACCCTGAGGCTACATTCACATGACCATATGTGTTTTGCGGATCCACAAAACGCTGATACTGGCCGTGTGCGTTCCACATTTTGTGGAACACACATGTCCAGCCCTAAGATAGAAATGCCTGTTCTTGTCTGCGATTGCGGTCAAGAATAAAACATACTCTATCTTTTTTTGCGGGGCTTGCAGAACGGAACTACAGATTTGCGGCCCCATTGAAGTGAATGGAAATACGGTTGTTTGAAGGTACCCTAATGCTGCCTCTAACCCCAGTACTGGCCCCTAACTGATACTGACCCTAATCCTAATACTGGCCCTAAGGGTGCATTCATATGACCGTATTTCTGAGTCTGAGTCCTTTCCACAATTTTGCCAAACGGGTGCAGACCCATTCATTTCAATGGGGCCGCAAAAGATGCGAACAGCACACCATGTACTGTCTGCATACGTAGTTCCGTTTTCCCCCCAAAAAAATATAGCTCATGTGTCTTATTCTTGTCCGCAAGAATAGGCATTTCTATATAGGGCTGGCACTGTGCGCTCTGCAAAATGTGGAACGCACAAGGCCAGTATTTGTGTTTTGCGGATCCACAATTTGGGGACTGTAAAACACTTTCGGTTGTCTGAATGTAGCTTTATGCTAATACTACGCCTAACCTTAATACTGGCCCCTAACCCCAATACTGACCCCTAACCCCAATACTGGCCCTTAACTCTAACACAGTGACCATAATATATGACTGTCCACATATATCTGTACACACTACATCTTTTATACCTCACACCTGACATATACACACAGAGTACTGATACGTCAGGTACAAGGTATAATAGATGCAGTGGGTAAAGGTATATAGTATATACAGCAGTGTACTGATATGTGAGGTATGAGGTATAATAGATGCAGTGTGTACAGATATAAAGTATGTACAGCAGTGTCCTGATATGTGAGGTACGAGGTATAATACATGCAGTGTGTACAGGTATATAGTATACAACGCAGTGTACTCATGTGAGGTACGAGGTGTAAATTATTCATCGCACCTGCAATGTCAGTACACTGCTGTATATACTATATATCTGTACATACTGCATGTATTATACCTCATACCTCACATATCAGTACACTGCTGTATATGATATATAGCTGTACACACTGCATCCATTATACCTTGTACCTCACATATCAGTACACTGCTGTATATGCTATATATCTGTATATACTGCATGCATTATAAAAGTATAATAGATGAAGTCTGTACAGGTATATAGTATATACAGCAGTGTACTGATATGTGAGGTACGAGGTATAATAGATGCAGTATATACAGATATATAGTATATACAGCAGTGTACTGATATGTGAGATATAAGGTATAATAGATGCAGTGTGTACAGGTATATACATACCTCCCAACCGTCCCGGATCCAGCGGGACAGTCCCGGTTTGCAGTGGCTGTCCCGCTGTCCCGGTACAAGGGAGCTATGTCCCGGTCTCTGGCAGGTGTCTCTGCGTCCTATCCTGTTGCAAGAAGAAGCAGACAGCCGGAATCGGAATATTTCATCCTCCGAGTCCCCCCCTTGCCACCCTTCCCCCCCCGCAGCTCTCTCCGTACCTTCTGCCTCATGTCTGGGCGGGGGAGGGGGGCGCCGTCAGTCAGCATTGGCTCCGCCCCCTCTAGACAAGAGAAGAAGATCTCCTGCTGGTGATTCTGCAGCTAGAAAAAAAGGTAAGTATAAGGTTTTTAATTTTTTTTTAACTTTCTGTGAGGGGACTGCACTGTGTTTATTATCCCTGTACTGTGACATCACTGTGTTTATTATCCCTGTACTGTGACATCACTGTGTTTAATATCCCTGTACTGTGACATCACTGTGTTTAATATCCCTGTACTGTGACATCACTGTGTTTATTATCCCTGTACTGTGACATCACTGTGTTTATTATCCCTGTACTGTAACATCACTGTGTTTAATATCCCTGTACTGTGACATCACTGTGTTTAATATACTTGTACTGTGGCATCACTGTGGTTATTATCTCTGTACTGTGACATCACTGTGTTTATTATCCCTGTACTGTGACATCACTGTGTTTATTATCCCTGTACGGTGACATCACTGTTTATTATACCTGTACTGTGACATCACTGTGTTTATTATCCCCGTACAGTAAGGGGACTGGGTGATTAGCTTATAGTGGGTGGAGTTAGGGGCGTGGCCTAGTGCTGAAAAAATTTGCTGCTACGCGCGCCGCACAATATGTCCCTCTTTGTCTCTTTACAAAGTTGGGAGGTATGGTATATAGTACATACAGCAGTGTACTGATATGTTAAGTACGAGGTATAATAGATTCAGTGTGTACAGGTATATAGTATAGTATATCCATTATGGAAGCGCTCATTAGCACCGGAGGACCAGGAAGTGGTGAAGACTCTGTACACACCGCTTCCTGGTTCTCTGCTTGGCTGTGCAGGGCTGCGCACAGCGTGAGGGCGCTCTGTGGCCTCACGGTGTGTGCGCAAGTTCACAGTGCAGGAGGAAGGCAGAGAGCGTTCGGCGGTGAGCGGCAGCGTCCAGGACCAGGAGAGGTATTTATTTTCTAAAACAGGAGGCAAAGGGGGCTGATATAAAGTGGCTGGGGGCTGGTGAGAGGCAATGGGGGGCTCATATAATGCTGCTGGTGGCTATTTTAAGGCTGCTTGGGGGCTAATGAGAGGCAATGGGGTCTAATGAGTGGTGCTGGAGGCTATTGAGAGGCACTGGGGGCTATTGAGAGGCACTGGGGGCTAATGATTGGGGGCAATTGGGGGCTGATGATGGGCAATTGGGGGCTGATGAGAGGCAATTGGGGGCTGATGAGAGGCAATGGGGGCTAATGAGAGGCAACGGGGGCTATTGAGAGGCAATGGGGGCTGATGAGAGGCATATGGGGGCTGATATGAGGCATGGGGCTCTTATCTGAGGTCTGATTGGGGGTCATTCACATTGGGGTCTGATTGGGGGTCTGATCTGAGGTCTTATTGGGGTCTTATTAACATTGGGGGTCTTATTGGGGCTGTCAGCTTAGGTCTGATTGGTGATCTGACCAGAGGTTTAACCACTTCCCATCCGGGCCATTTACCCCCTTCCTGACCAGGCCTAATTTTGCAAATCTGACATGTGTCACTTCATGTGGAAATAACTTTGGAACGCTTTTACTTATCCAAGCCATTCATAGATTGTTTTCTTGTGACACATTGTACTTTGTGTTAATGGTAAATTTGAGTCAATATATTTTACCTTTATTTATAAAAAATCACAATTTTTTAAATATTAATTTCTCTGCTTTTAAGTTACATAGGGATATCTAATAAAATTGTTATTAATGAACATTCACCATATGTCCACTTTATGTTGGCATAATTTTGGAAATGTAATTTTATTTTTTGAGGACGTTAGAAGACTTCGAATTTTAGATGTAATTTTTAAGATTTTCATGAAAATTTCCAATAGTTAATTTTAAAGGACCTTTGCAGTTCTAAAGTGACTTTGAGGGGCTTAAATAATAGAAACCTCCCATAAATGAACATATTTTAGAAACTACAGCCCCCAATGTAATCCAAACTGATTTTTACAAAGTTTGTTAACCCTTTAGATTTCCCACAAGAACTAAAACAGAAAGAAGGTGACATTTAAAAATAAATATATATTTTTTGCAGATTTTCAATTTTTAATTCATTTTTCCTATAAGATAGCAAGGATAAACCGCAAATCAAACCTGAATATTTATTTTCCTGATTCTGAAGTTTGCAGAAACACCCCATATGTGGTTGTAAACTGCTCTGTGACCGGCAGTAATGAGAGGGAGATAGTACAAGCATTTGTGATGGCTTTGACAGCTTGTCAGAGTGATGAAAAGCCTGGAGGCCAGGAAAAAAGGTCTCAGGTTAAAGCTCCATGTTGTTGGCTGTCAGGAGGCAGCTGAGTCATGGAGCTTCTATGTACAGGTGCTGCACACAGGGGGCAAAGCTCAAGGACGTTTTAAAACGTCCATTCAGAGATAGAGATCCACTACCAGGACGTTTATAGTCAATGGGCAGACTGGAAGTGGTTAATGAAAAATATTTTTTTTCTTATTGTTCTCCTCTAAAATCTAAGTGCATCTTATGGGGCAAAAAATACAGTAAGCTATGATTCTTGGAATGCAGTGACAAAAAGAAAAACATTTTTTTGCATGAGACATGATATTGTACAAAAGTAGTAAAAACATATAAAATTATATATATTTGGTATTACTGTATGCATACTGACCCATAAAATAAAAGTAACATGCTAATTAATGCTGCATGGTGAAGACTCTAAATTTAAAGTGCAAAAAACAATGTTAGAAATTTTTTTTTTTTAAAAGAGATTTTTAGGGTGTTTAATACTGATGACCTATGATTAGAACAGGACATGACTACCTGATCAGTGGGGGTTCGGCGCCTGGCACTCCTGGTGATCAGCTGTTTAAAGAGGCCGCAACACTCCTGCGATCACCACGGCCTCCAAGCAGCTTATCATGCAAGTCCTGCGTTGTACATTGGGTAGCGGTTGTGTTTGATATTGCAGCTCAGGCATATTTACTTAAATCGAACTGAGCTGCGTCTAGTGCAGGTGACCAATGAACTTGATATCACTAGCCTAGGAACTACCGGCCTCTTCAAACAGTTGATCAGCTGGCATGCTGGGAGTCAAACTCATGACAATCTTATATTGATGACCTATCCTCAAGTTAGGTTATCAATATATGAATTATTGTGCAAAACGCAAAACATGAAAACTATATAAAAACCTATAAGTATTTAGTATCATTGTAATCGTACGACCCATGTCAAAATTCTGTCAATAGGGAAAAGCCTGTTTTTCATTCCCTACCATAAAGAGTAAATAAAAAATGGATTATATCTACCACAAAATAGTGTCACTGAAAAATGCACTTCATCTTGAATATAAAAACAAGGCATCATATTGGTACATCATTTTCTTATACATTATAGAGTCAAATAACTCTTCACCGAGGTCTTTCTAAACTATTTCTCTTCTTTGTTTAGTATTAATATGACTTCGGTCCTGATTTATCTTTGTTGTACCCTATATAAAAAGACTATAACTTGTGTAATTGTACCACTGGATACGATGTATATTTTATGTGCCATGCTCTTATATATCTGCATGCAATTATTTTTCCTTATAAGATATGTTCTACACTGTCTAATGCATGCTTGTATGTTTCTAAATGTAATATTTTAAAATAAAAAATGTTATTACAAAAATAAAAAAGAATAAATAAGAATGTGCTGACACAAAAAATGAAAAAAAATCACATGATCTTAAAGGGAATGTACAGTATAATCAGAAAATTACTTATTGTTTAAATTACATTTTTATGTTGATAATGTTTTTTTTTCTTTTTCATGTTACTATCTATATTTAAAAAATAAAAAAAAATTAGAAACTGTAGAAGCTGACACTGACAAGCTCATTCTGGACTTGGATCCACCCAGGATACCAGGATAGAGCCAGAATACCTACTAACTGCAAAGCCAGATGAAAGGAGAGTGCATTGGAAGTCCAGTAGAGACAACTGTCTAAAAAGGACTGCACTGCACAAACTGCGTACATAGAGAAGTAAGGGCCCCATAGCAAGGATCAAACCAGGCCCCCCACACAGGACAGAAGGGTTTCTGCCTACACCCTTTTCAATGACTCTTGGGCCATTTTTCCACTGCCTGATTTGCTTAAAGTTGTTCCTTTAGAGGGTAGAGTCCTGACCAAGTTTTCACCTCCAATAGAAGAGGAGATAATCCCAACTAAGACTGGGCCCCCTCTTGCCCTGGGACCCATAGCAGTTGCATGGTCTGCCACTATGGTAGTGCCGCCCCTGACTGCACATGTGTCCTAGAGAAGCCTCCAGTGTGTGAATACACACCTAAACTGAGATCTCCTGTGCAACTTTCCATATCTCAAAGTGGATTCTGTGGAATCATACTATGAATACGGAAACCTGTTTAAATAATAGAGCAGAGTGTTTGCCTGCTGTAAGGAAGAACCACCCTTTTTGTGTAAAGTAAATTATTATACCTCGTGTCTGCTAAGCTGCTGAATATTTTTAATAAAGGCCAATTGCAAACTTGATTTTAAGCCCAAAATGAGTAAAATGCTATTAAAAATAATTGCCCCTGCAGGTGTACATAACCTTTAAGTCAGAGTCAGCTAGTGAAGTGCAGGGTAAGGAAGATTGCTTAAATTCCTTTAAAGAGATACGTTTTTCCCTTATTGTCTACTTGTGCAGCTGTGAGACCGGTAACATCTGTGGGGTCTGCATTCTGTGTACCCTCTTGCTGGTCCATTGCAAGTCAGAACTGCTCTGACATGTTTACATATGAATTCTTCAGTAAAGAACTGTTTAGCTGTACAACTGTATCAGCAGTACTGCACTGCACTACACTTACACCGCAAGGTGTTTGAGTCATGAAAACCGGGACCCCGCTTGCACCTCAAAACTTGCAACACCAAGGGCACCTCAACCGTCATCAAGCAGGAGGACCCCAGAACAGGAGTGTGCCCCGAAAGTGTTCCCTTTCCATCATTGCATGCTAGCCAAGCGAGCTTCAGAAAAGTGAGTGCAACTACTACTACACCCTTCCGGCCAGCCACACACTGACGCACATGCAGCCTAGTCACTGCACTGTGTAGAAAACTAAGTATCCACCATTTACCATAGGTGATATCACAGCTGACGTGATCCTTCCTGACCTTTGAAAAGGTCATGCCTAGAAAAATATCCCACAAAAGTCAATAAGGTCGACTCCTATATAATCACATGAAAATTAAAAAAATATCACCAAAAATTCTAAAAAATATGTTTGATATAAAAATTGAGTCATTTTCTGATAACACATTCCTTTTAAAACCAAAATAGGCTTTTTAGTTAAGGGAATAATGATATCTGCTGCTTATATTTATCTTGGGTTTTTTTTAGTTTTTAGATGAGTTGTAATTGTATTTTTGGGAAAATGTCAGAGTATTTTGGACTCCTAGTTTTTGCTTACAAATGCTGCCATAAAATACTATGGATTAGTTTATTTTATTATAAGACTTGTTTTCCACTTCAGTCAGGATATGACACTTTTTCTGTGCTTGAAGGTCAAGTTATTCAAATAACCTGCAATATATGTATCTTGCCATCTTCTCTTCACATTTCAAACACATATTGCAGTTTCTTCACTTTCATCTTTTATGATGAATCAAGCTGAAATTACTTTTTCATGGATATCTAATACAGTGATCTGTAAGGGGTATGTTTATCTGAAGTGGTCCTGATAGCGGTTGGTACCTTTTTAAGCGTAATCCAGGTTTCTTACACTTCTGTAAACTAAGTATTTGTCATTAATATTTTACAGAAACTAGTATGACAGAAAAGTTGATATCTGCAATATTTATATTTGTAGGAGCCAAATTTAAAATAAATCGGGTATGTAAAGTCAAGAAAATGCAAATGTCTGGATAACCTTAGCCAAATTACTGGACATTGTGGTGAGAAAAATTTAAAAGTTCATTTATATGTTTTAAATAGAGATGAGTGACGTTTTCAAAAATTCGATTCAGACGCTTCTCTGAATTTTTCCCCTAAATTTTTCCGAGTTAATTTGTCATTAAGCGCATTAGAAATTAGCTATTTCCCAGCTGCAGGGTGCATGTATCTCGGTGTACATCACTGTGCATTGCAGAAATATGCATAGCTAATCTGTTGTGGTAGTGAAACAGTTACTGTGCATTAGTAGGGCAGGCAGGTAACAGGCGTTAATCTTAGAATCAGTTCAGACTTCAGTTATTTGGTCAGTTACAGGTCAAAAACTAACCAAATACCTGGTATTTTAGGGTCCATTCACACGTCCGGTAAGTGTTTTGCAGTCCGCACATTGCAGAACCGCATAACACGGACACCATTTTGTGGAGAAATGCCTTTTCTTGTCCATGGTTGCAGACGAGAATAGGACATGTTCTATTTTTGCAGGGCCACGGAATGGAGGTGCGGATGCGGATAGCACACAGTGTGCAGTCTGCATCTTTTTCGGCCCCGTTAAAAAGACGTGTGAATGGACCCTAACACATCATTGTTAGCATCAGGTATAATGTACTTAACCGTGTTGTGGCTCAAGATTGTACTATAGAGTAAAAGAGCACTCTCCTTTTACACCGTCTGCTGATTCCACATAGATTGCTACAAACCATTTCTGTTACACGATAAGACAAGTAGTGTTGACGTCACTGTTTTTTTTTTGCCCCTTCAACTGATCCATCACAAGAACAAACCCCAAAAAAACGGATCTTGTCTTTTAAGCATCCCCTTTCACATGGTCAATATATGTTCAGTAATTGATCAGTATTGCTAAGGCCAAAAAAACAGAAGCAGTTCCAAAACAGAGATGACACATGATGGAAATGTTGGCATGTCATCTGTGCTTTGTACCCACTCCTGCTTTTGACTTCCAAATTATGAGCAAATTCTGATGCAAAATACTGACCATGTGATAGAGTCCTCATGCTCAATTCACATGAGTTTTGGCTATTTGCCTCTGACAATGGCAACAGCATGAGTTTGAGGAATCAACATTGTGGCCATATCACATAACGGTGAAAGTTGCAACCGCATGAGAAGTCAACATAGTGGCCCTGTCACAGAGTGGGGATGTGGGGGGCAACAGCAGTGGTAGTAACGGCACAAGATAGTGGCAGTAGGAGAAGATGGCAGCAAAGGCAGCAGGTGTGTGGCATCAGGCGGATGACAGCATCAGAATACTGGGTGAAGCACGTGGCCAGAAGTAATGAGCCATTTTTCACAATGTTTTGGTGTGTCACCCAGAATGATCTAATCTGATGCATCAGCACACTGGTGTGTGGAAATCCTGGCTGATCCACGCCTGATTCATCTTTACAAAGGTTAGTCTCTCAACATTTTGTGTTGAAAGGTGATTTCTCTTTAAGATAACTATGTCCCCCACCGCACTAAACACCCGCTCTGATGCCACACTACTGACTGGGCAGGAAATTTTGTCCAGGGCAAACTCAGCCAGCTGTGGCCACAAATCAAGTTTGGCTGCCCAGTAGTCCAGGGGACCTGGGGTGGAAGGGTGCACTCCAAGTAGGCAGGTAAAGAAAAGTTCTCATTAGAGACTCCAGACTTAAGTTGCTGCTCCTGCCCCACCCCCCTCCAGAAGCCCAGAAGTCATGGCAGTGGAATGTGAGCATAGAGGGCTCCAGGCAGACCTTCATGAGAATGGGCGATAGTGCACATACTTAGGCAGCGTCCAACTGATTACATAGGACTTCTTGATAGTAATTGAGTTTATCTTCCTGCTCAGCAGGTGGAAAAAAGGCCCACATTTTGTACCCGAAGCAAGGGTCTAACATGGTGGAGAGCAAGTAGTGATCCCTCTGCTGAATGGTGATAATACGTCTGTCACTACGCAAGCAACTCAGCATGCATATGGCCATTTGCGCAAGGGACTCAGAGGGACTCCCTGCCTCCATCTCCACTGCATACTGCCATGGTGTGTCAGGGGCATCTGTCTGGTCTTCTTCCTCACCCTCATGCTCCGCATGCTCCTCTCCTGTCACTTGTGTGTATCCTCCTCCTCCACCAGTTCAGCCCCAGGTGGCAAGGAGATGTATGTGCCACGTCTCCTGTCTCCTGGTCAGCCAGATTTATCAGCATCTACTCCAGGATGTGAAGGAGTGGAATGACATTATTCATTCCGTAGTCCTGGCGAATGACAAATAAAGTGGCCTCCTTAAAAGGGCCTGATTAAACGGCAGGTGTCACGCATCAGCTGCCACTGGCTAACGTCAAAGTTACACAGGGATGTACTGCTGTCCGTCTGCACCATCCAGAAATAGTGCACAGCCTTCCTCTGCTCATGTAGTCGACTGTGAAGAGGGGACATCCTCTATGTCAGGAGGAAAGAAGGTTTGTACACAAACATAGAAGAGGATTCTTTACGGTAAGAGCAGTGAGCCTATGGAACTCTCTGACTGGGGAGATGGTGATGGTGAATTGACTAAAAGAGTTCAAGAGGGGCCTGGATGTGTTTCTGGAGTGTAATAATATTACAGGTTATAATTACTAGAGAGGGGTCATGATCCAGGGAGTTATTCTGATTGCCTGATTGGAGTCGGGAAGGAATTTTTTCACCTAAAATTAGGAAAATTGGCTTCTACTGCACAGTGTGTTTTTTTGCCTTCCTCTGGATCAATTTGCAGGATAACACGCTGAACTGGATGGACAGATGTCTTTTTTCAGCCTTATAAACTATGTTACTATGCTATTCTGCCTTTGCAGCTCAAGGATGGTATGTTTTACAGTGGCTGAAGTGCATGCACAATTTCCTGGCCATTTTCATAATTTCTTGCAGTTGGGTGGAAGACTTCAGGAACTGCTTTACAATCAGATTAAAGAAGTGCGCCATACAGGGCGCATGGGTAAGCCCTCCTTGAAGCAGCCCCGGCACGATGTTCTTCCAATTATTAGTGACATGTTTCTGATCATCAGTTGGCGAGGAGATAGCCAAGATTCAATTTCCTCTTTGATTCCATGCTCCCAGACAAACCAAGTGGAGAACAGCATGACATCACTGTGCTCTGAATTGGTGGTATGCTGAAGGACCACACTGAATTGTGCCTACAGTGGAGGCTGAGGACAAGGTTGAGGATGATGAGGCAGAGAAAGATATTGGTGCAGGAATCATAGCTTGAGAAAGCGGAGTTGGCCAAGTTGCTGGTGTGCCTGGGCAGCAACCACATTTACCCAGTGGGCCATAAATGACATATATTGTCCTTGACCATAATTAAAGCTCCACACATCAGCGCTGCTGTGAACTTTGCCAGACACTGGCAGGCTGAAGGACTAGCCCACCTTCTGCTCAACATATGTGTACAAGGATGGTACAGTCTTTTTGGAGAAGTAATGACGGCTTGGGACTCTGCACCTTGGCTCGGCACAAGCAATCAGTTCTCTGAAAGGCACAGAGTCAACGGAAAGGGAGGGACTGTAGTACCAGCAATGTGGCCAGGAGCACGATCAGCTTCTACACCTTTGGATGAGTGCACACATACTGATCGATTGCTGGCAAAATGAGTGACGAGAAGTAGGAGGAGGAGGAGCAACAACATCAGGACCGTTAGATGATAGTAAGGAAACACAGCTCCCTACTGCTGAGGTGGTGGAGCCTTGACTGCTGGAAAAGGGTTGCAGGCCGCTAGGAGATGCCTCAGGCTGTACCACAACATTAGCTCCATGGTTTTCCTAGGCCACTTTATGGTGATGCTCCATGTGTTGATGCAGGGTCATAGTGCCAACATTGGCACCCTGGCCACACTTCACCTTCTGCCTATAGGTTCTACCCATTGCCGCGCTGACATTCTCCGGCGACTTGATGACAAATTCCCACATTGGCAAAAATGGCATTTTACCCCCATCCCTCCATGCTGACTGCCAGCTGCTGCCTCTATGAACCCATGCACCGCTAGTTGTTTCCGGACAGGTAGGCTCCTGAATGGTCTACTCCGGGCACGTCTGGCTCAAAATATCACACTACTGTCGCCCTGCTGACTCACGGCCACTCTTGCACCCTGCTGGCTCAGCCACTGTCTCACGTGCATGCTGCCACCTTCACCCCCTGATGATGATGATGCTGATGAAGCCCCCTCTTCAACCGGCTCCCATGTGTCACTGATCTCACCCTCACCAGTCTCATAGCTGTGCGCCTGACTGCTCGCAACGACTGCTTCCACGAGACTCTCATGGTCTCTCATCTACAGGAGCAGCAGCAGCTGGTCTCTCCTCCAAATTTTGGCTGGGCAGTAGCTGCTAACTGTCCTCAATAAGCTCGTCCTCGCTGAAAAGCGGAGCAGAGCCAGCAGCATACAATAATTCCCGATTAGAAGGAACATATAAAGAAAGAGGAAGATTCAGGACAGGCCATGCCAAATAAGCGTGGTGTCAGAGGAACCCACTGACTCCTGGCTGTGGGTGTCTGATGTCAGTTGATATGATGTTGAAGACCGAGTCAACCATTCAAGGACTGCTGGGTTGTTGGTCAAAACAAAACCGCTGGATGACACTGGCAGCTTTGGTCTGTTACTACGACTGCTTCTTCTACTCCATCCCCCTTCTGCTGCTGCTGCTACTTCTGCATGCTGCAGAAATTTTTGACACTGCCCATTTCCTTGGAAGGTCCTGGCACCTGTCTGTCGGACATAGTGTACAGTATCAGTAGTATTGGAACACTATTTCACCCCAATAACAGAAACAAGCCCTAGTGGAATTACTTATGTTAAAAAACAACATGGACACCCCAAAATCAGAAGTATTAGACCACTATTTCACCCCAATTACAGAATCAAGGCCTAATGGAATTACTTATGTAAAAAAAAACAATGTGAACAAACTAAAAGCAGTTTATTAGACCGCTATTTCACCCCAATTACAGAAACAAGGTCTAGTATAATTACATTAATTAAAATTAAAAAAATACAATGTGGACACCCTAATAGCAGTGGAATCAAACCGCTATTTCCCCCCAATTACAGAATCAAGGCCTAATGGAATTACTCATGTATAAAACATTGTGAAAACCCCAAAATCAGTTGTATTAGACTGCTATTTCACCCCAATTACAGAAACAAGGCCTAGTGGAATTACTTATGTAAATAACTATGTGGACACCCCAAAATCAGTAGTATTGGAATGCTATTTCATCCCAATTACAGAATCAAGGTCTAATGGAATTACTTATGGAAAAAACTATGTGGACACCCCAAAATCCATAGTATTCGACCACTATTTCACCCCAATTACAGAATCAAGGCCTAATGGAATTACTCATGTATAAAACGACGTGAACACCCCAAAATCAGTAGTATTAGATCTCAGTTTCACGCCAATTACAGAATCAAGGCATAATGGAATTACTTAAGTATAAAACAATGTGAACACCCCAAAATCAGTGGAATTAGAACGCTATTTCACCCCAATTATAGAATCAAGGCCTAATGGAATTACTAATCTATAATACAGGGTGTAAAACCAAATACGTGAAAAAATATTTAGAGCGCTATTTCATCCCAATTACAGAATCAAAGTATTATAGAAGTACGTATGCATAAAACAATGTAGATTCCACAATAACAGTAGTATTGGACAGGTTTTTCACACCAATTAGTGCATCAATAGAATTGCTTATGCCATGTTCTTGTGAGGGTCGTACCAACCCCTAAAACATAGCAAACAACACAAGGCAAGCAATAAGACAACATAGCAAGCACCAAAACAAATACTTTATTCACTGAGATACAGACATGGCAGGAAACTGTATCAGCCGGTCAGGGACCAGTGGCAGGTAATACCACTGGACCAAGTGCACTGGTTTGACTTGCGGCCAAACCCAAAGGGCAGAAACTCAGTGAGCCCCAGTTTTCATAGAGCCCCTAATGGTGACGATGAACTTAGGCGAGGGCTCACTGGTCGCACCTCTAGGATGGTCCTGGTGCACTTGGCCACTTACCTGCAAAGATAGACACCAGAAGTCCAGACAGACACGGGACGAACTGGAACCCAGGCACTCAAACCGGAACTCGAAAAAACTCAGGACACTATTCATACAGGACATGACGGGAACCAGAAAACAAAACAGATGCCTGGACCCCATGCGGAACGGATGCATAGCGGTCACAGTCTGCCTGCACAAACAGGCAGACAAGGAGACAAGGAGGTGCCTAGACCCCAAGCAGAACGGATGCATGGCAGTCACAGGCAGAGCTCCATACATAGACTACATGTCATCCCTCCAGAGAACCCAGAAGCCATCTCCACGAAGACATAGACTTAGATTCAGACTAGCAGAAGTTATTTGACACCTAGCAGACACATCCAGACCAGACCATGGAACGTTAACCCCACAGGAACCAGGAATAACAAGAAACACAGCAGGGAAATGTTCACACACAGGTCACATATACTGCAGCCAACACGACCAGCATAGATCAAATCCACCATAACCAGTATGAGTAAGGGCAGCCTGCCTACACAGCCATAAACTGTGACAATAGGGAACTGAACAGTGAAGGCACAGGGAGACCAATAAAAGCCACAGTTCACACACATGATGCCTCAACTACACGTAGAACATAGCAACCAACCTACACGGAATCGACCACTGCCAGTGCTCCGGAGCTACAAAAGCAGGTACGTACGGCAACCCATCACACAGTGAACTACACTGTGACAGCTTATCTATTAACCAAGGGAGATATTGTTCTATTAGCCCCTGCACTCTCCCTATTATCTCCTTATAGTGTGGACAAAGTCTCCCTATTATCTCCCTACAAATAAAGGCTTTCTACTGTCCCTAGCGCCTGTCACATCTTTCTCTGCACTAAGTTCACAGTAAAATGGTTGACACCGGGCAGCAAGAGGCTTTTTATAAGACCGTGACATTACAGGGGCTAGCTATCTACTGATTGGCTGGCTGCACAGCATTATAAAAAATCTGATTCGTCTCCACGAATTGCCAGGAAATTCGGATTCGTGATAAATCAAATTTTTCCTGAAATTTGGACTGAATTCCACTTCGTCAACTTCAATTCGCTCAACACTAGTTTAATATCTCTAGGATCTGCCATCACTTTATGATGAGTGGCATCTAATTGCTATGCAAAATAGATAACATTTTGCATGAGTAAAATCATTGTACTTTTTTGTCTGAGCAATAAGTGCTTTTTTATATTACATATTAGGCTTTAAAGGGTTGTCTAAATAATGCAAAAATGTGGCCAAAACCAGAGACTATGAGAACATCACAAAAGAAAAAATCTTGGCCCATTTTATCCCCTGTTGCTTCCTGCACTACCACTTCATTACCACTGCAGCCAATCACTGGTCTCAGGGGTCCTGTGCCATATACCACTGAGGCCTGTGATTGGCTGCAGTGATCACATGTGTGTACAGGAACATCATCACTGCAGCCAGAGGGAGACATAGGAAAGTTTGCGTTAGAAGCCAGGGTGGTCAAACGGCTGCATTTTATTTCTTTTTTCACTTGTCTCTGCTATATTTTTGCATAATTCAGGCAACTCATTGAATCCAAGTTAAGTAAAGCAAAATATACTAAGCATTATTCACAAACTGGTGAGCCACTACTCATATCCATATCTTTCAAAATATAGATTGTGCATACCTCTGAGTCTCTCAAGGTACTGTAGTTACGAACTACGACCATGGCTCCTCTAGGGAGAAAAAAATACAGAAACTTGTCAATCACAAAGCAGGTTACAACTATGTGACTGTGGGAGTTATTGGAACCATCAAGTTTTTCACATGAAAAATGCGGACCCATTCATTTCTATGGGGCCACAAAAAAACCGTGTGCTGTCCACATCCGTTGCTCCGTTCCGTAGGCCGCAAAAAAAAAAAAAATAGAGGATGTCCTATTCTTGTCCGTATTACGGACAAGAATAGTACTGTTCTATTAGGGGCCAGCTGTTCCGTTCCGCAAAATACGGAATGCACACGGATGCCATCCGTTGTTTTTGCGGATCCACAATTTGTGGACCGCAAAACACAACGTTCGTGTGAAAGAGGCCTAAGACATGGGAAAAAGAACTGCCAATGTTCCATAGTAACTGTCGTCTGCCATTGGAGTTTTGGCTTAGGGGTCCATTTTGCAGCACTGCTTGCACACACATGATATGAATCCACAAAAAAAAAAGTGGATAAAAGTTAATTTGGCATAATTTACAAAGTCCAGTGTTTTACACCAGTTTTAAATTCCCCCCTGCATGTACTTCATCATAAATGAGGTGCACCTTCAGCAGTCCATGGGCCTGGTGTAAAAACTTCTCCAGACCCTTGCTAGAGTAGCTTTTCACCAATATTTAGCCTTTTTTCCAGGCATAAATGTTAGTAAATTTGTGGAGGCCAATTCCCCAGTCCAGCTCTCATCACACACCTGCCACTCCTTAGCACAACCAGTGATGATAACTTGCAGGGTGGTCGTAACCATGGAAACGAGCAGTGTATAATGTGATGGAAAAATGAATCCAGCCAATATGGATAATATCAATAATAACAATACATTAGTAATGTCTTGTATTAACTTTCTCTCCTTTTACTGCAGATTTAGGCACAATATCCTTGCCTGCATCCTTATCAAACATTAACTTTTAGGTCTTTCTGATACAAAAGCACACTTTCAGCCCAAGCATAGAAGCGTTAAAAATTAAATGAAAAGAACCTGTAAAAACATTAGTAACCTTGAGAAATAAATGTACCTTTATGAAAGGTTCAGGTTGTTTCCACTCATGCTACTTTTTAAATTATAAAAATAAAGTGATCGTGAAAGATTTTTCTGTATAACTGGCAGATGGAGCTAAAAGGTCAAGTTATGGAGATACTGTAGAAAAATATAAAAAAAAATATAAAATTCTGCAAAATCAATATAAATTAATATATGAATTGTTCCAATGTAACAGGGCCGCATTGCCAATTAGCCAGGTGCGGCGCGGCCCTGCGCACAGATGGGGGCGGCGGCGGGGCATAGGGAGATGAGCGCGTCCATTGTGGAAGTGCTCATCTCCATAGTCATCTGTATCGCCGTCGTGAGGATGCCTGTACTGCGGGGCAGGGGAGGGAGAGGCGTCTCTCCTGCCTGTTCCTCTGATAGGGCATAGGCCTGCAGCCTATCAGAGGCCGGCTCAGGCGGCGCGATGATGTCATAGCGCCGCCTGAGCCGTACAGCGCGGGACACAGGCCGGAAGAGGCCTGCATCACATCGTTGCCAGCCTGATGGAGGTAAGTATTAGTGTTAATTTTTTTTTATTGTAGCAGTCACGGACCGGAGCTCTATTGGGGGCACTAAGGGCATTTTTACTGGCACTGGGGGCATTTTTACTGCCACATGGGGGCACTGGGGGCATTTAACTGGCACTGGGGGCATTTTTACTGGCACTGGGGGCATTTTTACTGGCACATGGGGGCACTGGGGGCATTTTACTGGCACTGGGGGCATTTTTACTGGCACATGGGGGCACAGGAGGCATTTTTGCTGGCACATGGGGGCATTTTTACTGGCACATGAGGGCATTTTTACTGGCACTGGGGGCATTTTTACTGGCACATGGGGGCACTGGGGGCATTTGTACTGGCACTGGGGCATTTTTACTGGCACATGGGCACTGGGGGCATTTTACTAGCACTGGGGGCATTTTTACTGGCACATGGAGGAACTGGGGGCATTTTACTGGCACATGGGGCACTGGGGACATTTTTACTGGCACATGGGGGCACTGGGGGCATTTTTACTGGCACTGGGGGCATTTTTACTGGCACATGGGAGCACTGGGGGCATTTTACTGGCACATGGGGGCACTGTGGGCATTTTTACCGGCACACAGGGGCACTGGGGGCATTTTTACTGTCACATGGGGGCATTTTTACTGGCACTGGGGGCATTTTTACTGGCACATGGGGGCACTTGGGGCATTTTACTGGCACATGGGGGCACTGGGGGCATTTTTACTGGCACATGGGGGCACTGGGGGCATTTTTACTGGCACTGGGGGCATTTTTACTGGCACATGGGGGCATTTTTACCGGCACAAGGGGGCACTGGTGCATTTTTACTGGCACTGGGGGCATTTTTACTGGCACTGGAGGCATTATTACAGGTACTGGGGCCATTTTTACTGGCACATGGGGGCACTGGGGGCATTTGTTACTGGCACTGGGAGCATTTCTTACTGGCACATGGGGGCACTGGGGGCATTTTTTACTGGCACTGGGGGCATTTCTTACTGGCACTTGGGGACATTTCTTTATGGCATGGGAGCACTGGGGGCATTTTATAGTGGCACTGGGGGCATTTTATAGTGGCACTGGGGGCATTTTTCTGGCACATGGGGGCACTGGGGCATTTCTTACTGGCACATGGGGGCACTGGGGGAATTTCTTACTGGCACATGATTTTGGGGCGAATCAACGGGGGGTAACTTCTGGCGCATTATTGGGGCGTTTCTTACTGGCACATAATTTGGGGGGCATCTATGGGTGGGGAGCACTTCTTACTGGCACATTATTGGGGTGAAATTGTGGGGGCACTTCTTACTGGCACATTAGAAGCATTATTACTTCTGGGGCACAGTGGGGACATTAGTACTGTTGGGGGCACTATTACTAACAAGTGCACTCTGGCAGAGAATTATTAGTTGGGAGCACTATTACTGTGGGGGACACTATTACTGTGGGGGGCACCCTGGCACAGTATCAGATAGCGCAGTTATTTCTGGGGGACGTTGTGTTTACTCTATTATGGGGCACTATTTGCTGGGCGCAGTTATTTTAGGACACTGTGTGCCAATAATTATTGAAGTGCACTATCTTTGTGGTACTAGTGGCACAGTACTGGGGGTGGTAGGATTATTTGTCCAGAAGATGGGAGGATGATGGAAAAGTAGTAAACTAAGATTTTTTTCTGTCAAACTGCAGAGATGAGAAATAGCTGAAAAATGGCGTCTGGTCTGAAAGGAGAAGATGAGGAAAGAGAAGATCTACATCAGTGGAGACGTCACTGGATGTAAGAGGTATGGGGCGCTGTATTATACTGGATGTAAGAGGGATGCGGTGCTGTATTATACTGGATGTACGAGGTATGGGGGCGCTGTATTAGGCTACATTCACACGAACATTGTGTTTTGCAGTCTGCAAATTGCGGATCCGCAAAAAAAGGATGATGTTCCATTTGGCATCCGTTTTTTTTTTTGCAGATCCACTGTAACAATGCCTATCCTTGTCCGCAAATGGACAAAAATAGGAATGGACATACATATGCGGACAGCACACAGTGTTCATTGAAGTGAATGGGTCCGCATCTGAGCCGCAAAATATGCAGATCGGAGGCCGCAAAAAACAACTGTGGTGTGAATGTAGCCTTACCCTGTATGTTCTGTAGTGATATATGCAATGTTAGGAGGGAAAAGATTAGGGTGAGAATTTGGCATGGGGGGGGGGTTCAATTTTTGACTTGGCCGGCAGAAAAGCTAGGTGCACCAGCACTGGGGGGGGGGCCCAAGCTGAACTCTTGCATCAGGGCACATGAGCCTTTAGCTACGCCCCTGTGTGTCTCCCAGGTGGCTTGTGGCAAACTGTAAATGAGACTTTTTATGGATATCTTTGAGAAATGGCTTTCTTCTTGCCACTCTTCCATAAAGGCCAGATTTGTGAGGTGTTCGACTGATTGTTGTCCTATGGTCAGACTCTTCCACCTCAGCTGTAGATCTCTGCAGTTCATCTAGAGTGATCATGGGCCTCTTGGCTGCATCTCTGATCAGTCTTCTCCTTGTTTGAGATGAAAGTTTAGAGGGACGGCCGGGTCTTGGTAGATTTGCAGTGTTCTGATACTCCTTCCAATTTCAATATGATCGCTTGCACAGTGCTCCTTGGGATGTTTAAAGCTTGGGAAATCTTTTGGTATCCAAATCCGGCTTTAAACTTCTCCACAACAGTATCACGGACCTGCCTGGTGTGTTCCTTGGTCTTCATGATGCTCTCTGTGCTTTAAACAGAACCCTGAGACTATCACAGAGCAGGTGCATTTATACGGAGACTTGATTACACACAGGTGGATTCTATTTCTCTTCATCAGTCATTTAGGACAACATTGGATCATTCAGAGATCCTCAATGAACTTCTGGAGTGAGTTTTCTGAACTGAAAGTAAATGGGCCAAATAATTTTGCACGCCCAACTTTTCAGTTTTATTATTACAAAAAAAGTTTAAATGATCCAATAAATTTCGTTCCACTTCACAATTGTGACCCACTTGTTGTTGATTCTTCACCAAAAATTTAAAATGTTTTTGTTTGAAGCCTGAAATGTGGCAAAAGGTTGAAAAGTTCCAGGGGGCCAAATACTTTCGCAAGGCACTGTATTTTATATAGAGTCATTACAAACAGAATGAACCTTTTCAAGTGTTTATTTCTGTTAATGTTGATGATTAGCGCTTACAGCCAAGGAAAGCCCAAAAGTCATTATCTCAGAAAATTATAATAATTATCCCAAAACACCTGCAAATACTTTGTAAGCCTTTAAAAAGGTCCCTTAGTCTGGTTCAGTAGGCGACACAATCATGGGGAAGACTGCTGACTTGACAGATGTCCAGAAGGCTGTCATTGACACACTCCACAAGGAGGATAAGCCACAAAAGGTCATTGCTAAAGAAGCTGGCTGTTCACAGAGTGCTGTAGCAAAGCATATTAATGGAAAGTTGAGTGGAAGGAAAAAGGGTGGTAGAAAGAGGTGCACAAGCAACAGGGAGAACCGCAGCCTTGATAGGATTGTTAAGAAAAGGCCTTTCCTAAATTTGAGGGAGATTCACAAGGAGTGGACTGCTGCTGGAGTTAGTGCCTAAAGAGCCACCACACACAGACGTATCCAGGACATGGGCTACAAGTGTTGCATTCTATGTGTCAAGCCACTCTTGACCAATAGACAACGCCAGACGTGTCTTACCTGGTGCCAAGGAGAAAAAGAACTGAACTGTTGCTCAGTGGTCAAAGGTGTTGTTCTTAGATGAAAGCAAATTTTGCATTTCATTTGGAAATCAAGGTCCCAGAGTCTGGAGGAAGAGTGAAGAGGCACTCAATCCAAGCTGCTTGAGGTTGAGTGTGAAGTTTCCATAATCAGTGATGGTTTGGGGAGCCATGTCATCTGCTGGTGTAGGTCCACTGTGTTTTATCAAGACTAAAGTCAGTGCTAAGTAACAGAAATAAATACTTGAAAAAGTTCACTCTGTTTGTAATGACTCTATATAATATATGTGTTTCACTTTTTGAATGGAATTACTGAAAAAAATAAAACTTTTTGATGATATTCTACCGTATTTTTCGCCCTATAAGACGCACTCCCCCCCCCCCCAAAAGTAGGGGGAAAATGCGGTGTGTCTTATAGGGCGAATACAAGTGAGCTCTTCCACGCTGCGTCCGGCAGGGAAAAGAGTGGAGCGCGGGACCGGAGGGCAGCGGCAGCGCAGGACAGGTAAGTAAGGTTTTTATAAATGGCTGGGTGGGCTGATGGGGGCACAAGACGCTGCTCTGAGGTCTGATGGGGGCACAAGACGCTGGTCTGAGGTCTGATGGGGGCACATTCTGCTGATCTGAGGTCTGATGCGGACACAGGCTGATCTGAGGTCTGATGGGGGCACATACTGTTGATCTGAGGTCTGATGGGGGCACATTCTGCTGATATGAGGTCTGATTGGGGCACATTCTGCTGATATGAGGTCTGATTGGGGGCACATACTGTTGATCTAAGGTCTGATGGGGGCACATTCTGCTGATCTGAGGTCTGATGGGGGCACATACTGTTGATCTAAGGTCTGATGGGGGCACATTCTGCTGATATGAGGTCTGATGGGGGCACATACTGTTGATCTAAGGTCTGATGGGGGCACATTCTGCTGATCTGAGGTCTGATGGGGGCACATTCTGCTGATCTGAGGTCTGATGAGGGCACATACTGTTGATCTGAGGTCTGATGGGGGTACATTCTGCTGATCTGAGGTCTGATGGGGGCACATTCTGCTGATCTGAGGTCTGATGCGGACACAGTAGGCTGATCTGAGGTCTGATGGGGGCACAGTGGGCTGATCTGAGGTCTGGTGGGCGCACAGTAAGATGGTATGGGGGCACAGTGGGCTGATCTGAGGTCTGTTGGGGTTCTGACATGGAGGGCTGATGGAGTTCTGACATGGAGGGCTGATATGAGGGTCTGATGTGATATCCTCAAATTTATGGGCAGTCTGATAAGAGGATCTGATGAAAAATATTTTTTCTTATTTTCCTACTTTAAAACTTAGGTGCGTCCTCTGGGCCGGTGCGTCTTATAGGGTGAAAAATATGGTACTTTATTGAGATGCACTTGTATGTACGCCCTAACTTAATGTGTAAAGAATTTGGGGATTTGCCATCTTTGGTGTTATTGGTGTTTTCAAAATACAGTATGCTCTAGATATGGCTTTTTTAAAAACTTTTTAAGACTTCTATATAGTACTTATATTCCAGAAAAATATCTATAAATTGTAAAAAAAAAAAAAAGAAAACACCAAAAACGCTTGCAAAAGGCCATGAAAAAAAATCTTAGGTTATCTTAGGATAAGTTATCAATATCAGTCCTGTGGGGGTCCAATATCCACAATCCACCAACTATTCTCTACTGTATGGGAACATTCTGAATCTGGCTGCGTCCTCTGTGTTAGTTCTGAGAACAACAGATGGTGAAGATACTGGGTGTTGGGCCCCACTGATCTGATATTGATGACCTTTTTTAAGGACACGTCGTCAATATCAGAACCTGATCAACCTCAGTCGGCCAATACAAAATCTCAGCCTATTTCCTTGTTGACCTTTTATATCGAGAAAGGCTTTTGATGACCTTTCTTGGTCTTATCTCTACCAAGTAACGACAACTATGGGAATCTCGGGGGCTTTTTTTCACAAACCCTTTATTCCACCCTATTGCATATCTTCCTCACAGATACTCTGGTTCCTATTAACATTAACCAAAACAAGGTTTTCCCATCTGCCTTTTTGCATTGGCCATTGAGCCATTGGTCATTATGATCCGTACAAATTGCAGGTCTAAAGATTGGGTTTGTGAATATAAAGTGAACCTTTTTGCCGATTATATGCTTCAGACCCTTAACAATCTTACCTAATCTATTAGACGTCTGTCTGTCTTTGTTTGTTTGCTTCCCTGGCCTACGGATCAATACTGCTTAATCAGAGATTTTACATTGCAATACTTCCTCTCATTTACTTCCTTTCATTTGTGACCTGGTTGCACTGATTGACCCAAGACCATTATCTAACCTATTTGGGGATTCATTTACTGAAAAATACTTGACTCCACTTTTAAGTCGAACTACGCACGACTCATCCCTAAACTCTGCCAGGAATTGCTGAAAACAAGTTCACACTTCAGTTATTTAGTCAGTTATTTCCATCAGTTATTATGAGCAAAAACCAATAGAGAAGCCTACTTGGAGATCAGGTGTAATGTAAAGATTTGCACCTGTTCTGTGTTTTTGACCCAGATCAGGTTTTGGCTCCAAATAACTGATGTAAATAACTGACCAAATAACTGAAGTGTGACCTTGGCCTTACCTGGAACTTCCCTACTCTTTCATGGATTGGTAGAATACATACGGTAAAATTGAATCAGACCTAATGATGTCAGTGTCCCTGTTATTTTTCATTTGGTCTCCTGATATTCTTCTAGGAGTAATTTTTCCCTCAGCAAAAATTCCATTCTCATGTTACAATTATGACAAAAGTCTGCTTTAAATACAAACTACAAAGCCCACTCTCACCTATACTTCCTATATTAAGAAACCCTTTTTTTCCCCTGGACTGTCACCAATGTCATTTGTTTGGTGGAAACACATTACATTACTCCATGTTGGTGACATCCTGCTTAATGCTAAACTCATGACCAGAGCATATTTTCTTTCTACTTTCTCACCCCCAAATAATGAACATTTTAAAGTAACTCAAGTTTTCCACTTCTTAATCTCCCAAAACCCAACAAATGGCTCTGTCAAATATACTTCGTTTGAATGGCTCTGCAAATATAGAGCCTCAGAGAGAGGTATCTTATTCCTTATTTATTCTACTTTAAACTCGTTACTATCCGATACCAAGTTGGCCTTTATGCATGGCTGGGAGATGGACTTGGGCGAGACCCTCACACTGGAGCAATAGCATGACTGTTGGACGGCAACCATCGAGGGAGTCGGCAGGTAACTCTAATGGGGACCTTTTCAGAGACACTTCATAGGGTATATATGGTGCCTTCTGGACTGCACCTTATTTATCCAATGGTTTCTCCTTTATGTTTTAGGAGTTAAATCACATATAAAGAAAAAATGGTACAGCACCTTATGAGTGGCTGGTGGCTTCCAGGATGCACGTCCCCTTGAAGGAGTCCAGTCCAAAGGCCCTAATAGTAATCTCAAACAAAAGGACAGCATCCTTATCCGGTGAAAACAGTGTGTCTTTTATTCCATCAATACACCCTGGTACATGCAACGTTTCGCCTGCTCCTTCAGCCTTTGTCAAGCAAGGAACTACTGCCAGTGGTATGTCCAATAATTCGCTGTGCATCAGCTTAGTCATAATAAGTACTCTACACTCAAAAAAAGTATTGAGGTGCACGTGCCAAGGACTAAATCACATATAAAGAAAAAATGGTACAGCACCTTTAAGGCCCCATTCAGACGACCGTGTTTCACGGCCCGATACGGGCCGTGAAAGCCCGGCCTGTGCTGCCCCAGAGGACGGGAGCGCATGGCATCATTGGTTGCTATGACGCCTTGCGCTTCCTGAGGCCGCCACCGTACAGTGAAACACTGTACACGCCGTATCGGGCCGTGAAACACGGTCGTCTGAATGGGGCCTAAGAGGCTGGTGGCTTCCAGGAAGCACGTCCCCTTGCAGGAGTCCAGTCCAAAGGCCCCAATAGTAATCTCAAACAAAAGGAAGCGAGGACAGCATCCTTATCTGGTGAAAACAGTGTGTCTTTTATTCCATCAATACACCCTGGTACATGCAACGTTTCGGCTGCTCCTTCAGCCTTTGTCAAGCATGTTTGACAAAGGCTGAAGGAGCAGCCGAAACGTTGCATGTACCAGGGTGTATTGATGGAACAAATTGGATAAGGATGCTGTCCTTGCTTCCTTTTGTTTTAGGGGTTGCCAGGAAGTTGGTAATATTTTACATATATGGTGTACCTGTCCCATAGTTAGAGGATCTTGGATCAATATCCAGAGAGTCTTATTATTTCAAGAGTTTGGAAGAGATATCCCCTTGTCAGCACCAGGGCCGTTTCTAGAGCCAGGTGAGGGGTGCCACCACATGGGGCACATCACTACAACAAGCAGAAGGGGGCGCTGGTGTTTACAGCTGATCACCAGCAAGGCCAGAACGCAACTAAGGAGGGGCTTCCATTGTGGAAGCGCTCATTAGTGAATGAGGCTGAAGAAACAGTGAGTACAGCGCTCCCAGCGCTAGCAGTACTCACCCTTGGCCGTCTTCTCTATGGCTGCAGCATTTCCAGGCATAGAGCAGGCTGTGCAGAGTGTGTGAGGGAGGAGGAGGGGCCTGTGGGAGCATCAGGCAAGGAGGCGGGGCCAGTGTGTTAGGAGAACAAGGCACTGAGGACTATGTGGAGCTGCATGAGGGAGGAGGAACTTATCTGGGGAGCAGGCAGGAATCTGACCTGTGAGGAACTTTCTTCACAGTGAGTGAACCATCATGTAAATATAAATGTGCAGTACAAGTGGGATGTGCAGTGTATGAGGTGGGGGGTAGGGGCTCAGTATATGATGGGAGATGCTGTGTGGAGGATGGGGGTGCTCAGTATATGAGGGGAGACGCTGTGTGGAGGATGGGAGTGCTCAGTATATGAGGGGAGATGCTGTGGCGGCACTAGTGCTGCACTATGTCCTGGCTGCGCACAGCTCCAGTACATATTGTGCATAAAAGCACACTATGACAGGACATAGTGCAGCACTGGCGCCAGGACACAGCGCTAAGAGCGATGGTGTCTGGAGGAGGAGCAGAGAGAGGAGTATACTATATATATATACTGTATATTCTAGTCAGAGTGCTGCATTTAGTGTACTAAGGAGGGAGGTGTAGGTTATAGGGGGCAACAGGTTTGAATAAATTTGTGGGCTGATCTGTATGAATATGGGGGTTGTTCTGGGCTCTGAATGGATTTGGGGGCTGATCTGGAATTTGGATTAATTTTGAGATCTGGTCTGGAGGTCTGCATTAATTTTGGGATCTCATGTGGGCTCTGTGTTAAGAAGGGTTTATCCAGCTGTGTAAAATTTATTTTTGAAAACTGATTTGAATGTGATAATAAAAGTAGTGATACATTTCTGATCCCTGTCCTCGCTGGTCTCTTTACTTCTATGTCCCCCTCCATTGAGACATGAGACCGCTGCGGCCAGTGACTGAGAAGTGAGCGGTGGGATCAATAAAGTTTCACTCCTTTTATTATTTTATCATGTTCTCAGCAGTTTGAAAGTAAACTAATGTGGGCACGTGGGGCAGCACCGGGCATAGTATTGGCGGACACTACAGGGTGGCAATGTTCAAGGGGGCAGCTATATAGGGGGGTTACTTGCTATAGAGGGTTGGGGTGGACTGCAGAAAAAACAAGCCAAAGTAAAGGTATAAGCTGAATTCACTGGTCCTTAATACAGAATCTGAGGCAGACCTCCTCTACCCTGTGCCATTTGTTAATAGTGGTGTCTTTTTATGTGGCAGAGGAGGCTGCACACCCCTGACCCAAGACGTCTGCGCATGAGCTTCTGGACCAAACTGAAAAGGAATGTGAACCAACTGAAATCTGTGGAGACGTCGCCTGTAAGTCAATGGGTTTACTCTGGGTAACTGATTCTTTTAAAATGTGTTTTAATCTTTTTATATAAAGGTCACTTTAAACATGAAGGGGGGGGGGGCGCTTTTGTATCGTTCGCCCTCTTGGCAAAATTCTCTAGAAACTGCCCTGATCAGCACCCATATACTTGATGGGGCTTGAACCACTGTCATTTAATAATACAGCCTATAAAATTCTACAGTATATCCTGATGTCTGCGAGAATACATATTTCCTCCAGGTAGAGGTCTCCTTCACTCTTATTCAATCTCAATGGTTATCCATAGGGTCAACGGAATTTCATTATATGAGAAATTAATGCTACTCTAAATGATACCAGAGAATGATTTTCATCAATATGGAGCCCATGAGTGGTCTGTGCCAATTGTCCTAATTTATTGTACTGTCTGAACATATATTACGGGCCTTGTAAACCTTGATTATTCTATTTTTCCATCCCCTCCCTACCCCTTTTCCTCTAGGACCAGGAGAGTCGCGGGAGCTGAGCCTTTATAGATACCATATTACCTGTATTACACTTATTATCTATTATGTTCTTATTGTTTTTAAATAGTTTTGTCATCATACATGATGTTTTTTTCAAATCAAATTTGGCTTAACCCATTACTATTGGATGCTTATATTCCTTTACATGTTTCTGCAACGACCGGGGTGCTGCGGTTGCTACGGGGGCGACCCTTTCCCCCTCCAGGGCCCTCTAAGGTGTATTCCCTTTATGTCCCAGTGGTAGGAGTGCCAAGGGGATTTAGGCCACTCACGTCTTTAGTGGTGTTGTCACGGTGTTCCTACCTCGTGAGACGAACAGGCCCCAGGCGGTGGCTCCGGTTGCAATAAATTTACTAGGAGTAGTTATTGAGGGTCGTCCGGTGGGAATGATGCGCAGACTTGTATGAATGGTCCAACATAGTTTTATTAACTTATCTTGGTAGGCAGATAACTAGTTTCATTCCTTCAGCTTGGTGTCCAGCAAGTGCAGCTATTACTTATACTTGGCAGATGCTTGGTAATTCAGGTTTCAGGCTTCCTGTTCTAACTTGAGGTTGGCTCTTAAGTCTGGCTTCCCTTGAGAGTATTGTAGTGCCTTATTGCAGGCTATATTACTCTGTATTTAGGGAGCAGCAGAGCTGAAGGTGCTCTGCTGTCCTGCACATGTCCTCCCTGGATGGGGTACAGGGGACAACTCCACTGACTAAAACTGTCTTAACTGTCATTTCCTCTTCACTCTGCAGGAAGTTGGAAGAGCTTAACTTCTCTCCAGCAGAGGGGGTAAGAATGGACTAAGGACTGTACCATTCTGGTAACACTACATCTGAATCTGCCATAGTATTTACTGACACCTGTTGGTCCACCAGGTACATTACATGAGAAACAGTTGCATAACATTGAATATAATACATATTAATGCTGGTGATGACATTAGCATACAGATAGAAGCTGGTTATGCAGAGTTGTAACACTACTCTGGGGTGTTACATTTCTTCTTCAGAATACTCTGATATTTTGGTTATGCTGTTTTGCCAATACTTTTTTTGAAACATAGAACCTGATCAACCCCTTAAGGCTTCGTTCAGACAACTGTATTTGTTTTGCGGTCCGCAAATTGCGGATCCGCAAAAAAAAACGGATGTCGTTCCATATGGCATCCGTTTTTCCGTTTTTTTTGCGGATCCATTGTAACAATGCCTATCCTTGTCAGCAAAACGGACAAGAATAGGACCTGTTCTATCTTTTTTTTTCGGAACAGAAATACGGACATAAGGAAACGGAATGCACACGGAGTACGTTCCTTTTTTTTTTTTGCGGACACATTGAAATTAATAGTTCCGCATACGGTCCGCAGAAAAAACGGAACAGACACGGAAACAAAATACGGTCGTGTGAATGAAGCCTTAACATGTGAGTACTGTGTGTTTATCATTTATAACACGCACTGTCATTTTTTTAACCCATTCAGTCCCGGAGGTTTTTTCGGCTTTGCGTTTTCGTTTTGCGCTCCCTGCCTTCAAACAGCCATAACTGTTTTATTTTTCTGTTCACATAGCTCTATGAGGGCTTGATTTTTGCGGGACAAGTTGTACTTTCCAACGCCACCATTTAATATTGCTCATGGTGTAGTGGGAAGCGGGAAAAAAATTCCAAATCGGGTAAAAATGCAAAAAAACGCTATTCCGCTACAGTTCTACGGGTTTCTTATTTAAAACATTTGATGTTCATTAAAAATGACCAATTAATTTAATTCTACTGGTCAGTACGAATCCGGCGATACCTAATATGTATAGTTTTTCCTGCGTTTTGATAGTGATAAAATAATTATAAAGTTGGCCTTTTTTTTGTCATATCTTGACCCCTATAACTTTTTGGTATTTATGTGTACAGAGCTGTATGGGGGCTCATTTTTTGCGGGGCAATCTGAAGTTTTTATTGATACCATTCTGGGGTGTGTATGACTTTTTGATCACTTTTTATTTAATTTTTTTTAGAAAAAAAAGAGCGACAAAAAACGCCGAATCGCTATTTGGACGCTTTTTTCCGCCACACAATTCGCCGTATTGGAATTTTTTAAATATATTTTAAAAGTATGGGCGTTTTCAGTTACGGTGATACCCATGATGTCTATATATATTGTTATTTAGGTATTTATTTTTTAATTATAAGTAGAGATGAGCGAGCAGTGCTCGTTACGAGCACTGTAACGCTCGGGTCCCAGGTGAAATGCCCGCAGGCATTGCGGATCCGTCCTCATCTGCATGTAAGTCAATGAGGACGGATCGTTTGGTATGACACTCATACCAAACGGTTCCGTCCTCACCCGTCTTAAAGTCAGTGGGGACGGAACCGTTTGGTATGAGTGTCATACCAAACGATCTGTCCTCATTGACTTACATGCAGATGAGGACGGATCCGCAATGCCTGCGGGCATTTCACCTGGAACCCGAGCGTTACAGTGCTCATAACGAGCACTGCTCGCTCATCTCTAATTATAAGGAAAGGGGGGTGATTTGAACTTTTATATATTTTTTAATATTTTTTTTTATTTTTTGTGATTATTTTAAAGCTCAAATATGAGCAAATAGATTGTGTTTTTTATTTTTTATTTATGAGCAATCAGGGTCTTTTATTTTTGAATTAATGACCGAATTTGCTCATTTCTTATCCTGGCCTGCCATCTAGTGGCCAGAATAAGAATTGCACTTTGAAAGCTGTAAACCTCATCAGTGAGGTTTACAGCTTTCAGATCATGTACAGACACCCCAATTGGCCACACGGGGTGTCTGTACACCACCCGGAAGCGTACGCTTCTGGGTTTAGACACAACTAGATGCCGTGATCACGTGTGACCACGGCATCTAAAGGCCTATGAAGACGCCGCCGATGGTCGTAAGTACCCCCAAGTCTCTGCTGTTAGAAACAGCAGAGACTTGCCGGCCATGACGCGGGCGCCATGTGTCCGCATCGCCCCAGCGCCGTACATGTACGGCGCTGGGAGTCTAAGGGTTAAACTTCAGACTTTTATTCTGCAGAATATAGATTCCAGCCTATTAGGTTCCTGCACTGTAAAATTTGACCTTGAAGTGGATATACAGGACATTAAAAAGGTTGACTAACATTAGAAAAAAAAAATTCTTTTTCCAAAAACAACTCATTGTTGTTCATAAACTTTACAATATTGCAACCCTGCATTGTTCTAAAATCTGGAAAAAAATCTCAAACAACCCCTTTGAGCTCAGAGATCTGTGTACAACCAGGATCGATGACGTCTATTAAGGGTATATCATTGTCATCTACATTAATGCTGTTTAATAAAGCATAGTACAAACAACAAGATAATTAGTTGATTATTTTCTTTGACTCGTTTCCTGGGAATTAATAATGTACATCACAATGGCTCAACACATCCATCTGAATAAGCTAATAATAGTAGCTAATTACCATGCACGTTCGAAAGTCATATGATAAAGAACTATAGGCTTAGGCTACAGATAACCCCATTAGGAGCTGCATATACACTGTGTGCACAATTATTAGGCAAGGTTAAATTTGAGGATTAATTTTATTATTGAACAACTACAGTGATGTTGGTCAATCCAAAAAGCTATTAAGCCTCAAACCTGAATATTTAAGAAAATAAAATAGAGGTTTTGACTTTCTTAGAAGAATATTGACGTGTGCAAAATTATTAGGCAACTATTAGTGTGCACAGTAATTATATAACTAAATGAAAAAGGAAAATTTTACCCTCCTGTTTATTTTCATCTGTTAATATGAGAATAATAACCCAATATATCTCTTAATAATATAAAAATGAGTTTCTGTCTGTCTGTCTGTCTGTCTGTTGTCTATGCGCGACCAAACTACTGGACCGATTTTCACCAAATTCGGCACACAGGTACATCAGGTGTCCGGGAAGGTTTTAGACCAGGTCTCATCTCTCTAGGACATACCGTTCCTGAGATATTCCCAAAATATGATCTCCATTAGCCAACATTACAACTGGGAACTTTGGTTTTAAACTCCAACTGCCATTCTCTGCAAAGGCACACACAGGGAGGGCAGGTTTCCATAACAACCAGGTAATTATCAGCAGCTGAGGATCTCATCCATTTCTATTTACTGACACTGTTAAAGGTATTCCGGTTACCATAAATATAACTTATGTTTTTTTCTATTACTACAGTTCAGTAGTAATAAAAGATGTTTTCCTCCACTGCTGTCTATTGCGTGGGCTCATAAATAAGCATGGTATTGACCTTTAATTCAGGCCACCCTAAAAGAAGTACTTAAAACCCCCGCCCCAGGTCTCACTAAGCCACACCCCCGACTCCATCAGGCCACACCCCCTTTCACTCCGCAGCCAACAGAGATTGAAAAAATAAAGGTAAAAATCAACTTCTGTCAGCTGCAGGGATGGGTGGGAGGTTGACTTTCTTTCTGCAACAACACACACAAACATTAAATAAAATAGATTAAATACACCCATGCGAAGCATCTTGCTAATCCACGCCCCCGACTCTGTCAGGTCACGCCCCCTCCCACTCCGCAGCCAATGGGAATTGAAAAAATGAAGGTAAAAATAAACTTCTGTTTGCTGCAGGGGTGGGAGGGTGAATTTCTGTCTGCAACGACACACAAAAATTTTAGATGAAATAGACTAATTATAGACTACAACCGTTCTAAGCCTTTTGCTAAGCCACGCCCCGTCTCTGTCAGGCCACGCCCCCTCTCACTCCGCAGCCATTCTGCAACGACACACAGAAACATTAAATGAAATAGATTAAATGCACCTATGCGAAGCGCTTTGCTAAGCCACGCCCCAACTATGTAAGGCCACGCCCCCTCCCACTCCGCAGCCAACAGGGATTGAAAAAATAAAGGTAAAAATCAACTTCTGTCAGCTGCAGGGATGGGTGGGAGGTTGACTTTCTTTCTGCAACGACACACAGAAACATTAAATGAAATAGATTAAATACACCCATGTGAAGCGTCTTGCTAATCCACGCCCCCGACTCTGTCAGGTTACGCCCCCTCCCACTCCGCAGCCAACGGGGATTGAAAAAATAAAGGTAAAAATAAACTTCTGTTTGCTGCAGGGGTGGGAGGGTGAATTTCTCTCTGCAACGACACACAAAAATTTTAGATAAAATAGACTAATTATAGACTACAACTGTTCGAATTGTCTTGCTAAGTCACGCCCCCAACTCTGTCAGACCACTCTGCAGCCATTCTGCAACGACACACAGAAACATTAAATGAAATAGATTAAATCACCTATGCGAAGCGCTTTGCTAAGCCACACCCACAACTCTGTCAGGTCATGCCCCCTCCCACTCCGCAGCCAACAGGGATTGAAAGAAAGAAGGGCCGGAGCCTGGCCAGGGGCTGTAGGAGTAGGCCCACATGACATGGGGAGTGGGAGGTCCCCAGGGGGTGGACTTAGCTAGGTGGCCAGGGGAAGGGGCGGGCATTACTTACCCGCGCTTCTCCAATGGCCGGGGTCACTCTGCGGGAAGCAGGCAAGCTGTGATAAGCTGTCTGTAGTGCTCCCGCTCCCTGCGCGCCATGGCTGCCATCAATGCCCTCCTGGAGCAGCTCCGCGCTGCTGCCGGCGCCCAAGATCCAGCCTGGCTCCAGCAGCGTGTTCAGGGGCTGCTGGATGAAGCTGCGTCCCGGCCAGCTTCTCCCTCCCTCCCTCTCTCCCAACGGCGCGCCCGCAGGGTTCGACCTCCGGCCCGGCTGAGCCCTGATCATGTCCCCCGAGCCCGCCCACGTCACAGGAGCCCCCCTCCAGCCCGGACCCCCATACCATCAGCATCCGGCCGCGGGTCACGGCCTGGGAGGAATCCTTCCAGACGGTCGGGCTCAGCGGCGGTGCGCAGGCCTCACTCTGGCAGAGGCTTGAGGCCTGCTCCCGCCAGTCATCTTGCCTCCTCCTCCCCTGCGGCGGCCGTGCCTGGCGATGCTCCGGTCGGGCGGCTGGCTGGCCTTCTTGCTACCACCCTGATTGCTGCTCCTGTCCAGGCCTTGGAGCAGGGAATGGACCCTGCTGGCTCTCCTGTTTCCGGCCTTCCCAGATTGACGTCGGTGTCAAGTGCGGCCGGGGTCATTCCATCCTTCCCTGGGACCTCCTCATCCGTTGGCTGTCCGCCTCCGCCTGCTTCTCCTGCTACGACCCAAGACCAGGGTGCCATTCGCCCGGCTTGCGGTGTGTATGGCCCACCGGGGGCTGCGTCGCGAGACTTCCGGCGAGGAGAGGCCGTGACGGTGGAACCGATGCAGCGTTTGGATTCCGGTGTGTCGGCTGGTGGGATCACAGCTCCTGCGCAGCCTGGTGAGTACCCCTCTATGTCGTGTCCATTTCCGTCTATTCTTCTGTCTGTTGATTCTGTGGTAGGGTCTCCCGTTTTTGGTTCCCTGGGTCCCAGTGGCAGCGGTTTGGCAGGGCAGGGGGCTGTAGGGGGGGACGAGGTTAGGGATCTTTTGGGGAGTGTACGCGCTCTCTTGGCTCGCTGCGAGAGCGGGGGGGTTCTCAGTCGAGGGCCTTCCCCGGTTTCGGCATGGGTCTCTGGGCAACCGGCGTTTGGGGTGGTGGGGGACGCGGTATCTTCCCCGGTGGGGCAAGGGCCGGTCGTCCCTGCGAGCACCGCGGTTGCTGTTTCGGTGCAGACGGAGTCGCAGGATAAGGATGGTATCCGGTTGGATGATAGGGCAAAGGGCGAGGTGTATGTCTGCTTTGAGGGGCCTTTGGGCGCTCACCTGAAAGCAGAAATACGGGAAAAAATTTGGAAGGATGAGTTTGTCGAAATTTTTTCTTTGCTGCCTTTGGAAAAATTCCATCTAAACAAGGGAAAACGGGATGAGAGTAAGAAGGAAGAGGAAGAGAAAAGGAGGTGGCGGCTTATCCCCCAGACTTTCTCGAATTGGCTGCAAGTGTTCGCCATTCTGGCGAGCGTGATTGGAGAAAAGGCGCCGGAGAACTGCTCCGCCCTTTTCTGTTATATGGATTCCATAGGGGAAGCTCACAGGGTTTATGGGGGTCAGGCCTGGTTAAGATACGATGAGCAGTTCAGGCAGCGTAAAGCCGTTCGGCCCAGTATCAAATGGGATCAAAAGGATATTGGGTTGTGGCTTAGGGTTATGGCCCCGATGCGTTACGGGCAGTCCTTTCCTGGTGGGGCCGGGTCCTCCGGCCAGTTTGCCGATTCCAGGTCAGGTCAACAAGGCGGTCAGCAGGGTGGCAGGAAGCTCGGCCTTTGTTGGCAGTTTAATGAGGGGCAGTGCAAGTTCCCATACGGCTGCCGATACCGGCATGCTTGTTTGATTTGCGGGGGATCCTCCCATGGTGCAGGGCGTTGTTTCCGGAAGGGGAAGTCGAGAGGGCCTAGTGGGGGGGCTAACCAAGGGGGCGACTCCGGTGATGCTTCCCGCGATTTTGCCCTTTCTAAATAGATACCCTGATAGGGAGAAGGCGGGTTTGTTGATTTCTGGATTTCAGGATGGCTTCAGGATTCCTGCCCCTGCTCACGTGGTCCCCTTTTCGTTGAGGAATTTATGCTCGGCCATGCAACACCCAGGCGTGGTGAGGGAAAAATTGCAGAAGGAGGTTTCGCTGGGCCGCATGGCTGGCCCCTTTTCATCCCCGCCAGTCCCAGACTTAGTGGTCTCCCCCCTGGGGGTTGTGCCCAAGAAGGAGCCGAACAAGTTTCGGCTCATTCATCATCTTTCGCACCCACATGGGAGGTCGGTCAACGATGGTATTGATCCGGAACTTTGTTCCGTGGTATATACGTCTTTTGACGCGGCTTTGCGCTGGGTGCGGGAGTATGGTAAAGGGACGCTACTGGCGAAAACTGACGTGGAATCCGCTTTTCGTTTGCTGCCGGTTCACCCGGATAGCATGCGTTTACTGGGTTGCCACTGGGAGGGGGAGTACTTTATGGATCGTTGCTTGCCCATGGGGTGTTCTATCTCGTGTGCTTACTTCGAGGCATTCAGTACTTTCCTGGAATGGGTGGTGCGGGACTTGGCCGGTGTTCAGTCGGTTATCCATTATTTGGATGATTTTCTGTTCATAGGGCCGGCTGGGTCACCCATTTGTTCCTCCCTCCTCTGCACGATGGAATGGGTGTCCAAACGCTTTGGGGTCCCCCTAGCTCCTGATAAGACGGAGGGGCCGGTCACTTCGCTTAGTTTTCTTGGGATTCTGATTGATACGGTGGAGATGGAATTCAGGCTGCCGGAGGAGAAGTTGCTCTCCTTGCGGCATGATGTGGGGAGGGCGTGTGGTCTCAAGAAAATTAGGTTGAAGGACCTCCAGTCGTTGCTGGGGAAATTGAACTTTGCCTGCCGGATTATTCCGGTGGGTAGGGTTTTTAGTCGCAGGTTGGCGGCGGCAACGTCTGGGGCTCGGGCGCCGCACCATTATGTCCGCCTCACCAAGGAGCACTGGGATGACCTCCGGGTCTGGGACCGTTTTTTGGCCGAGTACAATGGTCGTTCCCTGTTGATGGCGGAGGTCGTGGATTCGGCGGATTTTGACCTTTTCACGGATGCGGCTGGCAGTGTGGGTTTTGGGGCCTTTTGCCAGGGGCAGTGGTGTGCTGAGGCCTGGCCTCCTGCCTGGGTATCATCTGGCCTGGTGCGGAACCTTGCGTTGTGGGAGTTATTCCCCATAGTGGTTTCCGTTGAGTTGTGGGCTGCTTTGTTCCGAAATAGAAAAATTAGGTTTCATTGTGACAACATGTCTGTTGTGATGGCTGTTAATAATCTGTCTGCTTCCTCTCCTCCTGTTTTGTGTCTGCTTCGTCATCTGGTTCTGCTTTGTCTCAGACTTAATGCTTGGGTGGTGGCGGTGCATGTCCCGGGTGTCACTAACTCAGTTGCCGATGCTCTCTCTCGGTTGCAGTTCGATCGGTTTCGGCTGTTGGTGCCCGATGCGGAGGTCCGGGGTCTGCAGTGTCCGTCACATCTGTGGGAGCTGGTTTGCGTGGAGCAGAAGGTTTGATACGAGGTTCCTTGTCAGCGGGTACGTGGTCGGCCTATGAGGTGGCTTGGGATCGGTGGGTCCGTTGGTGTTGCTCGTTAGGTGGGGTATCTTCTGATGAGGATCGCGGCAGGCGTTGTTGTGCTGGCTTGGTTCCCTGGCCGGGGAAGGGTTGTCGGCGGCTGGGGTTAATAAGTTAATGTCTGGTCTGGCTTTTGGCCTAAAGTTGAGGGGTTTGAGGGATGTAACTAAAGATTTTTTAGTGGTGCAAGCTTTGAAGGGTTTTCGCAGAGGGCGGGGTCGCCCGGATTCCAGGCGGGCTATCTCCTTTCAGTTGTTGGGTAGGCTTGGGGACGCTCTAGTTGGGGTTGGGAGTTCTCCTTTTGAGGTTTCCTTGTTTCGGTTGGCTTTTTCTTTAGCCTTTTTTGGGGCATTGAGGGTGAGTGAGCTTGTGTCCCCCAGTGTTGCAGTGGCGGGCGGATTGTTGCGTTGCGATGTGTTGTTACTGGATTCGCAGGTGCAGTTTTGGATACGACGGTCCAAGACGGACCAATTTGGCAACGGTAAACAGGTGGTGCTAGGGGCGGTTCCGGGTTTCCGCCTGTGCCCGGTTCTTTGCCTTAGGGAGTATTATCAGTTCAGTCAGAGCGGGAGTGGCCCCTTGTTGGCGCATGCAGATGGGTCGTATCTGTCCCGATTCCAATTTGTTGCGATATTCCGGAGATGTTTAGGGTCCTTGGGGCTTGGCGCGTCTGTTTTCGGGTCCCATTCTTTTCGGATAGGGGCAGCTACTGAGGCGGCAGGTAGAGGTTTGGGTGAGGATGTAGTGCGGCGCATTGGACGTTGGGATTCCAATCGTTTTAAGGGTTATGTTCGGCCTCATTTGGCGGTGTGAAGGGGTGTGTGTTTGTCTTTTGGTCCTGGGATCTCTTCGTCTGGGGGTTTTTTGTAGTTATCTGTTCTTGTTATTTGGGGTTTCTTATGTGCCGCCAGTGATTTTTGTTTTCCTTTTTATTTTTCTTGTTGCAGATGCGCCCCGAGACTGGTTGGATCTTTGGGCACTCGTATGTCGTGGCGAGGTGCCGGCCCGGGCCGACGTTCCGCCGGGACGGTAGGCAGTTGGGGATCTCTCGGGATACGGCGGTCATCAGGTGGCTGGGGTGTCGGGGGTTTGGAGTGGAATAAGGTTTCTGTGTAATTTTCACAGGTCCGTCGGGATGGCGATCGTGCCCCGGACATTTTAGTTCTTCATGTCGGTGGCAACGATTAGGTATCCGCCCTATGTGGGAACTCATTCGGGACATAAAATGTGATTTGCTTAGGTTGTGGTCCCAGTTTCGGGGAATGATCACGGTGTGGTCTGAGATTGTTCCTCGGCAGACTTGGCGTACGGGCCAGGTCGGTGGAGCTGGTGAACAAGGCCAGGATTAAAGTTAACCGGGCCATTTCAGGGTTTGTGTCTCGAAATGGTGGGGTGAGTGTACGGCACCCGGATTTGGAGTCAGGGGAGGAGAAGTTTTGGTCCAGAGATGGTGTTCATTTGAATGCCGTGGGTATGATTTATGGGCTTTGGATATTCAGGAGGGAGTCGAGAGAGCGCTGGCTTTGTGGGGGGCCTCGCGG
>ONZH01009763.1:0-29406 GCA_900303285.1 Rhinella marina | reverse complement strand
AAATAGAAGGGTAGGTGTTGATTTTTTGTTTTTTATTGTTACCATATCCCCCTGTATATATATTTAATTTTTGTCCCCTCTGTATATATAGTTCATTTTTGCCCCCACTTAATATACAGTACAGACCAAAAGTTTGGACACACCTTCTCATTCAAAGAGTTTTCTGTATTTTCATGACTATGAAAATTGTAGATTCACACTGAAGGCATCAAAACTATGAATTAACACATGTGGAATTATATACTTAACAAAAAAGTGTGAAACAACTGAAAATATGTCTTATATTCTAGGTTCTTCAAAGTAGCCACCTTTTGCTTTGATTACTGCTTTGCACACTCTTGGCATTCTCTTGATGAGCTTCAAGAGGTAGTCACCTGAAATGGTTTTCACTTCACAGGTGTGCCCTGTCAGGTTTAATAAGTGGGATTTCTTGCCTTATATATGGGGTTGGGACCATGAGTTGTGTTGGGCAGAAGTCAGGTGGATACACAGCTGATAGTCCTACTGAATAGACTGTTAGAATTTGTATTATGGCAAGAAAAAAGCAGCTAAGTAAAGAAAAACGAGCGGCCATCATTACTTTAAGAAATGAAGGTCAGTCAGTCCGAAAAATTGGGAAAACTTTGAAAGTGTCCCCAAGTGCAGTCGCAAAAACCATCAAGCGCTACAAAGAAACTGGCTCACATAAGGACCGCCCCAGGAAAGGAAGACCAAGAGTCACCTCTGCTGCGGAGGAGAAGTTCATCCGAGTCACCAGCCTCAGAAATGGCAGGTTAACAGCAGCTCAGATTACAGACCAGGTCAATGCCACACAGAGTTCTAGCAGCAGACACATCTCTACAACAACTGTTAAGAGGAGACTGTGTGCAGCAGGCCTTCATGGTGGAAACCACTGCTAAGGAGAACACAAGGAATGGACATTAGACCAGTGGAAATCTGTGCTTTGGTCTGATGAGTCCAAATGTGAGATCTTTGGTTCCAACCACCGTGTCTTTGTGTGACGCAGAAAAGGTGAAGGGATGGACTCTACATGCCTGGTTCCCACCTTGAAGCATGGAGGAGGAGGTGTGATGGTGTGGGGGGGCTTTGCTGGTGACACTGTTGGGGATTTATACTGAACCAGCATGGCTACCACAGCATCTTGCAGCGGCATGCTATTCCATCTGGTTTGCGTTTAGTTAGACCATTATTTATTTATCAACAGGACAATGACCCCAAACACACCTCCAGGCTGTGTAAGGGCTATTTGACCAAGAAGGAGAGTGATGGGGTGCTACGCCAGATGACCTGGACCCAATCGAGATGGTGAAGACAAAAGGGCCAACAAGTGCTAAGCATCTCTGGGAACTCCTTCAAGACTGTTGGAATACCATTTCAGGTGACTAGCACTTGAAGCTCATCAAGAGAATGCCAAGAGTGTGCAAAGCAGTAATCAAAGCAAAAGGTGGCTACTGTGAAGAACCTAGAATATAAGACATATTTTCAGTTGTTTCACACTTTTTTGTTAAGTATATAATTCCACATGTGTTAATTCATAGTTTTGATGCCTTCAGTGTGAATCTACAATTTTCAAAGTCATGAAAATACAGAAAACTCTTTGAATGAGAAGGTGTGTCCAAACTTTTGGTCTGTACTGTACAGATATATATATACAGTATAGTGTCCTATGTTGTATATATACACTACCGTTCAAAAGTTTAGGGTCAATTAGAAATTTCCTTATTTTTGAAAGAAAAGCACAGTTTTTTCCAATGAAGATAACATTAAATTCATCAGAAATACACTCTATACATTGTTAATCTGGTAAATGACTATTCTAGCTGCAAACGTCTGTTTTTTAATGAAATATCTACATAGGTGTATAGAGGCCGATCTCCAGAACCATCACTCCAGTCTTCTAATGGTGCATTGTGTTTGCTGACTGTGTAAGAGGATGTTATGGATGTTTAGAAAACCCTTGTGCAGTATGTTAGCGCAGCTGGTTAGAGAAGCTAGAAAACTGACCTTCCTTTCAGCTAGTTGAGAATCTGGAGCATTACTTTTGTGAGTTCAATTAAACTCTCAAAATGGCCAGAAAAAGAGAAAGTTCATGTGAAACTAGACAGTCTATTCTTGTTCTTAGAAATAAAGGCTATTGCATGTGAGAAATTGGCAAGAAACTGAAGATTTCCTACAACGGTGTGTACTGCTCCCTTCAGAGGCTGTAACCAGAGTAGAAAGAGAAGTGGGAGGCCTCGCTGCACAACTGAGCAAGAAGACAAGTCCATTAGAGTCATAGACACCTCCCAGATCCTCAACTGGTGGCTTCATTACATAGTACCCGCAAAACGCCAACGTCTTCAGTGAAGACTCCGGGGGCAGAGGGGCAAAGAAAAAGCCATATCTGAGACTGGCTAATAAAAGGAAAAGATTAATATGGGCAAAAGAACACAGACATTGGACAGAGGAAGATTGGAAAAAAGTGTTATGGACAGACGAATCGAAGTCTGAGGTGTTTGGATCACACAGAAGAACAGCTGAAAAGATGCCGCCATCTGTCCAGCATGGTGGAGGTCATGTGATGGTCTGGGGTTGGTGCTGGTAAAGTGGGAGATTTGCACAAGGTAAAAGGGATTTTGAATAAGGAAGGCTATCACTCCATTTTACAACGCCATGCCATACCCTGTGGACAGCACTTGATTGGAGCCAATTTCCTCCTACAACAGGACAATGACCCAAAGAACACCTCAGAATAATGGGAAGAAGCAGGCAGCTGGTCTTCTATCTGTAATGGAGTGGCCAGCGCAGCCACCAGATCTCAACCCCATTGAGCTGTTATGGGAGCAAAAAGTGCCCATCAAGCCAATCCAACTTGTGGGAGGGGCTTCTGGAAGCAAGGGATAAAATTTATATATATAACAGAGGACATTATATATATACACTACAGAAGACAGTATACTGCCCCTTCTTCCACATGTTTGGTGTCTCCCAGGGGCTTGTGGCAAACTGTAAACCAGACTTTTTATGGATATCTGTGAGAAATGGCTTTCTTCTTGCCGCTCTTCCATAAAGGGCAGATTTGTGAAGTGTTGGACTGATTGTTGTCCTGTGGACAGACTCTCCCACCTCAGCTGCAGATCTCTGCAGTTCATCCAGAGTGATCATGGGCCTCTTGGCTCCATCTCTGATCAGTCTTCTCCTTGTTTAGAGGGACGGCCGGGTCTTGGTAGATTTGCAGTGATCTGATACTCCTTCCATTTCAATATGACGCTTGCACAGTGCTCCTTGGGATGTTTAAAGCTTGGGAAATCTTTTGGTCTCCAAATCCGGCTTTAACCTTCTCCACAACAGTATCAGGGACCTGCCTGGTGTGTTCCTTGGTCTTCATGATGCAGAACCCTGAGACTATCACAGAGCAGGTGCATTTATACCGAGACTTGATTACACACAGGTGGATTCTATGTATCTTCATCAGTCATTTAGGACAACATTGGATCATTCAGAGATCAGAGATCAACTTCTGGACTGAAAGGAAATGGGACGAATAATTTTGCACGCCCAACTTTTCAGTTTTATTATTACAAAAAAAGTTTAAATGATCCAATAAATTTCCTTCCACTTCACAATTGTGACCACTTGTTGTTGATTCTTCACCAAAAATGTGAAATGTTATATTTTTTTGTTTGAATCCTGAAATGTGGCAAAAGGTTGAAAAGTTCCAGGGGCCGAATACTTTCTCAAGGCACTCTATTTTTTCCAATTAATACAGCAAAAAAAAAAAAAAAAATTATAAGAATTATAGAAGAGGATTCTTTACGGTAAGAGCAGTGAGACTATTGACTCTTTACTGTAAGAGCAGTGAGACTATGGACTATTTACTGTAAGAGCAGTGAGACTATGGACTCTTTACTGTAAGAGCACTGAGACTATGGACTCTTTACTGTAAGAGCAGTGAGACTATGGACTCTTTACTGTAAGAGCAGTGAGACTATGGACTCTTTACTGTAAGAGCAGTGAGACTATGGACTCTTTACGGTAAGAGCAGTGAGACTATGGACTCTTTACAGTAAGAGCAGTGAGACTATGGACTCTTTACTGTAAGAGCAGTGAGACTATGGACTCTTTACTGTAAGAGCAGTGAGACTATGGACTCTTTACGGTAAGAGCAGTGAGACTATGGACTCTTTACAGTAAGAGCAGTGAGACTATGGACTCTTTACAGTAAGAGCAGTGAGACTATGGACTCTTTACGGTAAGAGCAGTGAGACTATGGACTCTTTACTGTAAGAGCAGTGAGACTATGGACTCTTTATGGTAAGAGCAGTGAGACTATGGACTCTTTACTGTAAGAGCAGTGAGACTATGGACTCTTTACTGTAAGAGCAGTGAAACTATGGACTCTTTACGGTAAGAGCAGTGAGACTATGGACTCTTTACTGTAAGAGCACTGAGACTATGGACTCTTTACTGTAAGAGCAGTGAAACTATGGACTCTTTACGGTAAGAGCAGTGAGACTATGGACTCTTTACTGTAAGAGCAGTGAGACTATGGACTCTTTACTGTAAGAGCACTGAGACTATGGACTCTTTACTGTAAGAGCAGTGAGACTATGGACTCTTTACTGTAATAGCAGTGAGACTATGGACTCTTTACTGTAAGAGCAGTGAGACTATGGACTCTTTACTGTAAGAGCAGTGAGACTATGGACTCTTTACTGTAAGAGCAGTGAGACTATGGACTCTTTACGGTAAGAGCAGTGAGACTATGGACTCTTTACTGTAAGAGCAGTGAGACTATGGACTCTTTACGGTAAGAGCAGTGAGACTATGGACTCTTTACAGTAAGAGCAGTGAGACTATGGACTCTTTACAGTAAGAGCAGTGAGACTATGGACTCTTTACGGTAAGAGCAGTGAGACTATGGACTCTTTACTGTAAGAGCAGTGAGACTATGGACTCTTTATGGTAAGAGCAGTGAGACTATGGAACTCTCTCCCTGAGGAGGTGGTGATGGTAAGTTCACTATAAGAGATCAGGAGGGGCCTGGATGTATTTCTGGAGGGTAATAATATTACAGGTTATAGTTACTAGAGAGGGGTCCAGGGAGTTAGGCCTCATTCAGACGACCGTATATTTGCGGGTCCGCATTATTGCGGACCCGCAAATATACGGGGACTGCCCGGCGTGTGTTCCGCAGCTCTCGGAACACACGCCGTGCGGCCCCATTGAAAATGCCTATACTTGTCCGTGCGTACGGACAAGTATAGGACTTGTTCTATCTTTTTATGCGGAGCCGCGGCACGGAGCTGTCTCCGTGCCGCGGCTGTGCGCTCCCATAGAAGTGAATGGGGCTGCATGTATTCCGCAATTTTGTGGAATACATACGGCCCCATTCATACGGTCGTGTGAATGGGGCCTTATTCTGATGCCTGATTGGAGTCGGGAAGGAATTTTTTCCCCTAAAGTGAGGAAAATTGGCTTCTACCTCACAGGGGTTTTTTGCCTTCCTCTGGATCAACTTGTAGGATAACAGGAAGAACTGGATGGACAGAGGGATTTTTTCGGCCTTATAAACTATGTTACTATGTTACTAAGAATCACAATTCACCTCAGAACGGCTAATGGGACGTACATATCTATTCTAATGATACACAACGTAAGTTGACCTCACTGTAACTTGTAACTTCACTGCAGAACGACAATTATGACATATATATATATTTTTTTATTTTCTATTCATACCCCCCCCAACAAATGTAAAACAATGTAAAATCAACACAGGACGCCTAATAGAACGTACGTATATTTCCTATTAATACACCCTGTAAATGGCTGTATCACACAGAACTTGAACCTCAATAAGAAGCAGGGTTTTCTGGAATTACTGATATATCATATACTGCAAAACTAAAAGCAGCAGTATAACTGCAATGTAGATCTCCAATTAGTACAGCAAGGTGTAGAATAGAATTGCTCCTATTAGGCTGTACACTCTCCCAGTGTACCCAGTTCTCCTTTTATCATGTGGATGACACCTCCCTCTCTTAACTTGTAATTCGTTTTCTCCGCACAATGAAGTCTTCCCCAGCACTGTCTCTAGTGCCTGTAATGTCTCTTCCTGCACTAAGTTTACTGGAAAATGGCAGAATCCAAAATTACTGAGGCTATTTATAGGGCTGTGACATCACTGGGCTGGCTGCTGATTGGCAGCATGCATGGCAATGTGGGTGATCCCTCATTCCCAGAGTTCATTGCTCCATTTTCTAACACGTGCAGCAGCCATTTTAGGAAAAAAATGTGATTTGTTACCACGAAACGTGAGGAAATACGGCTTCAAATCGAATTTTTCCTGAAATTCAGATCGAATTCCACTTCATCAACTTCGATTCGCTCGTCTCTAATTGTCAACCATCTTGAATGTTTTCCACTTGGGAATAAACTTTCTCACTTTAGAATGATGGACTTCAGATTGTTTGGAAATGGCCCCTAATCTTTATCAGATTGATGAGTATCAACAGTTGCTTCTCTAAGATCCCTGCCGATGACTTTCCATGTTGGCCTTGTGTTAACACGTCTCATTGTCCCAGACCAGCAAACTGGACACAAGCAAGAAAGGCCTAAGAAATGTCCTGTCTCAAGTACAACATGGTAAAGAAACAGTGATTGCCTAGGCCAGCTGATCTTTCAGAGGAGCTGAAAGAAATGACCAGAACTGCTATTTCTTCAAGATGGAATGTCTTGCACTTGTATAGGCTGCCACAGAGCAAGACAATCTTGAAGCCACGCCATTCGTGGCCTACGTCAACAATATTCCTCTGGCACACCTGAACAGGGACAAATTAGGAGACCTAGAAGAGATGCGACTGGAAGAGGTGAGAAGCATGATCTGCTTGTTTACATCCCAGTTTGAGCCATGCACCTCTGGAGACAGTGGTCATCTACCATGTCAAGTTAGAGCCAAGCCACTCCAGATACATCTAAGCTATGACCATAATCAACCAAATTTGTCGTTGCTGTACCTGTCAAAGGCCTATATAAAATGTACCTTTTAAAAGATTTTCCTATTTGTATATCCATTGTCCCACACACATCAGTCAGGCCGTTGCCCCTGGTTATGACCACCGTGGCCATGTAGTAGTGGTGGCCGGCTTGCTCTGAGGTAACTTCCTGATGGTCTTCTGTGAGGATGTTGACCCAATGGGCAGTAACAGACATGTACTGCCCTTGCCCATAATTTGAGGACCAGACATCAGCACTCAGGTGCACGGTCTTGGACACCGAGAGTCCCAATGAGTCGCCAACCTTTTTCTGAACATTACTGTGCAGTGATGGGACAGCTTTGCCAGAGATGTAGTGGCGGCTGGGGACTCACCATCTGGGGTGCGCACACGCCATGAAATCCCTGAAAGGCTTGGAGTCCACAAGGATACCCAATTGGATGTGACAGCGGAGAAAACCTTACAGGATGGTGACCTCACTTTGTCAGCTAAAGCTTCTAGCCAGGAGAGACATGAAACCAGAGGGATGACTGAAACAGCCAGAGCCTTTCCTAATATGGACTTTTTAACTTTTTTAACTTTTTTTTTAAAACTTTTTTTTGTTGTGGCTAAATGGGGTTGAGGGCACCCAGCAGAGCAGCAACGTGTAGCGTGTACTCTCGGTCACGGGACAGGAGCTTGCAGCCAACACCTCCTCTGGAGTCTCAGTACGTTCCACCCGCTGACTTTAGTGGACTTCCTCCTCCTCCTCATCACTAAAAAGTGGTAGAGACTCCAAGGGCAGATCAAGGTTTGCCAAGAGTTCCCTGGCAGAAGGTGCCCCAAAGGTGAGAGGTTCTGTTTGTTTGTTAACCTGATGTACCTTGATATTTGCAGCACGGTGTTGGTGAACGGCTGGAAGACTGACCCCTTTCCGGTTTGCTCCGGGGTCAGACAAGGCTGCCCTCTATCACCTCTCCTTTTTGTTTGTGTTATAGAACTCTTCGCTGAGTCTATCCGGCAGAATGGAGAGATCAGAGGGATCACCGCACCAGGACACTTCGAGGTCAAGTGCTCGCTGTACATGGACGACGTGACCGTCTTCTGCGCTGACCGGCATTCGGTGACTGCACTCGTCCAGACCTGCGAGGAGTTCGGACAAGCTTCAGGGGCCAAAGTCAACTGCGGGAAGTCGGAAGCCATGCTCTTCGGGGACTGGCAACTGGCTTCTTCTGCCCCCTTCCCCTTTACCGTGAAACCAGACTTCATCAAGATCCTTGGAGTCTGGTTCGGGAAGAAAGGCGCAGCCCTCAAGTCTTGGGAAGAACGCTTGGCCAAGGTGAATCAACGGATTGGACTATGGAGCCTCAGTTTTTTAAAACTTTTTTTATAACTTTTTTAAAACTTTTTTTTTTTACTTTTTTTTGGCTGTGGGGTGACGTCACACATCTTGATTTTCACAGAAAACCAGGATACAAGGGGTTAATAATCCCTTGTATCCTGGTCTATTCTGTGAAAAAAGTACAATTTTGTGTCGCCGTTGTAATTTTAACCAGATTCGTTACGAACTTTCTCAAAGTTCGGTTCAGTGACGAACCGAACTTTTGGCAAAGTTCGTAACAAATCTGGTTCGTTACGGTTCGGTTCGCTCATCCCTAATTCTATTAGTAATAATATTGGTATGGCTATATCTAACTATACAAACTACAGTTGTGAGATGGGATGTGAGTTCCTGTTCTGCAGCATCCTAAGTGTTGTGCCCAGGGAGCGGACTCATCTCCTTGAACCTTCTGAGATGTTCTTAGTCATTTATTCAAAGATATTTCGGACTGTCCTGGATTTTACTGATGCTGTTCCAGGCCGGCAACCCCTGATCACATGGTTGCAATGACTACATCCCTTGTCACCCTGCTGCTAATGTTTTATTTATCTGCTCCAAATATGCTCAACCTTGATCTTCTGCAGGGAGAAGACAGCAACATATAAAAAGTGAAAATATGGTACCAGATATAAAGGTAAGCTTATCCTACGGTCTTCTAAGTGCCTTATTCTTATGGCTCAAGGACCCCGAGGATGGCTTTTATGAAGTCTCCTCACTGCAAAGTGGTGAAAGTGTTGATGTCACTTTATTTCATGCACTGTATTATGTCCTATAGGCTGTGTATGGTGTGGGAAGTTCTCAGGTAGCTAGGCAAGGCTGGCACCACCACTTCTCCTCTAGGAGGAAATAGCAGTCAGCGTCCAGTGAAGTGTGCACATCTAGAGAGCAGCAGGGAGCAGAAACACAGGGAATCTTCTTACCCTGTGGATGAAAAGTGACAATTTATATACCAGTCCTCAATGGACTTTACAAAAGTTTTAGGGTTCATACTAAAGAGGATTGCAGAACGTTCCTGTCAGATGTAGGTAAATACACGTAGAGAGGTTGAAGTTGTGACAATGAGAAGGTAAACAACAAAGGGAAGGACAAAACAGGACAGAAAGGCTCCACAGTCCAGAGACTGAACTGAACTGGAGATACTGGGGGAGGACTATATAGTATAAGGCAGTAGGAGATGTTACATAAGCCGATTACACATACGTCACCACTGCCTGTGGCTTCAGTGGGACACTGTACTGTTGAATGTCCTAAATCCTGAGATGTTATGGCAGGTTCTCTTCTCAGCGCCAATCATAATTCTTACATTTTTAAAAAATTTTCTTTTAGAATTTTCCAGATCTCCTCCCGGATCAAGGTTGTCTTAATCCCATAGATAAGTGGGTTGAGCATGGGAGGAACCAAGAGGTAGCTGTCAGAGAAGATAATGTGGACATAAGGAGGAATCTTCTTACCATATCGGTGGGATAAGAAAGAGAATATGGCCATGCTGTAAAAGCTCAGGAACACGCACATATGAGGGGTACACGTGTTAAATGCTTTCAGACGAGCGTCTTTAGATGGAAGACGGAAGACGGCACTGAAAATCATGGAATATGATAGGAAAATGAAAAGCAAATCAATACCAACAATAGTGAAAGCCACCAACAGGCCAAGTATACTGTTCATTCGGATGTCAGCAGCCGCGAGCTTCACCACCGCCATGTGCTCACAGTAGGAATGTGCAATGATGTTGGTCTTGAAAGCAGGAAACCTCCTGATCAAAATAAGACAAGGGCCGACCAGAACAACTGCCCGGACCAGAAGAGCAATGACCACCCTGTATATCAGTCTAGTGGTTATTATGGAGCTATACCGGAGAGGCTTATATATGGCAATGTAGCGGTCATAAGCCATGGAAAGCAAGAATCCAGATTCAATACTGGTTAAGCTGTGAATGAAGAACATCTGAAGAAGACACCCATTAAAACTAATGGCTCTGAGATTGAACCAGAAGATGGTCAAGACTTTGGGGGCGATGCTTGTAGAAAGAAGACCATCATTAAATGCCAACATGGAGAGGAATATAAACATAGGCTGGTGGAGTCTCGGAGATGTGAGGATGACGATCATCACCACAATGTTTCCCAGCAATGCAAATATATAGATGATACAGAAAGGGATTGAGATCCAGATATGTTCATGTTCTAGTCCTGGAATACCAACCAGTAGGAAGTAGGTGGGATAGAAGGTGGAATTCGCATTCTTCTCCTTTAGGGTGTGGACTCCAAACATTTTGCTCTGGTCTTCTATGTAGAAACCATAGGTGATCCTGAAGGTGAGATATCGTAGAATGAATTAGTATTGACTAGGAGGAAATTCAGCTCATTGTCCTAGGCTACACGGACAAGACAAGCATTCTGGTTAATTTAAAGCTGAGATAAAAGGTCTGACAACCTAAAAAGTATTCCTTTATTCCAGCACTGGTGTGACCACATCTACTGAATTACACTGACATAAAGTTGCCAGTGTAATAGAATAGATTCCAGGACTCTCATAGTCACACAGCATTATAAATAATTACAATGCTGTGAGATCCTGTCAGAGGAGCATAGGTCATAACTAGAGATGAGTGAATATTCAAAAATTTGCTGGGGCGAAAAATCAATGAATTTGTGCATAATTTAGTAAAAACATCGTACAATAAGTGCATAATAGGACACATTGAAGTACCTGAAAAATAATACACACAATGGGCTGAAGTGCTTGGACATTGCTAAACCTGTAAAAACATCGCTGCTAAAATACGGCAATTATGCAAACATTTTAGTGCAATCAATTTCACATTTGCAAGCATAATAGGCTCAGATAAATATCTGACATGATAAAAAAACACTGGAACACAGTCCAAAATTCAATTGTAATCAACGTGAGGAAATTTTATAATCCAAACAGGTAATGTGTAATCCACATGGATAATGTAAAATAGCAGCAAATAGAGAACTCTTTTTGCAAAGGGAGCTCCCAAATAACCTGAGAAGGGGGGTAAAAAGAAAATAGGCGCGCTTAGGTGCAACTGGGAATTTTCTGCAGAATGGAGGGGGAGTGCTGACAAGCCATGTCCATCTGGGTGAGAGTCAAACAGGGGGCAATACAAACTAGATATACTACAAACAAGTCCCAACTAGCTCTCAGCCGTCAGTTGCAGTCCATTTTGTGGCTCCCTTAAGTCAAGACCATGACTCCATGAGGTGTCCTTTAAATCAGCCAGACAGTGACAGCCAGTTGTAGAAGGGTTCTTCAGATGAGGGACCTGAAGTCCTCCTTGCTGCTACTGCTGCTACTAAAGGACATAAGATGACACTCCTGCCTCTTGTAGGGTGGTGGTCACACTGGTGAGCGCTGCTGCCACTTGAGCCTTCACCTTTTCCGGATCCTCCTGCCAGGACAGCAGGGGTAAGGACTTCTGGCTGCAGCGGTTCAGGAAATGTTGCACCCAAGGAAAAACCACCAGCTCCCTGGGCTGCTGCTGACTTCATTATCCACAGTAGTTGGTACTGGATCACCGTGGGCTGGAAAGTGAAAGATGAGGTAGTCAGCTGACCCAGGTGAAAGGACTGTGGTGGTGGCAATCCAGGGATCAGAGGCTCCGGCTGTGGCTTCTCCCTGAAACGGAGGGTGCCATCTGCTGTCTCTTGTAGGCAGCTCACATGTCCTGCAGCTGCTAGATCCTCCGGCCAGGTGTCGACTAGCGATGCAGGTACCAGGGGCTTGGTCAGTAACGTTACCCCAGTAGCAAAGGGGCCTTTCAGGGATGCCATGAGGGTATATTCCACCTGATCCCCCATGTATAGGCGATGATGGGTTTGGGGCAGGTAAGCCGTGTCTTCCACAAGGAGTCCACTGCCTCGCTTGACTAAAAACCATAGGACGGTTTCTTTACGTTGTTCCAGCGTAGGGTCTCCCAGCCTCGGATGGTCAAGCACTTGGATAACCCAGTCCTCCACCCCTTTCTTATAGTCCCATAGGGTCTGGGCATAGGCCGTCACTGATACAGGCATGATGGGATTCTGTCGCATGGAAGGTGTTCTCCTCCTGGTGGACACTCCAGCTGCCTCCGCTGCACCAGCCGGCACCACAAACATTCAGGACCCTGTGGGATTCTCTTGGCCAATTGTGACACTCTGATCTCCTCTTGACTGGCTGGTGGTTTGGGGTTCTCGCTACCAAACATCATCTCTCCCCACTTTAGTTGCAGTTGTTTCGCCATGCTGTGGTATCTTGTTCACTGCTAGCTTGAACTGGAGAGGAGGGCTGAGTAATGATGGAGGAGTCTTCACTCCCTATACTTGAAAATAGAAAGTTCCCGGTGGGCGGCGCTGGTTTTTTCCATTTCTGAGAGAGGAGTATCTTCACTTTCCCGCTCTTGAGGGGGCATATCGTAATTTTCCCGCTTCTGGGGGCCGGGGAGCAAGAAGAATGTGTACGTAGAATTAGCGTTCAAAATTTTAAGAACATTTACGAATCGGATGAAGCGAATCTGAATAAATACGGATTCACTTTGGAGTAGAAAATAAGGAGAATTAGTAACGAATATACGAAGTGGTTAATAGATTCGCTCATCTCAAGTCATAACGGGACCTGACACTGACACACTCTGCGAGATCCTTACATTGAACCTTCTCGTGTTTGTCTGGCATTAGTGGGACAATGTTACTGTGAGTGGGAGATATTATGGCATTAGAGACGAGCGAATCTATTCGCCGCTTTCGTATGCTTTCTTCTTGCCCCGGCCCCCGAAGCTTGAAAATGACCTCAAGAGCGGGAAAGTGAAGATATGCCCCCCTCAGAAGTGGGAAAAACCAGCCCAGTCCACCCGGAACTAAGTATTTGCACGTATGGGGAGTGAAGACTCCTCCCTCATTACTCCGCCCTCCTCTCCAGTTGAAGCCAGCGGTGAACAAGATCCAGAGTCAGACCACAGCAAACAGCATGGCGAAAGAACTGCGACCCAAGTGGGGAGAGATGGTCTTTAGGGACGAGTACCCCGAACCATCCCCCGCTCCAGAGATCAGAGCAGCACAACTGTGCAAGAAAGTCTCACCGGCTCCAGACTCCACATTCGCCTTGCCGGCTGGTGCGGGTGCTGCAGCTGGTGCGGCGGAGGTGGCTGAAGTGTCCACTTCAACACCCAGGAGGAGAACAACAACACCTTCCATTTTGCAGAATCCGATTGTGCCAGCATCGGTGACGGCCCACCACTTAGACCCTATGGGACTACAAGAATGCAGTGGAGGACTGGGTCATCCAAGTACTGGACCATCAAAGGCCGGGAGACCCTACACTGGAGTGGCAAAAGGGAACTGTCCATGTGGTTTTCTGTGGAGCAAGAGTCTGGCTTCCTGGCGAATGACGAGGACGGCAAGGAGTACTTTGTGGGCCGCAGGTCAGTGAAATTACCATACCTGCCCCAACCCCGTCACAGCCTATATGTGGGGGATCAGGTGGAGTACACCCCCATGGCATCCCTGAAAGGCCCCTTTGCTACCGGGGTTACCGTATTACCTAAGCTCCTGGTCCCTACATCACCACCTGAAGTTTGGCTGGAGGAACCACCAGGTGAAGTACCGGTGCACTGCCTTCAGGAGGCACCACATGGCGCCTTCCTTTTCAGGGAGAAGCCACAGCCGGAGCTTCTGATCCCTGAACTGCCACCGCCACCACCATCACAGTTCTTTCAGCTGGGTCAGCTGATGACTTCATCGTTTACGTTCCAGTCCACGGTGATCCACCAGTACCAACTACCCTGGAGTTGGTGATCCACCAGTACCAACTACCCAGGGTTGCTGGAGTTTCTTCCCTGGTTGCAACCTTAGCGCAACCGCTGCAGCCAGAAGTCCTTACCCCTGCTGCCCCAGCAGGAGAATCCAGAAAACTAAAGGCGCAAGTGGCTGCTCACCAGCTTGACCACCACCCGAACCTGGTCAAGTCTGACTTCTGGAAGAAGAGTGCAGTGGAGTTCCAACACGGCAGCGAGCTTGGCCTACAGGAGGCAGGAGCATCCTCTGATGTCCTTCAGTAGAAACTCAAGTGAGGAGGACTTCAGGTCCCTCATCTGAGGAACCCAACTGCTGGCTGAGTGATTTAAAGGACACCTCAGGAGGATCTATGGGAGACACACCATGGACTGCACCTGACGGGTGAGAGCTAGTTGGCACTTGTTTAGTTTGTATTGCCCCTGTTTGACTCTCACACAGATGGACATGGCTTGTCAGGACCCCCCCTCTCCATTCTGCAGAAAATTCCCAGTTGTGCCTAAGCGTGCCTATTTTCCTCTCCCCGCCCCCCCTTCTCTTGTTATTTGGGAGCCACCTTTGCAAAGATGGTTCTCTATTTGCTGTTATTTTATACTATCCATGTGGATTACCCGTTACCTCTTTGGATTACAAAATTACCTCAAGTTGATTACAATTGAATTTTGGACTTTTTTCCAGTTTTTATCATGCCAAGCAGCCACGAGGAGAGACTCAAATGTATATCTGTGCCTTTTATGCTTGCAAATGTGAAATTGATTGCACTAAAATGTTTGCATAATTATGTCTTTGCTGTATTTTAGCAATAATGTTTTACAGGTACAGCAGCATTCAAGCACTTTAGCCCATTGTGTGTATTCTTTTTCAGGTTCTGCAATGTGTCCTATTATGCACTTATTGTACGGTGTTTAGTAAATTATGCACTTAGCCGGATAGCTAGCACCTTACTTTTCTACCTCATATGGACTGCCTCTAAAGACTGTACACCATGGCCTAGCCTCTTGCGTATGATGCAATCGCGAGTCAATAGTACGCTAAGGATTCGCACGCTCTTTGTACGCTAATGCTCATGTATTGCGTACTTTTAAGAAAATTGACTGTATGTTCGTAATTTGTGTAGGAATGCAAAACTATTATTTTTTAACGCAAATTCAACTGAATAAATTCGTATTAAGAACTAATCTTGTCAGAAATGCATCGATTATTTGATAAAGCGAATTTTGGATGATTTGCTCATCTCTAAATGGCATGTCACTTGTGTCATTGTACAGTCCGTGCCAGCGCTGGCTTCTTGTTGGTTGAATTTGGACCATTGTGTGTAATTGCGGTTCTTGCTTCCACTGCTCTGTGTCTCCAGCTCCCGGTCAGTTGTGTTATGAATTGTGCCCATGCTCTTGTTCTCCTCGTCAGTTCTGTATTGCTGAGGTTAGTCATCTCCCTGGTTGTGTGTCCGTCTGCGATATACTTTCCTGAGTTCTGTGTCACTTTGGATTTGTTAGTTCTGTGACCTGCCCTGATTGTGCAATTATGTCATGTCTTGCTTTGGTCTGTCTGAGCAATTGTCCTAGTCCTAGTTTGTAGTTCAGGTTGCTCTTCAATTCCAGCTCTTTAAGTTATAACATAACTTTTATTAAGGTCAGATTAAAAACTCCACGGTGTCCTCGGAGGGGATGTGTTTTGCGCATAATCGTGCTTCATCAAGGTAAATTTGGAATTAAAGCTGTTAATCATCCCAGATCCGGGGGACTCATCTCTGCAGCCTTTTCTGCTTCTCATCAGGAGGTGTTGGACATTGTGGACTGTGGGTGAGCTGTGCAAACATTTTTCTTCATTTTTTCTTTCATTATTTATTCTCTGTTGGATTCTGCATGGAGCTTTCCTCCTGTCGGTGGTCGGTATGTATGCTGGCTTCTGTCTGTATTGCTCTACCACTGTGTCTTAGGTTTGCTCATGTATTGCTATGTCTGAACAATGTCCAAGTTCCTGTAGTGAGTTTGTGAAGTGTGTATGTTCAAGGCCTTGAAATGTGTTCCTGAAGTTTATGTGTCCAAGTGAATGAAATCCATATGTCTGGGTTCCAGATATGTTTGTCTTCCACTGCGCTGTGTCTTATCTTTTGTCTGTAGTCATGTTTGCCTCGGATTTACATGTATTCTGCCTCATTCTGCATTGTGTCATGCCTGTGTGCCTGGTGTTTTCACATGTGTCTCTCACCTTAGTCAGCTGCCAAGTACACCGGCACCGTCCTAGGAGGTGGTAGTCTGGTTGTTCATATACAGCGAAGTCCACAACCTCGTACAGGGGTTAATGTGGTTGAATAATAGTCTTTGGATTTGGCCCAAAAGTTGTGGTTCCAGAACCATTGGTCATATGCATATCTGTAACAGGTGGTTTGTGGGAAAATACTGCTGCCAGTCGATCAGGGATGGCCAGCAGACAAGGATGCTAAGAGGTATCCTGTGCTGCTCAGGTACTTTGTGCTGTACAATGGTATCGGATGCTGCTGAGGAGGTAATTTGACTTTTCTCATGGCTTGTGATGCTGTTATGGAGGTCACGTACGACCTTGATCATGTCATCAGGGATTTCTGTGCTCCAGAGAGTTCACACAGAGGTTCGTGTGGCCGAGCTCCTCTGTAATCTCAGCCCAACCCTGGTGAAATAGTGAAAATTGAGATCGGCACCAAGTGAGGTCGGCACCGAACAAGTAGAGACAGTGACACAAGGGTTAAGTTCAACAACCCGTCTTGTCTGTAGTTACAGCAGAATCCAGGAAAGAAGCAGGAAAAAACTGAAAATAAATCCTGTTCGGCCGAGCTGTAACTATACTGGTACTGGACCCAACTACACCAGAACCACAATGGTGCTGAGACCCAGCAGTGACAACCCACCTCAGCAGAGATCTGCCCCCGACATACAGACGTCTTCATTTACTGTCCATAGAAGTTCTGGGTGCAGTTAATTAACCCATTAGATTGATATTAGAATTTTTTTAAATTTTTCTGTGAGGGCTTATTTTTTGTGGGTAAACTGTAATTTTTATTGACACCATTTTGGGATACATGGAACCTTTTTGGAGCGGTGAAATGACTGAAAAACTAAAATTTGGGCACTGGGGTTTTTGTTATGATGTTCACCATGTGGGTCATATAATGGGATGTTTACCGCAGCATCCGATTGGTTAAACTTCCAAGACTGGAGCTACCTCTGATCCCGACAGAACCCAAAATCATTGGCCTGAGCCCAGTTCTGAGCCTGTGTCACTGACATGACGTACTATTGCAACACGGAGCGGGACCGACCTTCCTGCTATGACTTCATAGAGTGTCCCTGAGCAGGAAGGGGTTAACTAGCAGCCTAGTTCTAATAGCTGGGATGGTCCAGAGAGAGAGGAACCCATCTGACTACTCCCAAATCCAACCCCAGGCTTCTTTTCCAGAAAGCTTGAGCTTCTCACAACAGACCAGACATTCCCTGGAGCTCAGGACACATAGGCCAAGATTCGAGAGAACCACAGGGAGATTTCTCAAGATCTGCATTTTCTACGTCTTGTTATCCCCTGTTATGCTGGAGGAGGCTCTTAATTTTTGGCAAGCTGAATGCATTTTCTAGTCTCGCATATTCTTCTCGGTTCGAGCCTGTGGGGTTGGACACTTCTAGCTAAAAGTCTATATGTTCAAGACAGAACTTACCATCAAAACTGCAGCTTTCCTGATCCACCTTACATTGTGAGATTGATATTTGTTACATAAAAAAAAAAACACTGGACTTCCATATAGGAGTAGACGGGTCTGTAACCCACATAAAATAATGATCTATTAAAGATAATCTCAGGGATTGAAGGACCCATTGGTCGCTGAGGACTCCTGGCCGGGCTCATACACACGGTGCATCCTGTTCTACAACATTGTACATTGTGTTAAAGATGGAGCCTTTTCTAAAGTCAAACACATTTTTTGTCACAAGAGAAGTCCAGAGAATGAGAGGAGACACTGAGAGTCGCTGACAGTATACAAAACTAGATGAGGTAAATATTAAACCCCTGGGAGCTGCACATAAATACAGGAGATGATTGTCAGCTCTGAGGGCAAACAAAGCATACCAAGCAATATGGCAAGCTTCCTGATCTACTGAGAGGTGACCATGGATGGAGAGCTGAGGAGACAGATCTGTACTGGGAGCAGACGTCACTGATACATAACATGGAGGACACAATGACCATGGTGACCCGGTGCCTGCACTGACCTGAGGACTACACTCCCATCATCTTCTGGCTGCAGCATCCATAGACTCACCTGTGCTCTGTACAGATCTGACGTCCTGTCCGACTGCGAGACTTTATATCTGAGAGACGTCCCAACAGGATTCTCTGTAAAGCTCAACAGAAAAAGTAATGATCTTCCCGGACGCCATGGAGCAGAAGACACAGATCTGGAGAGCACTAATGATCAGGAAATCTGGGGACAGTGCGGAGCGGCCCCTGTGGAGAGACCTTCAGAGCTGGTAGAGGATTAACTCTAAAAATCTCCAAACAGAAGGACACTAGATGAGCGGTTCTGATTCTGGGCCATCTCAGATTATCAACTCCAAGACTGAAGAGCGGCTTGACTTGGTCACATGTCCATCAGAGGCCACAGCTTGACGCTTCAAACCCCAAATACAAAATCTGGGATTTTCACAAATATTTTCTAGAACAAAAGAATAATTTTTATTTTTCCCCCAATAAGACTCAGGAATCTGGGTGGTTCCTGTCACTTTAAGGTGGTTCATAAACGTAATGGTTGCAGTTAGAGATAAACAAATTTTTTACAAATTCAATTCAGACTCTTCACTGAATTTATTTGAGATGAGCCGTGTTATAAATCATCTATTTCCTGTCTGCAGAGCCTGTATAGCGATGTAGAACACTGTGCCTGCAGTAACACACATAGGGAGTCTGCTGTGGTAGTGACACAATACTGTCAGTCAGTATGACACGCAGATGACAGGCGTCGCTCTTAGAATCACTGCACACTTCACTTATCTGGGCAGTTACAGGTCAAAAACTGACCAAATAACTCAAGTGAGAACTCAGCCTTACCCTTACAGGTCAATGTTAGCGCCAGGTATAAAGAACAGTGCAGAGGCCCAAGATCCTACTACAGAGTGAAAGAGCGAACTCCTTTTACACCGATTCACTGATTCCACATAGATTTCTACAGAACCTGTTCTGTTACACGTTGATACAAGTAGAGTCCTCCGGACAGAGTGGAGAGGGGGTCAGCAGTAAGTTTGTGTTGATGTCACGGTTTATTTTTCCCTTTTTCTGATCCATCAGAAGAACAACCCTCCAGAAACGGATCTTGTCTTTTGAACATCCCCTTTCATACAGTCGTTTGGTCAGTAATCCATCAGTATTGCCACAGCCAAAAAAAACAACAGGAGTGGATCCAAAACAGAGATGACACGTGAATGGAATATTTGCATGTCTTCTGTGTTTTGGACCCCCTCCTGCTTTTTGTTTCCAAATCATAAGCCAATCCTGATGCAAAATAGGAACCATGTGATACGGACCTTACGGCTGCTCCAAAGACCCATGGTGTTTCTCATTTTTCGGTTCTTCTGACAGATCAGAAGAAGGGTAAAAAAATGGTGTTGTAAACAAGGCCAAACAGGGACACTAGTGACCGCGTCACAGAGTGGTGAGGGTGGCATCTGCATGAGGAGACAACATGGTAGCCCAGTCACAGAGTGGTGAGGGTGGCATCTGCATGAGGAGACAACATGGTAGCCCAGTCACAGAGTGGTGAGGATGGCATCTGCATGAGGAGACAACATGGTAGCCCAGTCACAGAGTGGTGAGGGTGGCATCTGCATGAGGAGACAACATGGTAGCCCAGTCACAGAGTGGTGAGGATGGCATCTGCATGAGGAGACAACATGGTAGCCCAGTCACAGAGTGGTGAGGATGGCATCTGCATGAGGAGACAACATGGTAGCCCAGTCACAGAGTGGTGAGGGTGGCATCTGCATGAGGAGACAACATGGTAGCCCAGTCACAGAGTGGTGAGGATGGCATCTGCATGAGGAGACAACACGGTAGCCCAGTCACAGAGTGGTGAGGATGGCATCTGCATGAGGAGACAACATGGTAGCCCAGTCACAGAGTGGGGAGGGTGGCATCTGCATGAGGAGACAACATGGTAGCCCAGTCACAGAGTGGTGAGGATGGCATCTGCATGAGGAGACAACACGGTAGCCTAGTCACAGAGTGGTGAGGGTGGCATCTGCATGAGGAGACAACATGGTAGCCCAGTCACAGAGTGGTGAGGATGGCATCTGCATGAGGAGACAACATGGTAGCCCAGTCACAGAGTGGGGAGGTGGGGAGCAACATAAATAGAAGAAAAGTAGTTATTAGAGACTCCAGACTTAAAGGGTTTCTGTCACCAGTTTTGGGCATATAAAACAGGATGACATTTGCAATGTGCAAATGTCACCTGATGCCCAAACTGGTGATAATTTTTTTACTGGTGCCCCCGTTTTTGAAATAAATCATCTTTTGTTGTATGCAAATGAAGCTTACTAGGTGCAAGGGGCGGTTACCTCGCACCTAGTAAGCTCCGTTTGCCCACCCGCGGTCACGCCTACCTTCACTTGATTGACAGGGCCAGGCAGCTTGTTGGATCCTCTGCCGGCCCTGTGCTCCATTCAAATCCCGCGCCTGCGCCCTGCGGAATAAAAGCGGCGCAGGCGCAGTGAGCGGCGCTGGCCGCCGGGCTCCCGGCTACCTCACTGCGCCTGCGCCGATGACGTCAGAGTACACATGACGTCATCGGCGCAGGCGCAGTGAGGTAGCCGGGAGGCCGGCGGCCAGCGCCGCTCACTGCGCCTGCGCCGCTTTTATTCCGCAGGGCGCAGGCGCGGGATTTGAATGGAGCACAGGGCCGGCAGAGGATCCAACAAGCTGCCTGGCCCTGTCAATCAAGTGAAGGTAGGCGTGACCGCGGGTGGGCAAACGGAGCTTACTAGGTGCGAGGTAACCGCCCCTTGCACCTAGTAAGCTTCATTTGCATACAACAAAAGATGATTTATTTCAAAAACGGGGGCACCAGTAAAAAAATTATCACCAGTTTGGGCATCAGGTGACATTTGCACATTGCAAATGTCATCCTGTTTTATATGCCCAAAACTGGTGACAGAAACCCTTTAAGTTGCTGCTGATGGAGCTGGTGCTGTAGGGCTCAGGAGGCCGTGAGATGTAGGCACCATGTCTCCTGTCCCCTGGTCAGCTATGTTTATCAGTATCTGCTCCAGGACATGAAGAAGTGAAATGACATCGTTCATCCCGTAGTTCTGACAGCTGACAAATAAAGTGGCCTCCTTAAAGGGCCTGAGCAAACAGTAACACTATAACAGTTAATGTGAGGCCCAATAGAAGCACTTCTTTTCCATCATCACTGTCTTCACTGACCTCTCATCATAGACAACACCCTGGGTGCTAAAGAAGATATTCCAGAGAGTGTTCCTGTTGATGGGTTATATGAGAACTATCAGAGTTTGACTGGAATGAGGAGGAGGTTGAGCAGAGGTGGAGGCCATGATGACTGAAATGTATAACTGTTGGTGGTGATGGTAGTGGCCTTGGGGTCTAATATAGAGGTGGAAATTACAAGGAACCCATGACATATCACAGTCTGAGAAAAGTGTTGGAGATGACGATGATGACAATGGTTGTACATTGGACAGGATGAGTGAAGAAGGGGTGATGATGTCATCAGAGGAGAAGAATAGTAGTGGCAATAAAGAGTGGAGCTGACATTTGACCAATATATTGTATACATAACCTGCCAGAAGTAGATCTGTCTCCATTGTGGTCAGCTTGGGAGCGAGTGATGCCTTTGCTGTTGTTGGAGAAGGCTTAACATCTGTCAGACCAAATGCAAACTCATGTGTCGGTGGCAGAGCACTGCTTGGGGTGGCTCTCAGCTGGCGTATCATATTGAGGCACTCATGTAGCTACTACAGTTCTTCAGCACATGGAACGGCATCACCAGCTCACGTGGGAAAATTGAACTGGCTAGCAATGTGAGCAAGAACGTCCTCCTCCTCCCAATCATCATTCTAGTAGCCGGACCACAAGTAGTACATGGACATTGTATCATGACCATCAGCATGAGCTACTGATTCTACTGCTCTGACTCCTCCTCTTACTCGGCTCCATATTCTACCCCTATCATAACTGTTCATGTCAGTTGTGATCTGGTTCCTCATATATAGCCCATTTATCATCAGTTTCTGAACCTGATCCTCCACTGAACTCTCCACGCTCCCATGCACCCAGAAGCACTACAGATATCAGCAGGTGACTGGCTCATGCAGCTCCCCTATATCCCAAGATGGCTGGACCTGGTACAAAACAAGTACTTTTGTGTCACCCCTTTCCCCTCATAGATTGTAAGCTCTTGTGAGCAGGGCCCTCATTCCTCTTGTTCTAATTATTGACTTGTCTGTTTCTACGTAATTTATTAACCCTTGAAGCGCTGTGGAATATGTTGATGCTACATAAATAAAGACTATTATATTATTATTGGTTCCGGTAGTTCTCCTGGGAACAAGTGTTAGGTTGTCCTATTCCCAATCTGAGATAGCAATGGAGGTATAGTCCTGAACACCATGGTGACTGGGAGCCGCACAGTAGTTTAGGTCAATAGAGTCCATCCTACCATTGTCCTGGCAGTGGGTGGTATGAGAGAATTCCCAAGAACTGAAAGAATCTGAGAAGCAGATTGAGGTAAGACCTATCTTGCAACCATCACACAAAAGCTATGTGTAAGAAGCAGGGCTAGGTGGCAGTGCAGGCCTGTGGAGGGGCCTTACTATGCTTGGTAGGAAGGTCACCATCACCACCTGTGAGTCTCGACTGTTGTAAGCAGCATTAGTACTGTACCTCTCGTTTGAAACTCTTATTGTACCTCTTATTTGAGACCACCTTTATATTGGTGTATTTCAATAAACACCGTGGTTCGTGGTGTCTTAGTTACTTCTGTGATTTATTGTGACTCCTCCTTTCCAGCCTTGGGGTCAGAATGCAGAGCTACATATTAGACTCATCTATAAGTAAGTCCTGCCATCCTGTCCATCTTCTATTATTGTCGGTCCCTAGGCCTGTAGTCTTCCTTTACTGTTCCTTAACCACTGTAGTGCTGGATTGTAGGTAGCCAACAATGGGACACAATTGGAGAATATGAATTCTGGGGATCCTGGTGGCTTTGAAAATGTCATCATCCATTGAGGTCTGATGATAGTCCTGATGTAAAAAATGTCCTTTGTGTTCATCCTTGTGCGTAGATATGAAGAGCTGGCTGTGGACTAAAGATGACTGGACCACTGGAGCAGAATCCACGATGCAGATTAAAGCGCCGGTTACGTTGATTTTTATTGTTGTGTCTTATCAGATGAATTCCTTTTCTGGTATTTTAAGGTACATAATAAACTTTGCTAGTGGATTGGGAGGGGCACTGTGGGAGCCACAGCCCATGCATATACACACCATGCTCATCCAGACCCTGTAGCCAAGATGGGAGACGTGCTGGCCGGATCTTATGTCCACATAAGGCCAGGCACAAGATTGATAATTAGAGTAAAGCATTCAATTAGCCTCGTTAGAGACTCAGGGGGCCTCGATTAAGCCATTGTTCTCCTAGCCATTACTCCCATTATGTGGATGGTGATAGGTAGACCCAGTAGTGCCGTCCCCACAGGGGTCTCACATCTCATGTCCACCAATGCACAGTTAGCATTGGGGGGAGGGTGTTCCCAGGGGGACGTGCTCAAACCTGGGGGCGGTGTTGGGGTACATAGGACACTGATGAGGGGATGAGTGTGTGTGTGTGTGGCAGGGGGTGGGGGTGGGGATTGGGTTTGCTGGTTGGAGTTGGATCCATGCGCTTTGGTCATGGTATACGTGGTCTGGATTAGCATTGACTGATACTAAAGCTGTGGACCAGCCTAAAATGTTGGGAGACAGTGGGTAAAGCCTGGTACGAGGCAGTGGAACTACAGGTCACAGCTTAGGATATTGTGCATTGGGTCTCAGAGGGTGGCCACCCAAGTGTCCAGGACTAAAGCTTGTCCATCTAAATACATTTGTGTATAACTGTGTCTGAAAGAATAAAGACAGTTGTATCATTATCCCGCCTAGGTGATTAATATGACCCACAACCTCAGACCCTAGCAAGTGGTGGCAGCAGTGGGATCACTTATCTCCGGATAGCATTTTGGGAAAAGTTACCAAGTGGTGACTTGGCAGAAAAGAGACCATCTATAAAAAGGATTAGCTGAGAGCCATTTGGTCTTGGACAAAGCTTGAATGGCTGCAAGAGGCAAACTGGGCAACTCTAGTGCAGCGCTTGTTCAAGTGGGACCGGAAACAGGAGGAGGTCAGCGAGGAGGAGGACAGCTCTGTGGAGGAACCACAGCCTAGGGCTGCCACCCATATGGCGGAGGATTGACTGACTGATATGGGACGGATGCTGGCCGAGCTAGGAGAGCATGACACGGAGATCGAGCAGGCAGAGGTGGTAAGCAAATAGCTTGATGTGCATGTAGTAGTACCTCGTCCGTCCCAGTAGAGATGACAATGGATAACAGGAGGTAGGGACCCACACCCTGAAGTTACTGGGACATACCACAATTTAATGAAGACATCTCTGATGTTGATGACCATCTCCAGCTATTTGAGAACATTTGCTGCTGCATGAGGTGTTGGTGGGTGACGAGCTGAGATTTTGCCCGGGAAAGAAGGAGAAACATTTAGTAATTTGTCTTCGAGGGATGAGAGATCTTTCTCCACCATTCACAGCACATTATTAGAGAAGCATGCAGTCACACATGAAACCTATCTGAGGAAGTTTCAGTAGACTGACAAGTCCTGGGCACAAACACACAGTACAAACAGCATGCAAAACCTACTTTAATAGGGGCACACAGTCCAGAGAGTTTAACATAGGCCAGAAAGTGACGGTACTAATCTTCATCCACCATGACAAGTTACAGGCCAACTTGGAGGGTCCCTATACCATATTAGGGGGAAAAGGGGGCAGTCACCTATTAGGTAGCATTCGACCCCCACCATACACAACTTAGGAGGATCCACATCAACAGATTATAAGCGTACCAGGCCAGAGATACATGTGCTGTGGCTATATACTGTCTGTTTACAGATGCTTCAGAACTCGGTCCCCTCCTGGACTTGTTACGGCACACCAAAGAGAAAGCTGAGGTAGAGCTAGTCACCTTAGGAGATCACCTCACCTCAGTCTAATTCAGTCAACTACGGGGGGTCTTAGACTTGTATCGTGAGCTCTTCACTAACGAACTGGGCTGAACCATTCTGGTTGAGCATCGGGTAGATACTGGGACAGCAAGACCAAACCGGCAGCTGCTGTACCGAGTGGCACCCGAGGTTCAGTGGATGACTTGGAAGGAATTGGATGAAATGTTGGAAATGGTGATGCCCTTGTGCAGTCCTTGTCCTGAAAAAAAGGACCAGAGTACAAGATTCTGCATGGGCTACCAGAGACTGAACAAGGTAACCATAACCAATGCCCCAGTAGATGATCTGTTAGACCATATTAGGGGAGAGACATTCGTGTATACCCTCGATCTCAGTAAAGGCTGTTGGCAGATCCCCTTGATACCGGAGCCTTCAGCCTTCATCATTCCGTTTGGTCTGTTCTAATTTGCGGTGATGCTATTTGGGATGAAGAATGCACCAGACACTTTTCAGTGAATGGAGACTGTGAGGAGTTCTCCCAGGCTTATCTGTGTGATATTGCCATTTTTAGTAAGACCTGGGAGGAGCACCTGAAGCATTTAAGAGAGATGCTACTGCGCATTCGGCAGGCTGGATTGACCTTCCGGGTGGACAAGTGCCAGATGGGTACAGCTGAGGTCCAGTACCTGGGACATCGGACAGAGAGACGTATAATAAAACCTTACCCAGCCAAAGTGGAAGGAGTGACCAAATGGTTCCAGCCCCCTCAACCAAGAGCAAGTGCAAGCATTCTTGGGTACCATGTATTATTACTGATAATTTATCTCGAGGTACAGTACCATAGCAAAGCCCCTGACTGACCTGACGGCAAATAATTTTCAAAGACAAATAGAATAGACTGACGAATGTGAACAGGCTTTTGTGCAGCTCAAGCAAAATCTGGAGGGTGCCCTTGTGCTGGCTGCACCCGATTATACAAAGAGATCCAGTGGCACATCTCTCAAGGAAACTGAGACAGGAATAAGCATAGTCCACCATACAGAAAACTGTTACCCTATGTGTATGGGCGGGAATTATCGGTAGTAACGGACCTCAGTCCATGGAGCTATTTGTGCTCTTGTGGTGTTCTGATCCGTGCCTCCACTCTGCATCTCCGTGAAGTGAATGGGTCCGCGATCCGTGATGCGGGATGCACGTGGCCGGTGCCCATGTATTGCGGACCCGGTGTATGTGGGCCACAATATGGGCATGGGCCAGCACTAGTCGTGTGTCTTAACCCTGGTAATCGCTGCCAGAAGAAGTGGATAATTAATTCCATGAACTGGAGCACAGCGCTTACGGTGCTGAAAAAGTTGTGGAGAAGTTTTTGGAGCCATAAAGAAAGACGTGCTGTCTGGATCGTATGTCCACATAAGGCTAGACATGAGATTGGTAATTAGAATAAAGAATTCCATTAGCCTCGTTAGTGTCTCGGAGGCCTCAATTAAGCCATTGTTCTCCCATCCACTATCGATTATGTGTATGGTGATGGGTGGATCCAGTGGTGCCGTCCCACATGTAGTCTGAGGTGGGGGGCTCAGCCTCAGGGAAATATGTCCACCAATGCACAGTTAGAAGGGTGAAAATGTTGTGGTCTGGAGAAGTTATATTATGGTGAGCAAAGTTATCTACAGCGATCAAAGATATGGAAAGTAGAGGATGGGGTTGTCCACCTGAGATCCCCAGATCTGGTAAAGATGGAAGGTAGCAGTTAGCTGCTGCACATCAACTAGGTCAATGCGTCATAAACCTCATGAAGTACAATCCATTGAAAGGGTAGAGAATTTTCCTGTGTCCTGTATAATCCAGGTCATGAAGCTGCCAGATCCATGAAGAGTAGTGATATCGGATCTGGGGAGCCAGAAAATAAGTATCGAGTGGAATGGAAGGTAAGAATTAGAGATGAGCGAGCACTAAAATGCTTGGGTGCTCGTTATTCGAGTCGAACTTTTCCCGATGCTCGGGTGCTCGTTTCGAATAACGAACCCCATTGAAGTCAATGGGAGACTCGAGCATTTTTGCGGGGGACCAAGGCTCTGCCTAGCGAAGGCTGGGTGAAAACCTGGAAACCTCAGAAAATGATGGAAACACCACGGAAATGGACAGGAAACAGCAGGGGCAGCATGCATGGATGTCTCTGAGGCTGCCTAATCCCACCATTACCCCAAATTCTCAGGCAACAGCCTGGTGGTTACCCTCATGGCAATTGTGCTCACCCAGACCAAGAAAGGCGAGGCAAATACCCATCACATGTTAGGGAAGCACCCAACTAGGTGCAACGAAGGTCCATCACCGCCGGCAGGTGACACCACTGCTCATGCTGGCACTGCAGCTGAAATCAAGTTTAGTATCTGTTCTTATCAGTTGCTGTGCCTGCTGGTGGTGTAGTGGTGAGCATAGCTACTTCCCAAGCAGTTGATCTGCGTTCGATTCCCATCTATTGCAGGAGGCAATTCAGAATCAGTACAATATCTAATACGTCCCCTACCTGGGAAAATTGTTTGTAGAGAGGGCCTGTAGGTGGGGGGCAGGCTGGAGGGAAGGAGGTTGAGCTGGAAGAGCCAGAGGAGTGCCCCCTGGGCTAGCGTGTGTGGTGGTGACAACTGCCGGCTGTAGTTAGAATGACGACGCAGGACCCCAACTTAAAAATTTAGCATCAACCGGTACAGTCGTAAATTATGAGATTGATCAAGTGTGGTATGTGTTCCATGTATACTACTCAGTTTATTACTAGAGATGAGCGAGTAGTGTTCGATCGAGCTGGTATTCGATCGAATACTACGATATTCGGCGTACTCGATTTATATAACGGCGATGGCGCACCTAGAATTCGTTTCCCCTCCCACCTTCCCTGGCGCTCTTTTTCCACCAATCACCATGCAGGGGGGGTATGACAGGCACGCTGAGCACGCTGGCAGCGCGAAAACGGCGTCTACATGCATTGGCTGGAAAAACCATGTGACCTCGAATATTAAAAACTCAGCTCTTCCTGCTCGTACGCATATGCTGCGTGAACTTAGTCAGGGACAGAGGCTGGAGAAGGGAGAGACAGATTTTAGCTGTTGAACAGGCAGGAGCGTGATTAAAAGCCCTTATCAGGGCTACTACAGTGGACTTCAGTGATAGCTTACTACAATATAGACTTTACAGAGAACGGCTGCTGTATTCAGGGATAGCTGCTGGAGTAGGGACAGAGAGAGGCATTAGTGGTGTATTAGGTGCTCTGCTACATACAAAACTATATTTGGCACTACTGCTGTGTACCATGAAAAATACAATATATAGGCCTTATAACTGGCAACTGTACTGTGCGTTTTCTTGCAAAGTAATTTCTCATAACTGGTGTTCATACACACCGTCTGATCACTTAGTACACGGCTGTGTACCTTGAAAAATACAATATATAGGCCTTATAACTGGCAACTGTACTGTGCGTTCTCTTGCAAAGTAATTTCTCATAACTGTTGTTCATACACACCGTCTGATCACTTAGTACACGGCTGTGTACCTTGAAAAATACAATATATAGGCCTTAACTGGCAAACTGTACTGTGCGTTCTCTTGCAAAGTAATTTCTCATAACTGGTGTTCATACACACCGTCTGATCACTTAGTACACGGCTGTGTACCTTGAAATAATACAATATATAGGCCTTATAACTGGCAACTGTACTGTGCGTTCTCTTGCAAAGTAATTTCTCATAACTGTTGTTTCATACACACCGTCTGATCACTTAGTACACGGCTGTGTACCTTGAAAAATACAATATATAGGCCTTATAACTGGCAACTGTACTGTGCGTTCTCTTGCAAAGTAATTTCTCATAACTGTTGTTCATACACACCGTCTGATCACTTAGTACAACGGCTGTGTACCTTGAAAAATACAATATATAGGCCTTATAACTGGCAACTGTACTGTGTGTTCTCTTGCAAAGTAATTTCTCATAACTGTTGTTCATACACACCGTCTGATCACTTAGTA